>JAQPPZ010015531.1:0-444253 GCA_028583015.1 Wollemia nobilis
TCGCTGGCAAAAATGAAAAGTTGTCGCGATATCGTGACATGTCGCTGGCAAAAATGAAAAGTTGTCGCGATATCGCGACATGTCGCTGGCAAAAATGAAAAAGTGTCACGATATCGTGACATGTCGCTCCATCGCTGCCAAAAGAGGAGAGAGAAAAGGAAAATGAAAATTGTCGTGATATCGCGACATGTCACGCCATCGCTGCCAAAAATCGAAAGTTGTCACGATTTCATGACGTATGGAGCTGCCACTGCTTGGGAATGAAAAGTGTCACGATTTCACGACGTGTTGCTGCAAAAGTTGTACGGATTGGAAAATGGTCGCGATTTCATGACAGGTAGAGTTTTCGCGGCTCAGACGAAGCAGGATGCCTTAGAAAGAGAAATTGTCGCGATATCGCGACATGTCACATTTTTGTGGCTCCAAGCAGCTGAAGGTGTACGAAATGAAAATGGTAGCGATTTCGTGACAAAAATCAGGAAGGTAGTGTGAGAGAGAAATACATCACGAAATCACGACAGGAAGTGGCAAACGGGCTATGAAGCAGAAAATGGTCGTGAAATCATGACATAATTGAGCGAGAAGGCCTGAAGTGCAAAAACATCGCGAAGTCGTGACATGTTGCGACCCAAATGTACGAAATGAAAAATTGTCGTGATTTCACGACAGATTATAGCTCAGTTGAACAGAACAGAAAGGCATAGCGATTTCGTGATAGAATCTACCAGAAGGCATGAAGAGCAAAAATGGTCGCAAAATCGCGACAGAAAGCAACAAATGGGGATGAAGTGAAATGGCATCGCGAAATCGCGACAGGTTGCGGTTTCATGGCTCCGAAGCAGCGAAGTAGTACGAATAGAGGTAGCGTAGCGATTTCGTGACGAAAATGAAGTAAAGGCTACAAGGCCCGGTGGTGTAGCGAAATCGTGACAAAAGTCGACACAGGGCTCATAAGCCAAAAATGGTAGCGAAATCGCGCAACTTTTGGGAAAGCATGCACGCCAGACAAAAGCGTCACGAAATCGTGACAGGTTGAAGCCCAAGCAGTACGGATGAGAAAGACGTCGCGAAATCGTGACAGAATCAAGCGAAAGAGTCCGAGGCATAAAAACGTCATGAAATCGCGACAGCATGCAGCAAAGGTGCCCGAAGCAGAAAAGCGTCACGAAATCACGATAGGTTGCAGCGAAGGAGCAAGAAGCGAGAAACGTCACGATTTCACGACAGGTTGCGGGCAAATGGTACGAAAAAGAAAAGTGTCACGATTTCGAGAAAGCCGCAGGATACTCCGAATGAAAAATCGTCACGATTTCGTGACAAGAAGCAGTCGAAGGCGTACGGACATGGAAAGCGTCACGATTTCATGACATGTCACGAAATCGTGACATGTCGCATTTTCGCTGGGCGTGACGGCAAGAAAGGCTGCTGATAAAAGCGTCGTGATTTCGCGACATGTCGCGTTTTCATGGCCAGGAAGGTGAACAGGCTGCATGCTATTTTTGTCATGATTTTCATAGGAAGACGTTACAGAAGGCACAGAAAACGTGAGACACGTGGCATACAGGTGTCAGAGTTGCAGAAGCGTTACATGCAACGAAAGATTTCAAACGTTTCGACATAGAGCATGGAATAAAAGCATCGAAAAGGCAAGAATTTGAAAAGGCGCATTCTGGAAGGTGAAACGAAGAGACGTAGGAGAACCGAAGAGCCATGCCAGATAGTATAAAACCAGAAGTGCAGATTGAAGAAAGGGTTGGAAATTGCTGCTTGCAGAGTTGCAGAGACAAGGGCTTCATGCCATTCTGGGCCTGCACTTGGGCAATTTCCTTCATTTGTTCTAGATTTGTAAAACCTGGAACATTCTGTAAATGTAATTGATACATCATTCTAATACAGAAATACAGAGAGTTGGCATCTCATTGATGAGAAAGAAGGAGTCTTTTTGCATGCATGATTTAATGTGTTATCTTTCCCTTTCAGATTTCTAGGCTTTTAGGTGAAGTTGAATGCAAGTGTTCTTGGTTGCTTCATGCGAATGTCTAAATCTGAAATTTCATTAAAAACCCTAGAAACCCGCACCTAGCTTATCTAGATTGTGCGAATTTGTAGGTTCAATAGGTTAGGTTGCATGCAGAAACCTCATTATCTTCGGTTTTGTCAATTGGAGATGATAGCACTCTGGATGTAGTTTAGTTTCATTTTCATTTGCTTTTCTTTATTTTTCAAACCCTTACTTTATTTTCTGCATTTTAATTACTGTAATTCAAGTAAATAACTGAAAATCCATCAAAATCCAAGATCAAAATAGATTTATTCATTTTGAGTCCACTGTAAATTCAAATTAAAGTAAACTACAGTGCCCCTTGTTAACATCCACTTGCAACCCTAAGGTGTTCCCAGCATTTACATTGAACAACATCATTGGTGTTAAAGAACCAACATAACAGGAACCTTGGAGAAATTACTTTCTTTGCAAGCAGAGGATTTTAGGACTCAGATCCTACCGGAGAGTGTGCTTTCACAATTGGGTGAAAACACCACTCAACAGATTGGCGCTAGAAGGAGGGCCCGAATTGGTTTATTTTATTTTGATTTTCATACCTGAATAATATCTTTTTGATCTAATTTTGAAATCATTTGTTAAATCTCACAGACGGCTAAACTGCAACATTTGTTTTGTTTTGTTGCAGGTTTTCTTTGAAATAGTCGAGGGTTTCATCAGGCAGGCTAGACCCACCGCGTCGTATTGCGACTAGGTCCCAAACAACCGGAGAAACCATTTTTCATGACCTTACTGGTACTCCCAAGAATAAAACCAAGCAAGTCGTAAGTTCACCAGTCACAAAAGACCTGTTTTCTCCAGGAACATCGAGTGGACCTACGCCAGTAATATCAGTTGCCCCTAGTGTGCCTATAGTCAGTAATATTTCTACTGCTATTGTAGGTTTGTCTTCATCAATTTTGAGTCAAATGGCTCAAGCTCCAGCAGCTCCTTGGTATGGAGCTAACAATACTCCTTTGAATATTGCTGGGGATATCCATGAAATCCCCAAGAACATTGAAATATTTCTGCCTAAATACAAACCAGATGGCCCAAGAATAGCAGAAGAACATATCCAAGCCTATAGGGATGTTTTAATTAGGTCGCAAGTTCAATATGAAGATGTGGCCTGCAGACTTTTCCCCATGAGCTTAGATCCAATAGCATATGAATGGTATATATGCTTGCCAACTGGTTCAATCACTTCTTGGACACAAATGGAAAATGCCTTTGTTAATCAATTTAGGTCACCCTTAGATCCCGCAACTATTTACAATCAGTTTATTACATGCAAAAGGGGCCAAGGGGAACCGATCAGAATGTTTAATCAGAGATTCCAAAAGTGCTATAATAGAGCAATTAGGCACTTTGCTATTGATCCCACAGTGGCTTTGCAGATATATTTTGGGGCATTGGACCCCATGACAGCCATGTTTGCAAGACGCAATCCTCAGGTCACCACGCTGGCTTTGGCCTATAATGAAGCCATGACTATCGAGCAACAAATGACACCACAAGGCTACGGGTTTACCCAGATGCCTATGATGGGACAAGATGCTCCATATGGTCAAGCTCCCTTGGCAAATCAACTCATGGCACCACAAATGCCAAGCATGAACGCCTTCCCATATCAGCAACCGTATCCACCAGCACCCGCATATGCACCCATTCCAATCCAACCAATCACATCCATTCCACCTGTCCCTGCATTTTTGTAGAATAGTCAATCAACTATGCAAGGAACTAGCCAAGTCAATCCTCAGGCCATAGTTCCTTTTCCAAATCCAACCCCGATTCAAAGTGTCAATCCATACGAGAATCAAATTCCTCAGAACCCGACCCCAGTGTTGAATCAAGACCCCATTAATTATGCGAATCCAACGGGGGTTAACAACAATATGATTCCACCGAAGGAGATTTATTCAGAAGTCGAAGAGCTCAAGAAATTAGTTCATAAACTGAGCAATGACAGGGTTCAACAACAGAAGTATGAGTCCCATGCCCCTCACCCAAATCAAAATTTTAACAATAGAGGGAGGCACTGGAACACCAAGCCAAACAATGGGGGAGTTCCCGCTCCCATTGCTAATCAACTAGATACTTCTGCAGGACCTAGCCAATCCAATTCTCTTTTGAATCTTTCAGATTTGGCATGGGAAAGGGGGTGCAGGTTGCACAACACAAAAGAACACAATGAGAGGAATTGTCCTGAAATTGCTAGATACACTCATTGTCTTCAGGCACAAGTTGATGATTTGGAACTGGTATCAAATGAGGGTCCATCACAACATCAAGATGATAATATTATGGTGATGGAAACTGTATATCATCAAGAAGGTGAGAGTGAGGAAGAAGAAGACGAAATTTTGGAACAGGAGGTGCAAGCTTTTCGAGATTTCAGGAAGGGGAATCATGGATACCATTTGAGAAGTAAATCTAAAGCCCCTAAAACCTCATCAACACCTCCAAACAATTCTATTCTTCCTCCGGATACTAAGGCAAATAATAATCCTCCCCCTCCACTCAGAAGAGAAATGTCTAATGACGTGCATAAGACAGTCAAATTCAAAAACCAAACTATGACATAGTGGAGGATCTAAAGAAGTCCAAATCTAGCCTTTCATTCTTGGACGCAGCTAGATTGCCAAGCCAAAAGGAGGCATTGATAAAAGCGTTGAACTCACCTGATCAAATGTGGAAAGGAAAAGGAGTTGAATCCCATCTGATTTTGCGAAAGGAGAGAAGGGATGTCCCGCCATTCTTACTGACTCGAGAATTGCGGGTAAGAATTTGCATAACTGTTTGGTGGACACAGGTGCCACGAGCAACCTCATGCCTTCAGAAATATGTAAAATGCTAGGTCTGCAACCTGTTTCATCCAAATGTACAGTCCTGCAACTGGACAGATCAGAGGTAAATGTGGTAGGGACTCTATATGATGTCAAGATTCAATTAAATTCTGAACCTAGGGTCCAGCAGGTTGTAGACATTCTGGTGGTTAATATCCCAAGTAGGTATGGAATGTTACTTGCGAGGGATTGGATGAAAACTTCGAATGGCTATTTTTCAACAGACTGCTCACATATGTGGCTACCATGGAAGGGAATTGCAAACCAAATCAGAGTGGAAAATGAACCGAGGCTTAAGGAGATTATAACAGATTTTAACAAGCCGAATGAAGTTCAGTTTTCTGAGCCAAAACTAGGAGTTTATGCACTTGATGTTGAGGAAGCTGCGAAGAGCCTAAAGAGGAGGCGTGTCATGGTGGCTCTTCTCGAGGAAAATGATTACACGTGGTTGCTCAGGTTCGATGGATCAAAATCTAGACAGGGAGCAGGAGCTGGAGTCGAGCTCACTGGCCCAGGAGGTAAACCATTATTAGCTGCTTACAGATTGCAATTTCCTT
Source organism: Wollemia nobilis (assembly GCA_028583015.1). Lineage (NCBI taxonomy): Eukaryota > Viridiplantae > Streptophyta > Pinopsida > Araucariales > Araucariaceae > Wollemia > Wollemia nobilis. The sequence continues at coordinate 5,448 of JAQPPZ010015531.1, forward strand.
GCACGAACAATGTGGCAGAATACGAAGCATTGATCTTTGGTTTACGTCTAGCATTGAGCAAGCATGTTAAATGCTTGAAGGTTTTGGGAGATTCTGAGTTGGTAGTCAAGCAAATCAAAGGACAATATACATGCCGTGACAGGAGACTAAGCCTTTATAGAACTAGGGTTATGGACCTCATGGAGGAGTTCGATGCATTCAATATAGCCCTTATTTCTAGGAAAGGAAATCGAATAGCAGACTCTCTTGCAGTCACCGTGGGCATGTTAAACCCGGTTGATATAAAAAGATGTAAAAAGTTTTCCATTGAACTGGTTCCTTGTCCATCAATACCCGATAATGTAAAGAATTTCCAGGTTTTTGAAAGTGACAGACACATTTTCAAATTTGTCACGAACTCGGGTATTTTTGAAAATCAGGTGATTGATGAGGAGCAAAGGTGGCAGGATGAAACGGAAGATGAAATTGAAACTGCGTATCAATCCAACAAAATTCCTAAAGACGTGGTTTCATTGGAAAAGATGTTCGACATGGGATGCAAGACCAAGAAAGGAGAAAGAGTCCCACTCCCTAAAGATGCATGTGATTCAATTAATCTAGGGAGTGCAGACAATCCAAAGGAGGTGTACATAGCAAAGGCATGTACAGAGGAAGAAAGGAGCAATATAATGCAGGCATTGAAGCATTACATAGATTGTATTGCTTGGAACTACAATGAGCTGAAGACATACAACCAAGACATTATCACACATACCATCCCTTTGAAGCCAGACTCCAAGCCTTTTAGGCAAAGACAACGAGTTGTTAACCCGCTATTGGAGCCTTTGATCGAAAAGGAGGTTAAAATATTATTGGAAGCGAAAATCATTTTTCCTGTTAGGCACTCAACCCGGGTGGCTAACCTCGTTCCAAAGGAGAAAAAAGAGTGGAGAGATTAGGTCGTGCATAGATTTTCGAAATCTTAATAAAGCCTCTCAAAAGGATAATTATCCATTGCCATCAATCGATGAAATTCTACAAATGGTAAATGGATCCGAAATGATGTCCTTTCTCGATGGGTATTCTGGGTACAACCAAATTCTTATACATCCAGATGACAGGATGAAAACAGCCTTCACTACCAAGTGGGGGACATTTGCATATAAGAGAATGTCGTTCGGACTGTTAAATGCTGGTGCAACTTTTCAACGCGCCATGGATTATGCATTCAAAGGGCTCATAGGAAAATGTATCATCGTGTATGTGGATGATATCCCAGTTTTCTCGAAGAAGAGAGAGGACCATGTCAAAGATTTAAAGAAAGTGCTTCAAAGATGCAGAGAACATGGAATTTCCTTAAATCCCAAAAAGTGCATTTTCGGAGTAACAGAAGGAAAATTGCTGGGTCACATCATTTCAAAAGAGGGCATATCCATCGACCCAGAAAGGATACAAGCTATCCAAAACCTACCTCTCCCGAGTAGTAAAAAAGAATTGAGATCTTTCTTTGGGCAAGTTAATTTTGTGAGGAAGTTTATCTCTAGCTTTGCTGAGATAGCCAAACCTCTGAACAAGATGCTCAAGAAAGATGTGGATGTAAAATGGAACGAGGAAAGTAGAGTGGCCTTCCAAAACATCAAAGATGCCATTTCCAGAGCCCCTGTCCTTATAAGTCCAGACTACTCCAAGCCTTTCTATATTTATGCTTTTGCATCGTAACACTCCTTTGCGAGTGTCTTAACCCAAAAAGGCGAGGATAGTGCCAAAAACCCATAGCATTTTTAAGTGCCCCCTGAAAGATGCTCAATTAAGGTATTCAATCCTTGATAAGCAAATGTACGCACTTTTTAAAACGGTGAAAAAATTTAGGCACTACATTGTACACAACAGAGTTATTGCCATCGTGCCCGACTCTACTGTCAAGACCATGTTTTTACAAAATGAACTAGGTGAGAAAAGAGGAAAATGGATTTCCACCATCCAAGAATTTGATCTCGAAATCCAACCTATGAAACTAGTTCGAGGACAGGGACTGGCGAAGGCGATCGCAGAAAATAATCCGCAAATAACAGACCAATGCTCGAATACAGAATACATTGCTAAGGATGACCGGTATGTTGATATTGTGCAATTTTTATTGACTAGTAAGTGTCCTTCTAATCTGAATTCAACACAGAGAAGAGCTTTAAGGCTTAAGTCTATCAATTATCTGATGAAATCTGGTGTGCTTTACAGGAAGAATCATGAAGGTATCTACCTGAGGTGCTTGAACAAAGAAGAAGCCGCCAGGGTGTTGCAAGAATTTCACGGGAAACATGGAACTGGTCATGGTGCGGCAAATGCTACAAGCACATCAAATCCTGAGAGCAGGATACTACTGGCCACATATTTTCAAAGATGCACATGCCCATGTACGATCTTGTCATATCTGTCAAGTGGCTGCCAATAGAGAAAGAAATGCAGCCATGCCGTTACAACCTGTAGTTGAAATGAGACCATTTGCACAAGTGGGGACTAGATTTCATCGGGGTTATTAACCCAAATTCTTCTGATTCCCATAAATTCATATTGACAGCTACAGATTATTGTACAAGGTGGACAGAAGCGATTCCTACTAAACATGCCACCACAGACGTTGTAATTAAATTCCTTGAGGACCAAATTATAACAAGATTTGGAATGCCCGATTCTATTGTCAGTGACAATGGTAAAGCTTTTATTTCTACACAATTTGCAGATTGGGCATATGATAACAAAGTGAGCTTAAAGTTTGCATCCAATTATTATCCTCAAGGAAATGGTTTGGCCGAATCTTCAAATAAGAATTTGTTGAATACCATTAAGAAGTTGCTGGAAAAGAACCCTCGGGACTGGCACAACCAATTGAAGTTTGCCCTTTGGGCAGATAGGACCAGAGTGAAAGAATCCATAGGGAATACTCCCTATCATTTGGTCTATGGGCAAGACCCGATATTTCCTGCAAATTTGAAGTTGCAGACCTTACATTTCATACAAGAGTACTTGGGGACAGATGATCAAGTTGAAGCCAGGTCAAGTCATTTGTTGCACCTTGATGAAAAGAGAGAAGAAGCCATGAATCACATGAATAAACACCAGGAAGTTATCAAAAGATGGTTTGATAGAAGGGCCAAAGTTAAATCATTCAGAATTTCAGATTTGGTATTACTATGGGACAAAAGACATGAGGAAAAAGGGAATCATCAAAAGTTTGATTGTCTTTGGTTAGGCCCATATCAGATTTCGGAGATTCTTGGGAAGAATACCTTCATGCTAAAAACTTTAGAAGGGAGAGATTTCATGCTACCGGTTAATGGGCAGATTTTAAAGCATTATTTTAGCCCTTAGGTTGTGAGATTTTGATATTATTCTTTCGGTTTTGGTGGGGATTTTCAGTTTTTGTTTTTATTGTTTAGGATTGTTAGTCTAGCTAGGATTTTGGTTGTGGATTTGATTTCAATTGACATGTTTTGTTTATTTTGATAAAAAAATAATATATATATAAAAAAAAAAATTGAGATGTCAACTTATGCTTAAGGTTAGGAGAATATGAAATATTGGAATTGTCTTGTAAAAGCTCCACAAGTAACACAAACATCTTAAGTTATATTGTTTGATTTTGTGATGCATGAAAGAGTCAGTTTTGCATGACAAATCATTTCATTTGCAATTCAAGAGATAATGCATTCATGTTCCATCTCACTTTACATACATTTCATCTTAGTTGCATATGCATCTTAGGTACAAATCATTAAAGTATGTCAAATCCTCTTAGGGTTGTGTTATAACATAAATGTAAGAAAAATCCTAAGGTTGGAAACTGAGTCTTGAGATATCTAGAACCAAGCACGTCTCATACATTAAAAAGGATCTTGAGCAAAATGATCAAAACCTAACTTGGAAGAAAAGGTTGGGCGAAAGAAGTTTTTCATGTCTATCCTATTATGCAACATGATCCTTAAAACAGTGGTTTTGACCACTTCCATAGAGCTTAAAGCCTAAAATCAGAGTAGTAAGGATAGGGTTAAATCCTCATCGAACTTAGGTTGAGGATCCAATTCCCCAAAGCTTTGATTTGACCCACATGGAGTAGTAAGGATAGGGCATAAATTCTCATCTCGCTTAGGTTGAGAATCTGATTCCCCAAAGCTCTTATGTCTCATTTCATAATAAATCTTGGATTGTAAGGATCGTACTACTTGTCCTCTGCAAAGGATGGGTAGTCATCCCCAAGGTCTAAGCAACAAAATTAATATTTTCCATTTACATCTAAAGTTTGGATTGGAAGGATCGTACTACATGTCCCTAGCAAGGATGGGTAGTCATCCCTAAGATCCAAGAAGTAAAAAATAAATTTTTCCCATCTCATATTTATATTGGACTGGAAGGATCGTACTACTTGTCCTCTCGCAAAGGATGGGTAGTCATCCCCAAGGTCCAAAGAAATGAAGATAAGTTTTGGATTGTGGGGTTAGATATGCCCATGCATGGCAACATGTCTTGTCTAAAAAACAAGACCACTGATTGTCCAAAGGGTTAGACTAGCATGACCATTTCTTCCATAATTGGTTTAATTATTTTGCTCAAAGTGAGGTAATGAACTCTAAATCAGAATAGTAAGGATAGGGTTAAACTCTCATCTCGGTTGGTTGGGAGTCTGATTCCCCAAAGTTCTGATTTCACATTCACTTGCACATGGGTTCAAGATAGTAGGGACTCATAACCAACTTTGGGATATAATAAAACAATTCATTAGTGGATCCTAAGAGGGTTTGGCAATCTTGAATGTTTGTACATGATACTAGAAGAATGACTATGCATTTTATAAAAGCAAAATCTCCTAGCATATTCATTAGGTTACACAAATCATTCACAATCTCGCATATGCATTCATGCAAAACTGACAATGGAATGTTGATCAATTTCAAATGATAGGGAAAGAAATTCATTGCACACACTGAGCTAATACTTGATGATTCTGATGATTCATGTACTTCTGATCTTTGGGCATTTGTTTATATTGCTTATGTGCTAACACATGTTTTCGAGTTTGTGATATGTTTCAGATTGGGTTCTCACTAAAATGCTCAAGAGCATTTGACAACAGAGTCGCCATTTGTTGTGGCTGATCCACAACACACCCCAAAATTGGGGACCCACCTTTTTGTAGGCTTGCAGAGAAAATCTCAGTGACCCAGATGCTAAAAATGAAGAAAAGGGGCAAAAATGCACAAGTGTAGAAAGTGTCGCGAAATCGCGACATGTCGCCCAAATCGCGAATCGCGACATGTCCGCATCGCATCCCGCAAGACAAAAATGGAAAGTGTCACGAAATCGCGACATGTCGCTCCATCGCTGGCCAGGCAGGAGAGAGAAAGGCAAAATGAAAATGGCGAAGATCAAAGGACAAGGAAATAAAGTGTCGCGATCACGAGAAAGAGGAAAAATCCAAGAAGCGAAAAGAGCAAAGAAAAGGCGAAAAAAAGAAAATCGAAAAGAAGGCATGAAGCAAAGCGAAAAAGCAAAGAAGGAAAAAAAAAAAAAAAAAGAAAAAAAAAAGAGAAAAAAAAGAGAAAAAAAGACGAAGAAATGGAAAAGAAAATGCACGAAGAAAAGAAAAGCCGATTCATGACAAGAGAGCAAAGGCAACGCCGAGAAAGGAAAGCGTCGGACGATTTCGTGACATGTCACGCTATCAGGGAGAAGAAAGCGAAAAGGTCACGATATCGCGACATGTCGCTTTTCAGGCTAGGAAGGTGAACAGCTGCATGCTATTTTTGTCACGATTTTCACAGGAAGACGTTACAGAAGGCGAAAAACATAGAGACACGTGGCATACAGGTGTCGAGTTGCAGAAGCGTTACATGCAATGGAAGATTTCGAACGTTTCGGCATAGAGCATGGAATAAAAGCATCGAAAAGGTAGGAATTTGGAAGGGCGCATTCTAGAAGGTGAAACGAAATGACGCAGGTGAACCGAAGAGCCGTGCCAGACAGTATAAAACTAGAAGTGCAGATTGAAGAAAGGGTTGGAAATTGCTGCTTGCAGAGTTGCAGAGACAAGGGCTTCATGCCATTCTGGGCCTGCACTTGGGCAATTTCCTTCATTTGTTCTGGAATATTTAAGCCTGGAACATTCTGTAAATGTAATTGATACATCATTCTAATACAGAAATACAGAGAGTTGACATCTTATTGATGAGAAAGAAGGAGTCACTTTTGCATGCATGATTTAATGTCTTATTTTTCCCTTTCAGATTTCTAGGCTTCTAGGTGGAGTTAAATGCAAGTGTTCTTGGTTGCTTCATGCGAATGTCTAAGTCTGAAATTTCAATAAAAACCCCAGAAACCCGCACCTAGCTTATCTGGATTGTGCGAATTTGCAGGTTCAATAGGTTAGGTTGCATGCAGAAACCTCATTATCTTCGGTTTTGTCAATCGGAATGATAGCACTCTGGATGTAGTTTAGTTTCATTTTCATTTGCTTTTCTTTATTTTTCAAACCCTTACTTTATTTTCTGCATTTTAATTACTGTGATTCAAGTAAATAACTGAAAATCCATCAAAATCCAAGATCAAAATAGATTTATTCATTTTGAGTCCACTGTAAATTCAAATTAAAGTAAACTACAGTGCCCCTTGTTAACATCCACTTGCAACCCTAAGGTGTTCCCAACATTTACATTGAACAACATCATTGGTGTTAAAGAACCAACATAACAAGAACCTTGGAGAAATTACTTTCTTTGCAAGCAGAGGATTTTGGGACTCAGATCCTACCGGAGAGTGTGCTTTCACAATTGGGTGAAAACACCACTCAACACCCTCTTTGGTCAAACCTTAGTTTCTGATTGGGCTTTTCATGCCTTTAGAGATTTTGAGACTCTCTGCAATAATTTTCAGATAGAACGACAACTCAAACATGTTGCCAAAGAGCAGGCTGAATCTGTTCACCAACAGTCCAGGGATGAAGCCATGACTGAGGCAGATCAATTGCCTCCAGAGCATTCTATTTTTGATCTCATTAATGACAAGATGAATCAGAAAGTTAGTGATATCCATAAAGAACTGAAAGACCTCCATGCCTTGCTCTCTGGCGAAAGCTCACATAAGAGGTGTAACAACAAGAAAAGCAAGTCACAGCAATAGAAAAATCAATTGCAACAATAGAAAAATCAACAACAGTAGCAACAACAGCAACAACAATAGCCACAACGACGACAACCGCAGCAGCAACAACATCAACAACAAAAACCACAATAGTGACAACAACAACAACAACAACTACCACAACGACAACAACAATGACAACAACTTTCAAAAAATGGGATGGCTTCCGGGGGGAAGACCCCTCGGACTTTCACTTCGACTGCCTCTGGTCCATTGCCCTCAAGGCCAAACCAGCAGCGCAATCAAAAAATGCCTGTGCCATCTGCCGCACAGCCTGGCTACTCAAATTCAAGACATGTGCAATTCAACCAGCACACAAATCAGAATCAACACAGAGAAAGGAGTCACGACAGAGGAAGAAGTCGCGGTCGAGGCAGAAGCAGCTCAAATTTCAGTGGATGAGGCAAAAGCATCAATTGAGGCACTTCCACCGCCTCCGGTCATGAATAAATTTTTGGGGGCCTGCCATTGACCGTAAGCTCTTATCCCTTTACTTCTTTTCCCGTAAGACTCCATCTGAGGTGGATAATAGAATTTCTAATTTTTCTATCCACAATTTGTCGTCTAGGCATCTTTCTTACGATGATAAGAAGCTTTTAGGTCTTGGCATAAAATTTATTCCTCGTCCCGCTCCAATGTCTGCCTCTTCCATTTTTTTAGAATTCAGATCCTTTGCTCGTCTTTTAAGACTCAGAGCCTTTTTTGGTCCTGAACCTGAACCTGCTCTTGAGAATAATGGCTCTTCTTCGGGTATTGAAATCTCTAATTTTCTAAAATTTCCCCATATGATCGGATGAACATCCCCTCCTATAGGAAGTACCAGTCTCTAATATCCTAAGTGTTGGTTCTTAAGAAATCCTCCACCTTACTTAAAAATCATGGATAGACTTGGTAAATGCATGCGAGCATGGGATCCAAAAATTCCTTGTTGAAATCCAAGTAGAAGTTGCTCCTTCTAAGTGTACGTGTTCATTCTACCATCAAGCGTACCTATCCCTTATCATATTTGTTTTGGACTTGTACAATGTGCTTCTCATGGGGTATGTTATGGAAGAATGACTAGGCTAAGTGTGGCATGTACCAAAATTCCTTACTTTCTTGGTTCTGATAATCCACCACTTGCTTTTGTATAAGAAATTTACCCAATCAAGCCTTATGGATTTGAAGACCCATGAGATAGCATACACCATCACCATTTTATGTCGATGTATAATTTCATCTAATGGGAGATACAACATGAAAACCAACAAGGATAAGATGGGCTAAAATCCTATGAATTCCTTCATTGACTAGGTGTTGTCCATGTAATCATCTGGTAATCCTCCTAGAGATTTAGTCACCCATTTTTTAGGGTCATCCTTGAGTTGCAAGTTTTGTTGTTTGTCTATTTCTATGGTAGTAACCCACTTCATATTATATTTAGGCTCATAGAAAAAGGAAGCTTTGGAAAATAATGCTTCACGAATGGTGCTAACATTTATGTAAAATAACACTTGCCCTTTCACACTTTGTATTTTACTAGTGGCTACATCGAAAAACTCTGTAATGACATGAACCATGTCCTAGTAAGGGTGAAAAATGAACTACATGCATGTGCTTAGGTGACTTCTACAAGATAGGGCCATCAGACTATTATTGAAGGATTTTACTGCCAATATTACCTCAGCTTCACGAGTGATTTTTATCTTACCCCTTGTGGTTATCTTCATGTCACTAAGACCCTAATACAAATACTCTAGATTCTTTTCTACTATTTTTCTCATTAATTTTTAGAGCTAGAACTCTTTTTCATAGAAGACCTTTTCTCCAGATATGAGTGAACACCAAAAGTCATTAATCTTTCTTGATTTTGAATTTCACAAGGTTTTGACATCACTTTAAGTACTATATCAAGAAATAAATAAACCAGAAAGAATCCAAAAAAGCTACCAAATATCTAGTCCATCATGTAGAATGGAAGCAAATAAGAAAATTTTGAGAATCCACATAATTGAACGCACATCCCCTCCTCTAGGAAATACCAGTATTTGATCTCTTGAGTGTCGATTCTTAAGAAATCCTCCACCTTGCTTGAAAATTGTGGATAGACCTGGTAAATGCATGCAAGGAGGGACCTAAAAATTCCTTGTTTAACTCCAAGTAGGAGATTATCATTCTAAGTGTATGTGGTCATTCTACCATCGGGCATACCTATCCCTTATCATATTTATCCTAGATTTGTACAGTGTGCTTGTCACGAGGCATGTTATGGAAGAATAACCAGGCCAAGTATGAGACATACCAAAATTCCTTTCTTTTTTGGCTCTAATAATCTGCCAATTGCTTTTGTATGCTTTTAGATCAGAAATCCATCCAATCAAACTTTATGGATTTGAAGGCCCATGAGATAGCGTACGCCATCACCATTTTATGTGGATGCATGATTTAATATGATGGGAGATCCAACATGATAGCCAACAAGGACAATATGGTCAAACTCCTTCTTTGAATTCCTTCATTGATTGGGTGTTATCCATGTAATCATCTAGTAATCCTCCTAGAGCTTCAATCACCCATTTTTTAGGGTCATCCTTGAGTAGCAGATTTTATTATTCATTTGTGTCTATGGTAGTAACCCACAACTTCATAATGTCTTAAGGCTCATGGGAAAAGGAGGCTTTGGAAAAGAATACCTCATGAATGGTGCTAGTATTCATGTAAAATAACACTTGCCCTTTCATATTTTGTACTAAACCATTGGTTGCATCGAAAAACTCTATAATGACATGAATGTGCTCGAGGCAAGGGTGAACAGGGAATGACATAAATGTACTTATGTGACTTCTACAGGATAGGGATATCAAACTATTATTGAAGGTTTTTATCACCAATATTGATACAAATTTGTGAGCAATTCTTATCATACCCCTTATGGCTATATTTGTGTCACTAAACCCCTCATACAAATCCTCTAGATTCTTTTCTACTCTTGTATTCATCATTTTTTAGAGATGTTTGTTCCATTTATAAGTGTATAATTAATGGTTTAATTAGCATTAGAGATGTATTTTTATATAGCTTTTGCTTAAAATTAATAGAAAATAAAGTATTATGCTTGACTGGTGTTTTTAGTGGAAAATGTGCATAGATATAGGTTTTTGCTACTAATTTGGTATTTTTGAGTCAATGTCTCATTCAGACCTGACAATGCATGAATATATCTTGAAGAGAACTACGATGAATGATATAGGTAGGCACCTGTATCCTAGTGATAGGATTGTGCCTATCTCCTGACATTTGTCTCCCAGTGCCTGTATCCCAATGAAAAGGAAGTGCCTATCTCCCAATACGCTGAACAAGTATCTATATCCCAACAACATGTTGGATGACACCTATCTCTTGGTACCTATATTTTGATGTTTATCTTCTAATACCTGTCTCCCAACACCTATATTCCAGTACGTAGAACAAGCGTCTATCTTTTGATAATAGGTTGGATGATGTATTTATCTTGATGCCTATCTTCCAATGACTGTCTCCCAGTGCCTATATCCTAATGTCTATCTCTCGTTGACTAGTTGATCGGTTGACCAATTCACTGTTGATCGGTTGACCACTTCAATATTGATTGGTTGATCGATTGACCAATTGACCATGCAATTTTTAAGGAAGTTGTTGCAAAAAGATAAATAAGAATCATTCTTTTCTATGCATATTAAAATCATGAATTATTATTAAAATAGAATAAGCGCTTATATTATTGATGGTTGACCGATTGACCATGTAATTTTTAATAAAAACTCCATTTTTAAAAATAGTTTGTTGTATACACCTAAGGAGCATTGAGCTTATCCTTTGGTGATTAAAATTAAACGACCATGCTTTTAATAGAAGAAAATAACAACTATGCACAAAACGATCGTAGCAAATCACATTACGTGATTAAAATAGACCAAGTTATTTTTGTAACGAGATTGATTGCATTCTATATAATTACGCAAACCATTCCTAAGAAGAATTCAATTAGCAAATTCAAAATATCCAAGTGTACTATATAATTTATAATAAAGTTTTTGAGTGTTCTTCTATTTGCATGGATTAAGAGTGTGATTTTTATGTAGTCAACCGGGCGGACCATCTATGGGATCTTGGGCCCACTCTAGGCAAATTGGATTATTAATAACAATCCCTTATATAATATACTTCTTATTAATACACACCTCAATCAATTGCCCTAAAGCATAATGCATCAAGTGCTAATTATGTTAATATGACAACTATTACCACAACCCTAGATGGTGTAATATCTCATCCCCCATCCACTTCAAATAATTATACCTATAAATCCACTTGAAGAATCATTATGAACTAATGTTAGTTATCCTATTTCTCAACAATTTAATATAAATTATCCACGTAATTTAGAACTATTAGATAATCCTTTGAGTTCAAATTCTTTCATCAATCCTCCTAATACCATTAAACTAAATCAAAATTTTGCTCAAACTCCTACATCTAGTACATATATATATATATTTTGAATTTACATGGTGGAATCGGTAGCCGCTATGAATCCGGGTAGGTTGTCCAACTTTTATGGCCACCACAGTATTCTGCGTTGTCTGTCCCATAATCCGCAACAGATCTTCGCACAGTATGCACCTATAACCACCATGCCACAATCATTTTAAACCTTTTACGTCGTTGAAAGCACTAGGAAAGGGACAAGCGTTCAATCCAACGAGGCTCGAGATTTGAACCTTGGACCTCCGCCCCCTTATAGGGTTTGGATGAACCAATTGGTCTATACCTCGGACCTGTCTAGTCCATATAATAAAACTTCACTTATTATAAATAATCTACTAGAAAGCATGCCCATGTTAGAAATTTATCCTAACCAATCTCCTTTGGCTCTTCAACCTATTCATCATGACCCTACGGTTTAAATCTTTGTTGTCATGGTAAAATAACTTGTTCAATGTATACATACCATTCAAATCCTTTGTTTCACATACTCATATAAGGGCATATGAAATCAGCCCTTAGATCTTATCATATCAAATCACACACACCCTCTTAATTTCCAAGTACCATAACTTACAATATATAAGGGTATAGAAGATCCTATTGAAGAGGTTTGTCATGCTTGGATGGTGCTTTAATTAGCATTAAGGTGGCATTAGTGGAGCAATATTCTTGAGTGTTTCTTACATAACATTCGCCATGCAAGAAGGTGTGCCCTAGACTTTTTGAATCCAGTAGGATGTGTTGGGCAAGGGACTTTTTTTAGGGGATGAAGGAATGAATCGAAGGTTTGAGATCAAGGAAGGACTTGTAGTGTAATGGTGAATTCATATTATGTCAAAAGGCTTGTAAAGGTGCAATTTTGCTTTCTAAGGTTGTAGTTTTTCTTAGTGTGGATATGATATTCTTTTTGCTTGAATTTTACAACTATGGAGGTCATTTATGACTTGAACATATTTCTGGTTATGATTCAATTACAAATGAAAATCTTTCTTTCTATGATTATGATTGTGCAACATATCGTAATTTTGTGCACTAGGGCAGGAGGAGAATGTGAGAGGCATAGGAAAAACTAAGGATGTAATTGTGGGCAAAGAAAAAACTAGGCGTCGAATTGTAATGGTTTCAGGATTTGTGGGAAGGGAAAGTGTTGGCCCTAATTTATGTTGTCGGGCATCAACATCTATTGATATAATCTCCTCGCTATGCCGACGATATACCCAAATATAGTTTCCGCTACAAGCCATTCTTAAGTGTTCATCCCACTGGAAGCTAAGCAGTCTTATCTCCGGAAAATCCACGTGGCGCCACGTAAGTGCAGCCTCATGAAACTCGTAAATTCCCAGCACACCCGTAGAAGTAACAGTAGCAGTAGCAGTAGCGACCATCATAACCCGATCTTTGTACACAACGATTCCATTACAACGTCTGGATGTAATTGAAGGATCCATCCATGACGGAGGCATGAGCCATTGTCTTGGGTCTTCCCGTTCATCTACACTTTTCATTGACTTGGACTTAAGGTCGTAAGAAACCATGAATTTTCCACTCACCGAAAACATGTAAAATACTCCCTTGCAAAATACTCTTCGTGTTAACTTCGGCTCAAACCATATTTGGCCATGTACAGGTCTCTTAATTTTAATAATTTCCCATGACCGTTTAGCTGATGTATAAATCAACGTTTGCAATTCGTCACTCCGCGAAATGGTGTCTAACAAGGCTAACTCGTATGTCTTCGCTTAGTTCTAAAATTTCAACTTAATTAATCATATTTTATGTCATAGTTTATTTTAGCTATTCTATTTTTTTTTTAATTTAATAAAGTTCGATCCGAGCTTTCAAGGAAACGATCTACCAATAAAATCAACTAATAAATTTTTAATGTATTATATATAGTATTATATGGTTATCAATTATTATAGTGATATTATAACAAAAATTTAGATATTATATATATTATTTTGTAAAATTAAAACATAAATTAATATCATTTGATATATTTTAACTCTTAAAATATAATTTTAAATATTTTAATCTAAATTGGGTAGCATTGTGGGGATTTCCTAATTTGGTGATCTGGGTGGGTTGCTATTGCTCATAGTGCCCGCTATTAGGTGGGTGCTCTTCAATATTTTGCAGCCTGCGCGCTCAATCAATAACCGCATGCGTACCGCCAAGGGCCTCGGTGCGTGCGCGGGTTTGGGTGGCGGCGCTGCTGACGATGCGCTTTTGGTTGCATCCCCGAAGGCTAATACGGAGGCGCAAGAGGTGGATAAAGAAAAATAAACTGCACTATACGGGCACCACAGCCATCAACAACATACTAAAAATATTTTATAGCCAGAAAGGTTTTTACAGAAGTGAACATGTGGCAGATAGGGCCTTATCCATTTGAAGTGGGTGGTTCCCCCCACCCATCAAAATGCTCCTCACCCCAGCCTGAAGCATGAGTAATTGGAGAAGAAGGACGGGACGAGCCAAAAATATGTCCATGGCTGCTTGAAGCCCCCCAACCATCATTAGGCACAAATGTAGATTACGGAGTGATCACAGGTGCATAATGTTGGGAGGTGTACTTATTCGGCTGCTGTAATGGGCCTCCATAGCCATGGGATCTGCTTTGAGGACGCTGACACTGTGCACGAAAAAGGGACTCCTTATTGACAGCACAAGGGGCTTCACCCCAGTATTTCAGTAAATCCTGCAAATGGTCCAACTCCATAGACACCTTTTTAGCCTGGTCATAGATCTGAAACCACACATCATGAAAAACTTTGAGCTTGTCAGCAAATGAAAAATCTTGAGACAGATCAACTCGCTTGAAAATAATCTTATTTCTAGATTTCCAAATATTAAATAGAAGGTTGACTCTGAATATTTGGCACACTTCCCTCAACGAGAGAGAAAACTGAATGGGATCACCCAGAAGGACACGATGTTAGGAAAGCTACAGGGACATAAACAAAGCAAAGAAAGAACCCACCCAACTCCAAGTGAGACTGGCCCATCTACATGCCCAGAAAATATGCATACAAGACTCTGGTTCTTGACAAAATGGGCATCGAGGCTTAGGCACCCCCATATAAGAAAGTCTGTGGCCAAGGGGTAAACCCTGATACAATAAGCTCCAGGCAAAAAAAGCTTTCTTTGGATCCAAATAAGACACTCAGGCTAAAAGAAATATGGTTTTCCACCTAGAGGATGCTGAGAGAAGGTCCCATTTGATATTGAGTTTGGGCACTGTGGGTGCAATTGGTGTAAGCCAGTCATAACCCTGTCTGGCTCTATAGCTGAGCAAGGAAGTGCTCTTATACCAGGCCTAATCTTTCCACCAAGGTTTCTGGGATCTGACACCTAATTTCTGCCATAAGGAGAAAGGTGTATGGTCCAAAACAACATCATACATAGCCTTGTCAGCATTGGAAAAGCGAAACATCCTTTTAAAATAATTCCAAGGAATCTAGTCTCTATTTTCCCTAGAGTAAAAATCTGCAATGGTGAAAATGTCTCGCTTAAAAAATTTCTAAGCATGGACCCAAGGAACTTGGCCCAACAGCTTACCCTGAAGATTGAATACAGGGGACCACCAAACATTGAGAATATTAATGGAAAGGCCTTTATATGAATGAAACCCCTTCCAAACAATCCAAGGGTTTAATTATTGCCAGGCATTCCATATGCTTTTGATGACAAATGAGCCAGGGATTTTAATGAAAACTAGGGCCAGCACTAGAGAGGGCAAATCCATTCCTGCCCAGGCTTGATGGTTAAGAGGAAGCCCAACCGAGATGTAATGTATGATAAGAACTTTTCATGCTTCAGGTCCTTTTAGAGCTTGCACAATCCATTTAGCACAGAGGGCTAACCCTTGACGCTTACAATCCAACAGACCCATACCCCCTGCTTGTCGTGGGAGACAACAAATATCCCATGCCACTCTTGAAGAACACAAGCTTATACTGAGAGGGGGGGTGAACAGTATAAGACCGCTTTCTACTTTTTCTTTCGATTCAACTTGCAGTTCAATATTATGCAGTGAATATATAAAAGTATCAAAAACAGAAATCAAAGCAATGCACAGAATATCATCCACAATAGAGACACAACAATTTACGTGGTTCACCCAACGCGGGCTACTCCACGGATAAAATTTTTACTAAATTTTATCACCTCAAATTCTGGGAAACATGTCCCGATTACAAAGTTTATGGGCACCAACCCAAAGGAGATACCTTCCCCTAGCTCTGCTCAATCTGGTGATCCTCTAGAAGACCTCTGCCTCTGCAGCCCTTAGCAAGTGGAACTCTATCCACAGAAGACACCTGTCTTCCCTGCTCTGGCTGGAGACCTCTGTCCTCAACTCTATCACCGCACAGTCGGTCCTCTTATCTGCACCAAAACACAGTCCTTCGGTCTGGCACTATTGTCCTCGAACTTGCACCTCTGCGCAATTACAGCACTCGATCAAATATCCACTTATGCACCTCTGTGCAAACACAGCAGCAATGTCTTCGCACACTCTGCTCTTCGACGATCGAACTTCTCCCCGCACTCTGCTTCTACGAAAGTCGCACTTCGAACGCACACTTCGATCGATGATCAAACTCTCCGAACAACCCTCCTTTTATACTGACAATCTCAAGATTAGATTCTTGGTCTTAGTCGGCTGTATATCCCTAAAACAACGTCGGTTGCACAACCCTACACTTCGTCGGCTCAAGGTTAACTCTGTCGGCTTCAACCACCTCTGCTGCCTCTGTCACTTCCCTGTAGCTTCTGTCGCGAAACTACAACATGTCGCGATATCGTGACACTTTTACAGCCGTACACCTTCTATAGCCTGCTGTCGCGAAATCGTGACACCTTGGCCTTTGTCGACTTCCTTTGTGCTTCTGTCACGAAATCGTGACACCTTTGCCTCTTGCTGACGTCATCTCACTTCTGTCGTGAAATCGTGACACTTTAGTCTTCATGGCCTTCCTCTCAGCTTTTGTCGTGAAATCGTGACACTTATGATTTTTGTTGATGTCATCTTCACTCTGTCGTGAAATCGTGACGCTTTAGTCTACAATGCCTTCTTCTCTGCTTTTGTCATGAAATCGTGACACATCTGCTTCTGACGTCATCTCCAACTCTGTCATGAAATCATGACACTTTCTTGCCTTAAGCTCTTTTCCATATGCCCACCTGGACATGTCATGAAATCGTGACGCTTTCACCTTTGAGCTCTTCCTTCTTCAATTCATCATGAAATCGTGACGCTTCTTCTGTTTAAGACTTGCTAACTATTTCTATCATGAAATCATGACACCTTCTCCAACTGCAAGCTGCCATCTCAACCTGTCGTGAAATCGTGACGCTTCTCCTTTCAGACTCTTCCCTTTGCTGCATGTCGTGAAATCGTGACAGTTCTCACTTCGAGCTTTTCAGCATGTCATGAAATCGTGATAGTCCTCAACTTGACCTCTGCAGCATGTCGCGAAATCGTGACATTTTACATGTAACTTTCTCTCTCTTCGAACTTGTCACGAAATCGTGACAGTTCTTTTTGCGGACTCTCTCTTCAGCATCATGTCACGAAATCGTGACACTTTTTCGTCCGTACAACTTACTTTGCAGAATGTCATGAAATCGTGACACTTTTCCTTCTCTGCCTTCCTGCACTTTTTGAGTCACGAAAATGCGACATGTCGAAATCGTGACACTTTCCATCTGCTCTTCTTCCCTGCCAACATGTCGCGAAATCGTGATAGTTTTGCCTGCTTCGTCTCTGTCTTCCAGCATGTCACGAAATCGTGACACTTTTGCCCAAAATTTCTCTCTCCTCAAACATGTCACGAAATCGTGACAGTTTTGCTAGCACTTTCTCTCTCCTAAAACATGTCGTGAAATCATGACAGTTTTTCCAACCGCCTGCATACTTTTTCTTACTTGTCTTTTTCTTGATCTTTTGCAACTGGGCTACCCTGATCTTCTTGGAAACTCACTGTCCATGCTGAAACCTTCATCAAGACACATTCTTTGACATCAAACCAAATTGCTTCAAGACCTTCTTGACATCAATGACAACATCTACACTTAGAGTAAAGGCAATGTACCCAAGGTACCCAAAATTGCCAACAATCTCCCCCTTTGTCATTGATGGCAAACCTTAACTGAAAACACTAGTCAAGAGCCAAAACTGAAACCAACTGATCCAACAACTGAGAATCTGCATTTGAAGTTTTTGCTCCCCCTGACTTGAAGCTCTCTTCTTCACTATGAAGCTCTCCCCCTTACTCATATCTCTCTCTCCCCCTTTGTCATCAATGGCAAAGGGTCACCTTTGGGGCTCGGGACTAAGAATGAGCCTCTTAGCTTAGTCCCTCCCCCACCTCTTGATGAGGTGATTAATTCTGGGGTGGGAGTACAACTCCCAATTTCTCCCTTAGATACTCAAACGTATCTCTTGGAAGAGGTTTTGTGAAGATATCTGCAATCTGCTCTTTAGTAGACACATATTCTACCTTGACTTGCTTATCTTGCACTTTCTCCCTTAGAAAGTGATACTTGATGGAAATATGCTTTGTCCTTGAGTGCATTACCGGATTTTTGGAAATACTTATGGCACTAGTATTATCACAAAATATGGAGATGGGTTGTTCATGCTTGACTTTGAAATCCTCCAAGGTGGTTTTCATCCATAGAACTTGAGTACACCCGACCACTGCTCGCTATGTATTCAGCCTCTACCATAGATAAGGAAACTGAAGGTTGTTTCTTACTTAGCCAAGAAACTAAACTCTTTCCCAGAAAGAATGCTCCACCACTGGTGCTTTTCCTGTCATCATTACTGCCTGCCCAATCTGCATCTGTATAGGCTGTGAGAGTGAAATCATCACCTTTGGGATACCAAAGCCCAAAGTCCATAGTGCCCTTCAGATATCTGAATATTCTTTTAACTGCTATAACATGAGAATCTTTCGGAGCTGCCTGAAATCTGGCTACTAATCCAACAACCTGCATGATATCTGGTCTGGTAGCTGTAACATATAATAAACTGCCAATCATTGATCTGTACAACCTCTGATCTCGCTCTGGAGATTCATCATCTTTACTCATCTTGCACCCTGTAGTCATTGGAGTACATACAGGTTTGTTGTCCATCATCCCAATTTTTTTAACATTTCTTTGATATATTTTCCTTGAGAGAGAAATATACCGTCTTTTGATTGAGCAATCTGAAGACCCAAAAAGAATGACAGCTCTCCAATCATAGACATCTCAAATTCCTTCTGCATGGTGTTAGCAAAATCTTTGCACATCTGGGTATTATTTCCCCCAAAAATGATATCATCAACATAGACAACTACAATCAGCATATCATTACCTTTATCCTTAATGTACAAATTGCTATCCGCCATACCTTTCTCGAAACCTTGCTCATGAAGGTACCGTCAAGTCTTGAGTACCAAGCCCTAGGTGCTTGCTTTAACCCATACAAGGCCTTTTTTAGTTTACACACATAGTCCGATTGATCTGAGAGAGACACGCCTTTTGGCTGTTCTACGTAGACTTCTTCATCCAAAACTCCATTTAAAAAGGCTGATTTCACATCCATTTGATACACCTTGAATGCTTTGAAACTTGAAAGAGCCAAAAACATTCTGATGGCTTCGAGACGAGCAATAGGAGCGAACGTCTCTTCGAAATCAACACCTTCTACTTGAGCATAACCTTTGCAAACCAACCTGGCTTTGTTTCTGACAATCTTTCCATCCTCATTGAGTTTATTTCTGAATATCCATTTTGTGCCAATGACATTCTTGTCCTTAGGTCTTGGAACTAAATCCCAAGTTTCACTTTTCTCTATTTGATTTAGCTCTTCATCCATAGCTTTTACCCAAAATTTATCTGCACATGCTTCACTGAAATATTTTGGCTCAATCTGAGATAATAATGAAATATTTGTAGAATCGTGTGACGGAATGACTCTTCTTCTAGTTTGTCTGCTGTTTGGATCACCAATGATCAAATCTTTGGGATGATGTTTCGAACATATCGTGACGGAGTTTTGGGAAGCAACTATCTGTTTTTCCTCTTCTTCATCTGAAACCTCTCTGAATTCTTCTTGACAGATTTCATCACTGATTTCCTTGACAGGTTCTCTTATCCCTGTCTTTTCATCAACTGTTACATTTATGCTCTCTACGACTGTATGCGTTCTTTTGTTGAAGCATCTGTAAGCCTTGCTTCTGCTGGAATAACCAAGAAAAATTCCCTCATCACACCTAGGATCAAACTTACCCAAATTTTGATCTTCCCTTCGATGAAGCACTTACTCCCAAACACTTTGAAATGTTTTACTGTAGCTGGTCTTCCTTTCCACAACTCATAAGGAGTTTTATGATGATTTACTCTAAGTTGGGCCCTGGTGATAATGTAGACTGCTATCTTGACTGCCTCTTTCCAGAAACCATCTGAAAGTTTTGACTCATTTAACATAGCTCTAGCCATATTTTCAATAGTTCTATTTTTTCTTTCAACTACTCCATTTTGTTGAGGAGTTCTTGCTGCTGAATATTCTCTTTTAATTCCCTGTTGCTCACAGTATTCCACAAATTCATTAGAGGTGAACTCTCCTCCTCTGTCCGATCTCAAGCATTTGATTCTCTTTTCAGTCTCATTTTCAATCATTTCTTTGAAAGCTTTGAATTTTTCAAAAGCTTCAGATTTTTCTTTGAGAAAGGTCACCCAAGTCATTCTAGAATAATCATCTATAAACAACATGAAGTAGCTTTCTCCCCGAATGCTCTCGAGTTCGGTGGGGCCACATAAATCGAGTATGAATGAGATCTAATGGTTTTGAAGAAGTATACCCTTTTGATTTAAAAGCTGGTTCTGGTCTATTTTCCATGTTGACAAGGACCGCAAATGGTGTTATGGGGCCTTTTTATTTTGGGCAAGTCTCTAACTGCTTCCTTGTTACTAATGTTGACAAGATTATCAAAGCTCAAATGCCCCAATATTTTATGCCATAACCAACTCTCATCTTCTTGAGTTAGAAAACACTTTTCCTTTTTTATCTCACTTAGCATGTAAAGATTGTTTGGAGTCCTTGTAGCACTAGCAATGAGTTTTCCATTTTTTTCTTTACGAATCTCACATCTATCTGAAAAGAAAGATACTATGTGTCCTTGATCACAAAGTTGACTCACACTTAGAAGATTATGTCTTAGACCTTCTACATAAAGCACATTTTCAGTTTTAGATTTCCCATCCAAGCTAAGAGTCCCTTTACCATAGATTTTAGCAGACCTGTTATCTCCAAAACTAACTGTTCCTCTGTTTGTGTTTTTTAAGACCAAAAACTTTTCCTTTTCACCAGTCATATGTTTTGAACAACCACTATCAAGATACCATTTCTCTACTTTGTCTTGAGCATGAAAAGCAGTTTGAACTATCATTGACTTAGACTTGATCTCAATTCTCTTTTTAGTGAACTTAAGGCTAGGTCTATCCAAACTGCACATCCTTGCTATATGCCCAACATTCTTGCATTTGTAACACATGACATTTTTATCCAAAAGAGGTGCAAAAGAGTTAACATTTTCCTTACTATGGCTATTCACGGATTTAATGCAATGTATAGCTTTGTGACCAAATTTCTTGCAAGAAAAACAGTAGCCATGGAAAGTATTATGTAACCTGTTTTGATGCCTTGGATGATTGTTCTTCTTGTGACCAACTGGAATCCATCGTTCTTCAAGCTGAAGATTGATCTTGTTGTCTCTTCTTCCTGTCATGATTCTTGAGAACAGAACTCTCTTCCCTGAAATTCTTAAAGCCCAGAAGAATTCACTTTAGAGATCGAACTTAACCTCTTCATCCTTTTCTGAAACTGTATGTTCTTCTGAAAGATCCTTCTCCAAGCTGTTATGCTTTTTCTGGAGAGACCCGCTCTGATACCAATTGAAGAACACAAGCTTATACTGAGAGGGGGGGTGAACAGTATAAGACCGCTTTCTACTTTTTCTTTCGATTCAACTTGCAGTTCAATATTATGCAGTGAATATATAACAGTATCAAAAATAGAAATCAAAGCAATGCACAGAATATCATCCACAATAGAGACACAACAATTTACGTGGTTCACCCAACGCGGGCTACTCCACGGATAAAATTTTTACTAAATTTTATCACCTCAAATTCTGGGAAACATGTCCCGATTACAAAGTTTATGGGCACCAACCCAAAGGAGATACCTTCCCCTAGCTCTGCTCAATCCGGTGATCCTCTAGAAGACCTCTGCCTCTGCAGCCCTTAGCAAGTGGAACTCTATCCACAGAAGACACCTGTCTTCCCTGCTCTAGCTGGAGACCTCTGTCCTCAACTCTATCACCGCACAATCGGTCCTCTTATCTGCACCAAAACATAGTCCTTCGGTCTGGCACTATTGTCCTCGAACTTGCACCTCTGCGCAATTACAGCACTCGATCAAATATCCACTTATGCACCTCTGTGCAAACACAATAGCAATGTCTTCGCACACTCTGCTCTTCGACGATCGAACTTCTCCCTGCACTCTGCTTCTACGAAAGTCGCACTTCGAACGCACACTTCGATCGATGATCAAACTCTCCGAACAGCCCTCCTTTTATACTGACAATCTCAAGATTAGATTCTTGGTCTTAGTCAGTTGTATATCCCTAAAACAACGTCGGTTGCACAACCCTACACTTCGTCGGCTCAAGGTTAACTCTGTCGGCTTCAACCGCCTCTGTTGCCTCTGTCACTTCCCTGTAGCTTCCATCGTGAAACTACAACATGTCACGATATCGTGACACTTTTATAGCCGTACACCTTCTATAGCCTGCTGTCACGAAATCATGACACCTTGGCCTTTGTCGACTTCCTTTGTGCTTCTATCATGAAATCGTGACACCTTTGCCTCTTGTTGACGTCATCTCACTTCACGAAATCATGACACTTTAGTCTTCATGGCCTTCCTCTCAGCTTTTGTCATGAAATCGTGACACTTATGATTTTTGCCGACGTCATCTTCACTTTGTCGTGAAATCATGACGCTTTAGTCTACAATGCCTTCTTCTACTTTTGTCATGAAATCATGACATCATCCCTTCTCACTCATTTGCAACTCTATCATGAAATCGTGATCTTTCCTACCTTAAGCTCTTTCTCTGCCATATCCCTAGAACATGTCACGAAATCGTGACGCTTTTGCCTTCGAGCTCTTCCTTCTTCAATTCATCATGAAATCATGATGCTTCTTCTGTTTAAGACTTGCTAACTGTTTCTATCATGAAATCGTGACACCTTCTCCAACTGCAAGCTGCCATCTCAACCTGTCATGAAATCATGACGCTTCTCCTTTCAGACTCTTCCCTTTTGCTGCATGTCACGAAATCGTGACAGTTCTCACTTCGAGCTTTTTAGTATGTCACGAAATCGTGACAGTCCTCAACTTGACCTCTGCAGCATGTCACGAAATCATGACATTTTACATGTAACTTTCTCTCTCTTCAAACTTGTCATGAAATCGCGACAGTTCTTTTTGCGGACTCTCTCTTCAGCATCATGTCGCGAAATCGTGACACTTTTTCGTCCGTACAACTTACTTTGCAGAATGTCATGAAATCGTGACACTTTTCCTTCTCTGCCTTCCTGCACTTTTCGAGTCACGAAAATGCGACATGTCGCGAAATCGTGACACTTTCCATCTGCTCTTCTTCCTTGCCAACATGTCGCGAAATCGTGACAGTTTTGCCTGCTTTGTCTCTGTCTTCCAGCATGTCACGAAATCGTGACACTTTTGCCCAAACTTTCTCTCTCCTCAAACATGTCACGAAATTGCGATAGTTTTGCCAGCACTTTCTCTCTCCTCAAACATGTCGCGAAATCGCGACAGTTTTTCCAGCCGCCTGCATACTTTTTCTTACTTGTCTTTTTCTTGATCTTTTGCAATTGGGCTACCCTGATCTTCTTGGAAACTCACTTGTCCATGCTGAAACCTTCATCAAGACACATTCTTTGACATCAAACCAAATTGCTTCAAGACCTTCTTGACATCAATGACAACATCTACACTTAGAGCAAAGGCAATGTACCCAAGGTACCCAAAATTGCCAACAACTCTGTGAAAGCCCTTTCGCTCAGACCCACTAGACCACAAAAAATCCCATAGTAATTTTTTAAGTTGTTTGTAACAAGCATGGGAAGGGACCCTGCAAGACGAGTAATAAACATGCGTGGAAGCCAACACTTTCGAGCAAATTTGAAATTTTCTAGCAAAAGACAACTTCTTAGCAATCCAATATTCCAACTTGCTTTCTACTTTGCTGATGACATAAGACCATAAGTGGGACGAAGAGCCTTGAAAGGCTAAAGGAATACCCAAGAATTTGAAGACTTCTACAGGCTGAATCCAACTCCACTACACATGCTGAATCCAGTGGGAAAGAGGCTGCAGGGATTGCCTGTAACATGAGGTTTTCCTCCATTGGATATTAGACCTAGAGGCTTTGCAAAAAATATCAAGACAAGACAGAGCTTCAAAAAGAGATTGTTCATCCTCATTCAAAGTAAGAAATGAATCATCAACAAAATGGTTGTTAATGAGTTGACCAACATTCCCAGGAAGGAAAATACCCCAAAGCATCCCAAGAGAAGCATGATGAGCCAAAAGATAACCAAATGCTTTTGCTGCTAAAATGAATAGCGAGGGGGCCAAAGGACAACCCTGCCTTATTGACCTATGCAAGCCAATAGCATCAGTTTGAAACTTGTTGAGAGAAAGCACAACTAATGCATCCTGAAAAAGTATTTTAATAGAGGAAATAAACTAAGGACCAAAGCCAAGAGCTTACATGGAAAGAATGAAAACTCACTAATTTTATAGAAATGTAATGAGAGTAATATAATGTTTGTTTTTGTAATGGGAATGGCTCTCAAGAAAAACTACAACTTATTGAAAGAAAATATTTAAAATTAAAGTAATATAAAATTAGAGTTAGTGTTTTTTAATGGTTGTGGAATGCAAGGTTTAGGGTGGGTTTTTTTGAATTAAACATTGTTCAAAATAAAGGTAGGCAAATTTTATTTGTTTTTTGTTTTTTCTGGTGTAAACTATTAGAGTTTTTTTTTTCAAAATTTTATGGTTTTCAATGGCTTCCAACCCTTGTGGGCCATAAAATAGTGTTGGCATTATGGAGGAGAAGACAAGCAAAAATGAAACCCATGCAACATCTCAAGAAATTTTTTACTACTAGTGATTCACAAGTCAATCAGAGAGATGTGTCTTTCAACTACCGATATTTTGCAAAAATAGTTAAGGGTAGTAGTAGGAGAGAGGTTCATACAAAGGCACAAGCTAGAAAACAAATGCAAGAAGTTGACAAACAAAAAGATATAAAAGCAGTGCAGAGATAGAGAAATGGGTGTTTCCCTCAAGCAGATTCAATTCCTGTCCTTGAGATAGCAGAAGAATTAATTGTAGAAGATATTATCTACAAATTCATCCATGATTTGATTTGCAAATTTGTGGGGTTCAGGCCATCCCATTGTTTCTTGTACAATTAGGCAAGGAAACATTGGGATCCACAAGGAGAAGTTGATATCTTACTTCTTTCAAATGGGTACTTTGTAGTAGATTTCATAATGGTATTAGATAGAAACAAGGATTTTGAAGGGGGACCATACAACATTGGACCAACAAGTTTATTCATGCAACCTTGGAAACCCACATTTGCTCCTCATGTGGAGCTATCTGTAGCCCCAATATGACTAAAGCTCTTTGCTCTCCCACATGAATTTTGGAGAGACAATATCCTTAGGATGATTGGTAACTCCTAGGCACATATATAGGAAGATCATGATAATCAATAGAAAAGGGATCAACAACATAAACAAGGATATGTGTAGAGATGGACCTAGAAAAGCCACTCTCGATAGAATTGAATTGAGAGCAGGAATAAATGCATGGAGACAACAAGTGGATTATGAATCAATTATTTTTAGGTGTAGAGCTTGCCATGAGTATGGGCATCTTGTAAGAAATTACCCTAAAATAGGGAGAGAGGAAATGCAACAACCTAGAACCAATCTCAAAAACCATACCCCACAGAAGGAAAATGATGAAGGTTTTCAAATAGTAACAAGGAGAGCCTAAAAAAATAATTATTAATCAAGAGAACAAAATCAACCTAAAGTAGGAAAAATAAACCAACACCTAGACTGGAGGACATCTAATAAATGTAAAATCCTTAAATTAGATGATCCAATGGAAGGACAAGAGGCTTTAGAGGTGGAACCAGTCAATGGCATGCTCAAGCAATGAGAAATAGAACAACAAATCCACCAGGAGTACACCCCCATCCCAAAGGAGACAAATCCCCTCAAAATTGCAACTGATCAAAATTTTAAAAGAGGGAAGTTGTTAGGGTACCTTGTAATAGATATTTGGGGATACATAATTATATCGTATAAGGGTTGGCATGGGCCACATATAACCCAAGGTTGATTGTATTATAATATTATACTATATTATGATATAATATTATATTAGTAGTCAGTTCCCCAAAGTGGAATTAGAAGATGGATATATAAAGAAGAGTATTTGTCATTGTAATTATCATCATGGAGATCAATCATATGTAATCATATTTACCCACAAAGTGGATTATGGGATTTTGCTCTCCTTAAGTGGCACTCTCATCTTGGGAGATCTTATGGAGTTATTCCTTCTGTATAGGAGGAAAACCACCCTACCACATACAATTCTCAAGGTTGGATCCATCAAGAGAAAGCCTTGAGGTGAATTGTGGGGGTACGTTGTTCTCTACACTTGGTGCTAGGGGAGAAGGGTTCACCAGGAATGGTTTAAGGACTTGCTCCATGTCCTATGGTTTTTAAGAATGTTTGATGTATAGATTTGACCTTTTTAGATCTATGCTATAAAATATAAATGACAATGCAGAAATACATAATGCAAGAATACAAGAGTTAATCCTAAAATTATTCTTTCTTTTGAATGCTTTTCTAACCAATGGTTCCAAACAAAAAACCTTTAAGAAAGGGCTCAATGCAAGAATACAAGAGTTAATCCTAAAATTATTCTTTCTTTTGAATGCTTTTCTAACCCATGGTTCCAAATAGAAAACCTTTAAGCAAGGGCTCAAGAGAGAATGCATAATCCAAATTAACCCAAAATGCACACTATATGTTGTTATCTTTCAAATGCATAAAAAATAATTAAATATATTCTTATTAAATTAGATCTAGGGTTTACAATAGAATATAAGGCACTCAAAAAATAGCCTATTGAATAAATAGAACACTTATCTCATGCAGTGGTTGATCCTTGCTTTTATCCTTCAATCCACTGCTATCAACGATTTTTGTTCCTGCAAGATAACAAATATTTGAAAAATATGATTAGCGTTAGGGGGCCTGCTTAGGCCGCTATATAATAGTGCTTGGAAGTGCATTAGTCAAGCGCCCTAGGTACTTTTAGCTAGCCTTTGATAATTAAAAGTGAAAATTGACCTTTGGAGGAAAAAAACATAATATGATACAATAGAAAAAATGATGGAATCATAGAACAAAATACACCACTATGCTCTACATGCAGTCTAGAATGCAATGATGAAATTTGGGATAGTATATTATCCCCATATTTTAATCGGATGGAATCACACCCCGTAACACGTGACTCGAGAACACGATGAAATAGCACTCCATAGAGACCCGAGCATGATTTCATAGAAATGAGATGAAAAGTATCAAACCAAAGGAAAACAATTAAACCTAAGGGCACTGAAGTAAAATGAACATGCAAAAGAGTTTTTTCACCTAGTAGAGAGTGCAAAAGCAAAAATGTAGGGTTAAGACCTCCCGAAGGGTCAATCTCTCCTTAAGGAATCTCTCCTTAAAGATTCAACACCAATCCACCAAGAGTGAGCAGAAACAATCAAATCAATGCAACAAAGCTCAATCAAACTTCATAATCCAAAGTCAAACTTGCTTGAGAACAAACAAAAAGGGATGCAGACCGAATAAGAAAACTTGCAAGAAAATAAATGTTACTGTGTGATAATTCAAAATTATGTCGTTGTGAGTTGTGTCTTGTGTGAAAAGTGAAATCAAACCCTCCTTATATAGTGGATTTGAAGGCAAAAAAGGTGAGAAAACCAAGGAGGGCCGATGTAAAACATGTCAGACCTAGAAATTAGGGTTTTCATGAGAAAAAACCTAAAAGGGCGAAATCACTTCCCGTCAAGGACCGACCGTGATTTTGCTGTGTGAAGACTGAGTGCGATTTTGCATAAAGGGATAAAAAATAAAAAAAAGGGAATAACCCTTATCCTTTCCCTAGGCAAGTCTAAGGGGTCCCATAAAGGGCTTATGGAAGATTGCCCACTAAAGTGGATCAATTTTTTGTATCTACATACTACCCCATCTTTGAAACATTTATGGTCTAATAAATGTGTCAAAGAAAAGCTGTAAACACTCACAAACAAAAAAGTGACAAGAAAAAATGGGGTGGCTGGTTTAGAAAAAAAGGATAGTGCAAAAATATTATTATGTCGAACACCTTGATGCATGTAAATCGAGGCATTAGGAACAATAATACCTCTGAGGCCAAGGTGCCCCCTTGAGTTTTATGAGGAATACATCCCTCATAAAAATCGAAAAGACAAACTTAGAAGAAAGAGAAGCAAGAAGTAATGAAAAGGACGAAAAAGAAAAAGCACACGAAAAGAGAAATAAAAGTGAAAAAGGGGTAAAACCCTAATTCATTTTTACTACATCTGGAAAGTGAAGAGGAACTCTGGAGAAAAGGAGGAGATGGTGCTACCGGTATGTCATTCAATTATCAGGAGGGGTAAAGCCAGCATGAAAGCACAACAAGCATAGGTCGGGTCAAAAACCACACTTACATTTTCATTTTTTTCAAATTTTTATGCATTTTTGGGGTAGTTTTCTGCTACAACCAATGGTTTTGCCACGTATGACCCGAGCATGATTTTGCGGTCCAACCGTAATTTCACCTTGGGTAGTAGCGATGAAATCATACCTTATGGACATAACCAAGCACAATTTCACAAAATTGTATCTCGTGGATGCGGGGCATGATTTCACCTTGACAAAATTGTGACCCTAGAAAATCAAGTGTGATTTCGCTAAAAAGGTAAAAAAGGAAGAAAAAAGACAAAAAGGAAAAAAAATAAAGAAGAAAGGGAAAGAAAGATGCAAGCAAGCTAACTTTGAGAATGTGAATTTTAAACTTTGGCAAAAAAAACAATATAATTAATTAATTAATTTAATTTTAATTATTATTTTTTAAATTTAATTTTTGATTAATTTTACTGTTGGAATATTTTGTTGTTGTTATTTTAGCTTAGGATACTTGAGAGCCACGAGTGGTGGGTAGGCTCCTTGGAGGTGGAGCTAGATGCACTTGGACAGGCGAGAAGAGACACACTAGGAGTGGTGGGGCTAGACTGTCTCGAGTAGAGGTAGATAGGGCTTTGTTGACAACAATAGCAGAGAGATGGTACCTAGAGTCATCTACCTTTTGGTTACCAATATGAGATATGACTGTCACATTGGAGGATGTGTGGCATATTTTGAAGAACACAAGCTTATATTGAGAGGGGGGTGAACAATATAGCACCCACTTTTACTTTCTTTCCAAACCAATATCAATTAGTGTCCTTAATTGCAATATCCAAATATAGCAATGTGCATTAATGACATAGATAGCAATAGTAAGCAAGAGCACAAATCACCACACACAATTGAGACACAAGATTTAATGTGGTTTCCCCAATGTGGGGTACTCCACAAGATAATCTCCTTATAATATTTCACAAAGAAATAGGGATCCTTATCCCAATACAAATTATTACTTTGATCTGCTCAAAGCTAGGCTATCCACTGATCTTCTTAGTAAGGTAATTCATTGATCTGCTAAACTAGGCAATCCATTGATCTGCTCAGGTAGGCAATCGATTGATCTGCTTAGGTAGGCAATCCACTGATCTGCTTAGTAAGGCAATTCATTGATCTGCTCAGCTAGGCAATCCATTGATCTTCTCAGGTAGGCAATCCTGATCTACTCGAGTAGGCAATCCACTGATCTACTCAGCAAGGCAATCCATTGATATGCTCATCTAGGCAATCCACTAATCTGCTCAGCAAGGCAATCCATTGATCTACTCAGTAAGGAATTCCTAATCTGCTTAGGTAAGCAATCCACTGATATGCTTCATCAAGTTCACCAAGAACTTAATCAAAATCTGCTCTATCAAGCTCACCAAGAACTTGATCAAATATTCTCTAGCAAACTCACCAAGAAATTGCTCAAATATGCTCCAGCAAGCTCACCAAGAACTTTCTCAAAATATGCTCTAAAAAGCTCACTAAGAACTTGCTCAAATCTACTCCAACAAGCTCACCAAGAACTTGCTCAAAATATTCTCTAGCAAGCTCACCAAGAACTTACTCAAATCTGCTCCAGCAAGCTCACCAAGAACTTGCTCAAAATATGCTCTAGCAAGCTCACCAAGAACCTGCTCAAATATACTCAGCAAGCTCACCAAGAACTTGCTCAAAATATGTCCACAAATTTATCCACAAATCTATCCAAAAGCCTTCTCAAAGGCTCAATAAATCATGCACAAAATCTGCCATAAATCTGTCCATAAATCTATCCAAAAGCCTTCTCAAAGGCTCAATCAATCATGCACAAAAGCTGCCACAAATCTATCTAGAAATCTATCCCTAAAGCATTTTCAAAGGCTCAATCAATCATACACAAAATATGCCACAAATCTATCTAGAAATCTATCCCAAAAGCCTTCTCAAAGGCTCAACCAATCATGCTTAAGTAGCACTCAAATCTCATCCACAAATATATGAAGGCAAGGCTTAAAAAATTTGGGACAAAAGCAATGAGATGAGGTGTGGAATGATGTTGAGGATGAGATTTGAGGCTTATGGGAGAATTTGGGCTTTGCATGGTAGGTTCACACGTCACATGTGCGAACCAGTTGGTTCGCACGTGTGGGGTGCAAACCTACCGAAAATCATTTATAAAAGGTGAAATTCGAAGATATGATGTCATTTGCGTGCACGTAGTTGGCAGAGAGGTGGAGAGGAGAAGAAGAAGGTGACAGGGTGCTACCAGATTATGAATCAGACAGAGTGAAATGGCGAGTACTTTGGGAAGCACCGGTGCAGGGGCGGATGTGTCGGAGGTATGTAGATTTTTCAGCCGTTGGTTTGCATGATTTTTGCTTGTTGGGGTGGGGGTTTAAATGAACATGTTCACTTTTTAACCATGAAACAGGGATGGGGGTAATAAATAATAAAAATTTGAATACCATATGTAAAATCGGTGAAATGGGTACCCAGAAAGATGTTTCATTTTTTATTTTGACTTTTGGATGCATGGGGATGTGTGCATGGGGTGGATGTGAAATGTGATGAGGAAAAATGGGTGGGAAATGGACATGGAAAAAGTAAAGGAAAATGAAACCTACGTTTTAAGCCAAATGGGTATCCCGATATGGTCTTGGTTTTCTGTTTTGACCCTGTATTTTTAGCACATGTTTTAATTTTTTTCACACGTCTGTTGGGTGCCAATAAAATCAACATGAAATTCCCCATCGGCTACGAAATTTTCATTAGTTTTTAGTGGTTCACACATGTGACATGCGAACCTGATTTGTGTTGAGAGTGTGGAGTTTTTGGGATGTGGGTGAGATGGAAATGGGTGGAATGTGGATGCATTGTGAAAAATTTGTACATCGGGGTGTAAAATGTATCGTGTGTGGCGGTGTGTGTGTAAAAACAAAGTGCAACAAAATGTTATGTGCAAGTGGACTAATAAATGAAGTGTATTTATACATAATTTCAAATCCTATTTAACAAATGTGTAGAAATAATAAAAAAAAACTGCGTGCTTTTTATTTTACAAATTTATGTGTATGGTTTATGTACAAATGCATGGATTGTTGCTGACATGTGACGTGTGTGATGCAGGTGAAGCAAGTATTTACCCGCCATCGACTTCGGACTTGTAGAAGGGAGTTGGAGAGGCAGTGGGGGGCGACGGATGTGAAGTGGCTAAAGATCATGGGTCTTTATGGAGTATGGGTTATGTGTGGGGTTCATGTGAACCATGTGTACATGGCTGCACTGTGTGAGAGGTGGGATCCTGATAGGAACACATTTAATTTGCCGATTGGTGAGATGACGATCACTTTAGAGGACATTTACCAGATATATCGACTACTCATTGATGGTTTGACGGTGATGGTGGTGGGGAAGGAGGCACGAGAGTGGATTTTGGATAGGGTCTTTGGAGAGAGGTGGAGGTGCATGGAGGCGACGAAGGGTGTAGACTATATGTTCTACTGGCGAAAGGAGGGGTGGCTTTCGCTGCGACATGCGATGGCTATGTTGTTGATTGTGAGCCATGCATTGCCAGATGCTTCAGGGATAAAATTCCCTTAGAACATGATGGGGATTGTATGTGATATGGTGGAGTAGGGGTGTTGGTATGCATGGGCACCCGCTTTGTTGACTCAGGTGTATCAAGAGTTTCATGGTGTAGTGTGAACGACAAGGACGGGATTGAGTGTGTTACCCCTACTATAGGTATGGGCCTGGGAGCACATCCTAATTTTATGGTCGATAAATTTACCTTATGATGCACATGTGCATGAGGGGCGCGACATGCTATATGCTAGTTGATGGTGAGCAAATATAGAGAGGAGGAAGGAGTGTGTAGGGGAGTTGGTGCACTATCGAAAAGAGGTAGGGA
The DNA here is from genome assembly GCA_028583015.1 of Wollemia nobilis. Lineage (NCBI taxonomy): Eukaryota > Viridiplantae > Streptophyta > Pinopsida > Araucariales > Araucariaceae > Wollemia > Wollemia nobilis. The sequence goes on from JAQPPZ010015531.1 coordinate 37,951, forward strand.
GGTTGACGAGGGATCAGATCAGGTGGAGGTCATGGCGAGGAGGGCCGAGCTAGGGTGATGAGGTTATGCATTTGGCATCTATATGGCATGGGAGGTGGGTGGTGGAGAAGTATGTCTTCAAGGTGGAGTTTATTCCATTTTCCTAGGTGCGACACTAGTTTGGACTCGTATAGGGGCATCCTGAGCCACCTGTAGAGATTTACAGGGTGAAGGGAGACAGGGGGCGATAGCCTGTAGTGCCACATATAGACTTGATCCTAGATGAGGTTATTGACATCCCAAATGTAGACGATGCTAGGACAACCGCAGAGTATGATGTATGGTGGTCGAGGCATTCTTGGGAGCTAGGGCGAGGTGTGGTGGATGGATGGGTCGATGTGGCTAGAGCTTTACCATATGTATGGCTATTTGTAGTGGTAAATGCAAGATAACCAGTAGAGGAGGTAGAGGATAGGGGTTAACCTAAGCCAGGTGAGGCAGAGGATACAAAGTAAGATCTACTAGCATAATGTGTACGACTATATCGATATGATCATGATCTGTTGGTGAGGTATGTAGGTGTGGGACCATTAACATGGGGTGGCAAGGGGATAGCAGCGATGGAGAGTGCAGGCAGTAGAGATGATTAGTTGGTGGGAGGCTATGGTGCAGGGCCATTAGGAGGAGATGGCGAGAGGATAGTGCTTAGGGAAGATACCCCTATGGTATAGGTAGGGATGGAGGGACTGATTGAGGGACCTTTATTGGGGGAGGGGTTAGAAAGGGAGATGGATGATTTTGATTTTGTGAGTGACCTCCAGGGAGCACTATCAACAGAGGCTGAGATGGAGCAGCTATGGGTGGAGCTATGGAGGGTGCAAGATATGTTATTTGAGTGGGATACAGAGTGGGGGATGGAGTGGTACTTGTGGGAGAGGGAGAGAGCGAATGCTGATGAATATTTTAGGGACACACTACGAGAGCAGGATGATGAGTGTCATCAATCACACTATTTAATCATTATAATTGTAAATCCAAGGCAGTGACCAAGGCTATATACGAAAGGAGATATATGTAGCTTGAAAATTAGCTCATTCAAAAAAAATACGCTTTATTGGTGGGACAAGTGAACCTTGGGGGTTTTGGTGTCACTTTAATCCTATAAACTGAATTTAAATTCTAATTACTCTTGTAGAATCAAAATTATAGGAATAAAACCTGATTACTTTTGCAGAATGAAACCTATTTACTATTGCAGAATGTAAATGACAAGAAAAGGTAGTTGCAGGAAATTGAAATCTAACTAAATTTGTAGAAATGTCACCTATTTTACTCTTGCAAAATGAAAATAATAACAAGAAGATGAAATAGCATAAAATGAAACACACAGGCTAACAATTGATCAATAGAATGGGTTAAAGCAGGAAATAATCTGCTGTAAACAAGGGAAATTCAATAATGCTACAAGTTGATGAATAAATTAACACTCAATATCATTAACCTAGGTCCAAATCACAAATATCTATGCACTATAAGCTAATGAACATAAAATAAAATATGTCAAGTATCTGCTTAATCTGCTACAACAAAAGTTACAGAAAAACCTATCACCAATAAGCCTTCTTCTAAACCTGTAAGTGGTCCTTGCTCTCCTGTTCTAGAAGAAGGCAGAAAAACTCTTTCTTAACTACTTAAACACTCAAAAATTTAATGGGACAAAATATGAATGAGAAATCGTGCACTTTATTTCATATTAAGCAACATTACAATATTTGTAGAAAAACCTGCTAAAAACTGCAATTTGCTACATATCTACTTTCTTACCATAAGTCCTATATTTATTCTCTACTTCTCTACTTCTCTACCTAGCTCAAACAACATGGGAGCCTATTATTTATAACATTCTATTACATATTGCAATCCTTTCTGTTGCTACCTTTTAAGGATTTAGTAATTGTTCTGAAGAAGTCTTCCTAAAATGCAGTAAACTATTATGCTGCAGCATATCCATTTTCCTTGTTGTGTGTCATCCATTGAGAGAAATGCATTGTAAGGGGTGAGAAAACTCCTCATAAAAATAGATCCATATTCATATTGCCATTTTCCACCTTTTTGACCATTATGTTTATAGTTTTGACCAAAAATGGTCCTATTCTGCTCATTTCGGAGCTACTCCGGAATATCTGGAAGTTTAACCATTTTGACCCTTATTCGTACACCAGATGCATAGAAAAGTGAGTTTGACCAGCTAGGTAGTCTTATTAAGTCCTTAGAAGACAAATTCTATAGATTTTACATGCTAGAATTGACAAATTAAAAGCCATGCTATTTATTAATAGCTGGCTAAAATTTGTATGACTGTTTCCAGATTTCCTACAATTCAATATTTTTGACTGGTTGCTCCTATTTGGATCATGTGGAAGTGTTTTCAAGTGGACAAATAGTCACTCCTCACCTCCCTAAACTATTTCCAAGTGTTTACCTCATATTTAGTTGAAAAATTACATGCCTTCCTTCATAGTGATAGGTGGCTGATGATGAGTGTCATTGAGTCTCATCATTTAATCTCAATGATTTATCAATTCGGGGTGGTGTCCAAGGCTGTCTACGATAGAAGGCTAGGGTAGAGTACAATTCAGGCATTCAAATTTCAAGCATTTATTGGTGAAGTAGATTTTGGTTTAGCATTTTGGTGTCACACTAAACCTAGTCTAAAGAATGGAAACTAAAATAAATTACGAGAATTGAAAACTAATTCTAAGTTGCAAGAATTGAAATCTAACTACAATTGTAGGAATTGGAATTGCTAAATTGAAAGTCTAATCTACTCTTGCAGAATTTAAATTTCTAAAATGAAATCCTAAGTTACATTTGTAGAATTGAAATCTAGTTACTTTTGCATAATTGAAATGATGCTTGTAAATGAAACTTATTCTAAAAACACCTGTCAATGCCCTACCATAAAAGGTCATCAAGCTTCTACTACAGGAATTGAAAACAAAAATAAAATATGCTAAAAAATGGAAAGTTGCTAAAATAAAAAGCAGGGAAAACATGAAAAGCAAAGGAAAAATGCGTAATATAATTTATCAGCTGACATACACACAAATGCTGTACACAAACATAATAGAAAACATAAATCACATAATACAAAATAAAAACAAGAAAATGAAATCTGGCAAGCAATCTATTAATTCTGCTGTAGCAAAATTACAAATTAAAACCTACCATAAAATCCCTCCTTCTAGATCTGAAAGTAGGCCCATACTTCCTGATCTAGAAGGAGGTGAAAAACACTCCTTAACTAATTAACACTCAGAACAAAAAATGATAAAATAGCTGCACTTTTATTGATGATAGAACATGCTTGAAACTTACTGAGAAAATTGTTGTACAGTCCTAATTGCTGCTATTGAAAACTCTCCTCTATTCTAATTTCTAACTGACTCAACCAAATAGGGAATTGTGTTATTTATATAAATATTTACAACATATCCCATGCTCAAATCAGCCTATGTGCTACTTTACGGTGATTTGCCAATAATTTCGGATCCGAAATAAATGAAAATACGGACGGTTTGTGTTGCAGTAGTAGTCATTGGCCCTTAGAAAGAATCTTCAATGGTGGGAGTACATGGGAGGATTCTAGAAATATCTCACACATCTTTCTCCACTTCAGAATATGCCATTTCTATCTTGCAAACAACTTTCTATTATGCTATAGTTTTTTTGGGTTTATCCTAGAAGAGGATCAAAATTGATCTTTTCCATGAATGGTGGCTTTGGATGGCAAAGACGAAAAAGTCAGATAGGAGATATTTTACTTTAATATTTTCAACCTTCTTTCCCTTTTTCCATCATCAAAAATCAGTCAACAAGTCAAAAAGCACTTTTTGTTCTCATTCTAAAGATAAGTGGCTCATTCCGAAGAGACTGCATTTCTCATTTCAAAGACATCTATTCATTCCGAAGATCTTCAGAATGAACAAATATGTGCTCTTCAAGTGATTTTAGCTACATTTCTCAGGTGGATTAGCCCTTAGGATCAAATTGCAATAGTCTTTATTTCTCCTCATGTGTGAATTCAATGCCTTGCCATTCATTGGTAGCTTGCTGGAATTTACATGGTAAATTACTGCATTTTTTAGCTCTGTTGTACAGTTGTAAAATATTGGCATTTCTTGTAAATTCAAAAAAATTAGAACATAGAAAAATTATTCAAATATCAACATGAAAGAGTACATCAAGTTTCTACTAAATTTATACACTTCATTCACCAAGTAACCATGCTGAAATAGTGCAACAGTGCTGCATAATTGTCCCTACTTTGTTATACCCTATTGTTGCCTATTTAGACCATGTAGGAATACTTTTAAATAGGTAAAATGTCTTCTATAGTCCTTCTGAACCCATTCCATCCATATCCTCATGCTTTGCTTGACAACTTCAAGGTGTTCCTATAAAGTGACAGCTTGCTGATTTTTATATGGCTATTTTTTTAGATTTTTAGATTTATGACAGTCCTAAACTTTTGGATTCAATGTGGATTTGAAAAAAGTTGAAGGGCAAGAAAACATTCAAAAACCATTGAGAAGTTAGTGGATATCAGCATATCGCATTTGGTTAATTGAAATGCATGTTTTTATTTGCTACTTAATCAAGCAAAATTAGTCACAAAATGCTAAAAATGGTAAAAAATAGAGATATAGTATTCCTAACATAAAATCATGCAAACACTTAACAAATAGTATATTTTAGTCAACTATTTGACAATTAACTTATCATATGGTAGTCAAACATTGTGCAATAATGAGGCACTTTTGGGCCTCATCATCCCCCCCAAATTGAAATGATGCATGCCCTCATGCATCTTAGTAGGCCATAGTAATATGCAGGTTTTATTCTTGTGAACAACATCCTTTGCTACACCTGCTAACTGAGAAATTCCTCTTTGCTACACTATATCAAGTATTTTGCAATTAAGCACATGTATGACTCTTTTTCTGCTTTTCTACAAGTTTTAGTGCTGCAAGGTACCTCTTAAAGGCTTGATATCATATGATTCATCTTGAAATAGTCTTATTGTGGAACCATATTTGGCAGATGCACTACTGATGGAATTTTCTGTTCTTAACAACATTTCAGCCTGAAAGCTTATTTTTGTTGTTTGCACCTTTTGAACAAAATTGATAATTTTTTTTTTTAAATTTGAAATACTTGAGGGATGTACTTACTTGTGGTAGAGCCTTATAAACCTCAATATTTGATGTACCCTACTCTTTTTGCTATTTTGTAGCATTTTTCAACAATTTTGGTACAATTTTTGCTCATTCCGAAGATATCCTACTCATTTTGAGGAGACTATTATCTTTCTGAAGATGTCTGATCATTTTAAAGAGACTGTATTTATCATTCTGAAGATGTCTACTCATTCCTAAGAGACTGTATTTTTTATTTCGAAGATGTCTGCTCATTTCGAAGAGACTGTATTTCTCATTCCGAAGATGTTTGTTCATTCCAAATATCTTCAAAAAAAATGTAGAAATGACCTCCTATGCAAAAGTTAGCTACAGATTCTATTGTGGGTCCATCTCTAGAGTGTATAAGCCTTCCATAACATCAAAAATCCCTTCTTCATCCTTTTTTTTAGATGCTATTCTTTGTTTTGTATGTTGTTGTTTTATTCTAGTAGTACTAAAATAGAACCTTTAGGTGCATTTTGTTGATTATCTTCCTTCAATTTATCAGATAATTGTGAGATATAAACTTGCAGTTCTCCTTCTAAAATTTGCCCTACAAATTGAAATAGAATTGCTGCCATGTCTGTCTCAAAATTAGGTTTTTGCACAATTTTGGAATTTCCATGCAATTAAGGGCATAAGGGGGTGTTTCTTGACATCTTGAACATATTCCTTTTTCAACTTGTCACTATTGTATAGTTTATGCCAAATATCTACTATCATACACTAAATGCTAAATGTTTACTATGAATTAAATGCAAGAAACACATACCTTACTGTCTTGAAAATTGGTCATGCACCTTACAAGCTGCTTTTTATGATTGTTAGCGAGGCTATCCGAAAACATAAACAAACATAACACATGTGCAGTGTGAGATTTGTACAATGATGGAACAATGATGGGTAGATCAACAAGGCATTGCATGCCGAAAAATCGGTTTTCATGCAAGTCAACTCAGTAGCGCCTCCAAGAAGGTTTTCACTACTGAATTATTTATTTTTTTATTTTATTTTATTTTTTTTATTTTTTTTTCATCAGAAGAGGCTGCCATTTCTGGTTTTCAACCAACTTCGGTCCTTTTTTTTTTTTCAAGTGCTTCAATGAGAGAGAACATCTCTCACTCTTATTTGGATAAGACCAATCCTTATTATGCAAAAACATGTCAATTGTTGTATGAAAACACCATCTCTTTCTGTTGAAACCTACAACATTGATGCAACCTTCCTTTCTAGATGAGCAGTAAGAATCTTCTTACATCATAATTGCCTCCTTATTGCTAAAAATGAAGTATTGGCTCCATTGTTCCTCTTCCTTACTAAAATTGATGCTTGTCCTCATGTATCCCCATTTTGTGGGACATGCCTTTGCTGCAATTTTTTTTTTTCAAATTTTCTTGTCTTGCTTGTACCCAAAAAGGAAGTTCACAAACAAGACTATTCTTCTTTTTGCTTTTCTTGTAATTTTTTTTTTTGGGTCAAAATTTTTATCATCACTCTAAATCTGATATTGAAGAGAAATTCTCTTCCATTATGTGTACATCCAATGGAATCTCCTTAAAGAACTCCTCCTTAGTTAATGGTGCATGGTATACACGAAGGCAATGTCCATTCACCACTAACATCCTCCATAAATTACCAAAGGGAGAAAGAAGCACTGCTCCATATCTGAAAACTTCTTCAATCAAGTGTTGTCCATGCCTCCTAGTTTGCAAAATCTTGTCAATCTGTTCTTGAAATAATTAAACACCAATTCCCAAAAGATGTTAAGTGCTTACATCAAGATAAAATCTTGATATAACCTTGTAATTCCATGTAAAGGGATTGAAATATTGTTTCAAAATAACAACAATTTTACTTTTTGTTTATAAGTCAGCCAGCTAATAATGTTCAAAAATTTTCTTGGCTACACTTCAATTTGTTTCATTCCTAGGAGGACCGAATTTACCCCTTTATAAACTGAAAGTAAATTTTCTATGTGCAGTTTTTCTAGTTTTTTCTTCTTTATCCAAGGCTAATTTTTGTGTGTTTGGACTAAAGGTTTTCTGTGTATCTCCATTGATTTTTGTCTCTTCAAGATTAGGTAAGTTCTTGTTTGAGCATAGTTGGATGTTGCTTCAGTCAATAACATTTCCTATAATTTTTTTTTTAATACCAGATTCAGCTACATAGATAGGGGTTGCCTATCTTGTATTATTCAGACTGATCATAGGTTGGGCTAAAAAAAAAATATTTTTGGTTTGCATAATAAGACAAGAAGTGTACAACTTTAGCAGATCAACTACTTGTCAGGTAGGATCACCTCTAATGAGATCAACTATTGTCTGTGTAGGCTAAGAATTGCTAGGTTGCGATTGACCATGATAAAATCCTAACAATATTTAAGTAATAATGGAAAACTCTAGGATCATCATTAAGTTGTAAACTCCTATTTTGATTGTGGAAAAGTTTTTGTGTTTTTTATTTTTTTTTAGCTTACATAGACAGGGGTTGCATGTCCTATATTATTCATATTGGCCATAGGTTGGGCTGAAGGTGGTGGTTGATTTAATTGCCCTATTTGTTGTTGTTGGGATCTCTCTTTGAGAAGAATTTAGACTAGGCAACAAATTTTGCATCTCTGAGTTATGAAAGTAAATGGCATTCATCAATGATATGTCCCTATGAACAAATGCTATAGGTAGTTGATATGGCTATTTTTTTCAAGGGATAGTCTTGTATATCTACCATGATATCTTTCCCAACACCTAGTACAAATTTTGTATACTACCCTAATGATATGGATATAAAAAGGGCAGTACTAGCAGATGACTCTTATAAATATTTTAAGAGATCTTATGTTTCTTGATAATGAGGATGATGAATTCTTTCAATTTTTATCAAGAATTTCAAACATAAGCAATTTAAAACCTAGGTGTGAATATCATCTCCCTGTGGTTGCTTGTTTTCTAAATTTACTGAAAAACAAATTACTAAAAACTATTACTAATACGAATCATTTATCCAGATTTTACTCTAAAGTTCTCAATTTAGTATAATTAACAATTATTGGGCTACTTTTACCCTCTAACAACATTGTGTTCCTTGAAAACGATTGCAAAATTATGAGTGTCATTGAGTCTCACCATTTATTCTCAATAATTTATCAATCCGAGGTGGTGTCCAAGGATGTCTACGATAGAAGGCTAGGGCAGAGTACAATTCAGGCATTCAAATTTTAAGAATTTATTGGTGAAGCAGATTTTGGTTTAGCATTTTGGTGTCACACTAAACCTAGTCTGAATAATGGAAACTAAAATAAATTTTAGGAAGTGAAAACTAATTCTAAGTTGCAAGAATTGAAATCTAACTACAATTGCAGGAATTGGAATTGCTAAATTGAAAGTCTAATCTACTCTTACAAATTTAAATTTCTAAAATGAAATCCTAAGTTACATTTGTAGAATTGAAATCTAGTTACTTTTGCATAATTGAAATGATTCTTGTAAATGAAACTTATTCTAAAAACACCTGTCAATGCCCTCCCACAAAATGTCGTCAAGCTTCTACTACAGGAATTGACAACAAAAATAAAATATGCTGAAAATGGAAAGTTGCTAAAATAGAAAGCAGAGAAAACATGAAAAGCAAAGGAAAAATGCGTAATATAATTTATCATCTGACATACATGCAAATGCTGTACACAAACATAATAGAAAACATAAATCACATAATACAAAATAAAAACAAGAAAATGAAATCTGGCAAGCAATCTATTAATTCTGCTGTAGCAAAATTACAGATTAAAACCTACCATAAAATCCCTCCTTCTAGATCTAAAAGTGGGACCATACTTCCTGATCTAGAAGGAGGTGAAAAACACTCCTTAACTAATTAACACTCAGAACAAAAAATGATAAAATAGCTGCACTTTTATTGATAACAGAACATGATGAAAACTGTTACAAAAAATTGTTGTACAGTACTAATTGCTGCTATTGAAAAATCTCCTCTATTCTAATTCCTAACTAGCTCAACCAAAGAGGGAGTTGTGTTATTTATATAAATATTTACAACATATCCCATGCTCAAATCAGCCTATGTGCTCCTTTACAATGATTTGCCAATAATTTTGGATCTGAAATAAATGCAAATCTGGATAGTTTGTGTTGCAATAGTAGTCATTGGCCCTTAGAAAGCATCTTCAGTGGTGGGAGTATGTGGGAGGAGTCTAGAAATATCTCACACATATTTCTCCACTTTAGAATATGCCATTTCTATCTTGCAAATAACTTTCTATTATGCTACAGTTTTTCTGGGTTTATCCTAGAAGAGGATCAAAATTGATATTTTCCATGAATGGTGGCTTTGGACGACAAGGACGACAAAGTCAGATAGGAGATATTGTCATTTAATATTTTCAACCTTCTTTCCATTTTTCCATCATCAAAAATTACTCAACAAGTCAAAAAGTACTTTTTGTTCTCATTTCGAAGATAAGTGGCTCATTCTGAAGAGACTGCATTTCTCATTCCGAAGATGTCTGTTCATTTTGAAGATCTTCAGAATGAACAACTATGTGCTCTTCAAGTGATTTTAGCTACATTTATCAGGTGGATTAGCCCTCAGGATTAGATTGCAATAGCCTTCATTCCTCCCCATGTGTGAATTCCATGCCTTGCCATTCATTGGTAGCTTGCTGGAATTTACATGGTAAATTATTGTATTTTCTAGCTCTGCTACATAGTTGTAAAATATTGGCATTTCTTGCAAATTCAAATAAATTAGAACATGGAAAAATTATTCAAATATCAACATAAAAGAGTACATCAAGTTGCTAATGAATTTATACACTTCATTCACCAAGTAACCATGCTAAAATAGTGCAACAGTACTGCATAATTGTCCCTGCTCTATTATACCCTGTTGCTGCCTATTTAGACCATGTGGGAATGCTTCTAAATAGGTCGGATGTCTTCGTAGTCCTTCGAACCCATTCCATCCATATCCTCATGCTTTTCTTGACAACTTCAAGGTGTTCCTATAAAGTGACAGCTTGTTGATTTTTATATGGCTATTTTTTTAGATTTTCAGATTTATGACAGTCCTAAACTTTTGGCTTCAATGTGGATTTGAAAAAAGTTGAAGGGCATGAAAACATTCAAAAACCATTGAGAAGTTAATGGATATCAGCATATCGCATTTGGTTAATTAAAATGCATGTTTTTACTTGCTACTTAATCAAACAAAATCAGTCACAAAATGCTAAAAATAGTCAAAAACAAAGATATAGTATTTCTAACATAAAATCATGCAAACACTTAACAAATAGTATATTTTAGTCAACTATTTGGCAATTAACTTATCATATGGTAGTCAAAAATTGTGCAATAATGAGGCACTTTTGGGCCTCACCATCCCCCCCAACTTAAACTGATGCATGCCCTCATGCATATTAATAGGCCATAGTAATATGCAGGTTTTATTCTTGTGAACAACATCCTTTGCTACCTGCTAACTGAGAAATTCCTCCTTGATGCACTATATCAAGTATTTTGCAATTAAGCACATATATGACTCTTTTTCTGATTTTCTACAAGTTTTAGTGCTGCAAGGTACCTCTTAAAGGCTTGATATCATATGATTCATCTTGAAATAGTCTTATTGTGGAACCATATTTGGCAGATGCACTACTACTGATGGAATTTTTTGTTCTTAACAACATTTCAGCTTGAATGCTTATTTTTATTGTTTGCACCTTTTGAACAAAATTGATAATTTTTTTTTTAATTTGAAATGCTTGAGGGATGTACTTACTTGTGGTAGAGCCTTATAAACCTCAATATTTGATGTACCCTACTCTTTTTGCTATTCTATAGCATTTTCAGCAATTTTGGTACAGTTTTTGCTCATTTCGAAGATATCCTGCTCATTCCGAAGAGACTGTATTCTCATTCCGAAGATGTCTGCTCATTTCGAAGAGACTGTATTTCTCATTTTGAAGATGTCTGCTCATTTTTAAGAGACTATATTTCTCATTCCGAAGATGTCTACTCATTTCGAAGAGACTGTATTTCTCATTCCAAAGATGTCTGCTCATTTCGAAGATCTTCAAAAAAAATGTAGAAATGACCTCCTATGCAAAAGTTAGCTACAGATTCTATTGTGGGTCCATCTCTAGAGTGTATAAGCCTTCCATAACATCAAAAATCCCTTCTTCATCCTTTTGTTTAGATGATATTATTTTTTTTGTATGTTGCTATTTTATTTTAGTAGTACTAAAATAGAACCTTCAGGTGCATTTTGTTGATTATCCTCCTTCAATTTATCAAAAAATTATGAGATATAGACTTGCAGTTCTCCTTCTAAAATTTGCCCTAAAAATTGAAATAGAATTGTTGCCATTTCTGTCCCAAAATCAAGTTTTTGCACAGTTTTGAAATTTCCATGCAATTAAGGGCATAAGGGGGTGTTTCTTGACATCTTGAACATATTCCTTTTTCAACTTGTCACTATTGTATGAATAGTTTATGCAAAATATCGACTATCATACACTAAATGCTAAATGTTTACTATGAATTAAATGCAAGAAACGCATACCTTACTATCCTGAAAATTGGTCATGCACCTTACAAGCTACTTTTGATTGTTAGTAGGCTATCTAAAAACATAAACAAACATAACACATGTGAAGTGTGAGATTTGTACAATGGTGGAACAATGATGGGTAGATCAACAAGGCAATACATGCCAAAAAATCGGTTTTCATGCAAGTCAACTCAGTAGCGCCTCCAAGAAGGTTTTCACTATTGAATTATTCATTTTTTTCATCATTTTTTTATTCATTTTTTTTCATTAGAAGAGGCTGCCATTTCTAGTTTTCAGCCAACTTCGGTCCTCTTTTTTTTTTTCAAGTGCTTCAATGAGAGAGAACATCTCTCACTCTTATTTGGATAAGACCAATCCTTATTCCGCAAAAACATGTCAATTGTTGTATGAAAACACCATCTCTTTCTGTTGAAACCTGCAACATTGATGCAACCTTCCTTTCTAGATGAGCAGTAAGAATCTTCTTACATCATAATTGCCTCCTTATTATTGGAAATGAAGTATTGGCTCCATTGTTCCTCTTCCTTGCTAAAATTGATGCTTGTCCTCATGTATCCCCATTTTGTGGGACATGCCTTTGCTGTAATTTTTTTTTTTTTTTTTTCAATTTTTCTTGTCTTGCTTGTACCCAAAAAGGAAGTTCACAAACAAGACTATTCTTCTTTTTGCTTTTCTTGTAATTTTTTTTTTGTCAAAATTTTTATCATCACTCTAAATCTGATATTGAAGAGAAATTCTCTTCCATTATGTGTACATCCAATGGAATCTCCTTAAAGAACTCCTCCTTAGTTAATGGTGCATGGTATACCCGAAGGCACTATCCATTCACCACTAACATCCTCCATGAATTACCAATGGGAGAAAGAAGCACTGCTCCATATATGAAAACTTCTTCAATCAAGTGTTGTCCATGCCTCCTAGTTTGCAAAATCTTGTCAATCTGTTCTTGAAATAATTAAACACCAATTCCCAAAAGATGTTAAGTGCTTACATCAAGATAAAATCTTGATATACCCTTGTAATTCCATGTAAAGGGATTGAAATATTGTTTCAAAATAACAACAATTTTGCTTTTTGTTTATAAGTCAGCCAACTAATAATGTTCAAGAATTTTCATGGCTGCACTCCAATTTGTTTCATTCCTAGGAGGACATAATTTACCCCTTTGTAAACTGGAAGTAAATTTTCTACGTGTATTTTTTCTAGTTTTTTCTCCTTTATCCAAGGCTAATTTCTGTGTGTTTGGACTAAAGGTTTTATGTATATCTCCATTGATTTTTGTCTCTTCAAGCTCGGGTAAGTTCTTGTTTGAGTACAGTTGGATGTTGTTGTAGTCAATAACATTTCTTGCAATTTTTTTTTTTTTAATACCAGATTCAGCTACATAGACAGGGTTTGTCTATCCTGTATTATTTAGACTGATCACAAGTTAGGCTAAAATAAAAATATTTTTTGTTTGCACAGTAAGACAAGAAGTGTACAAATTTAGCAGATCAACTACTTGTCAGGTAGGATCACCTCTAATGAGATCAACTATTTTCTGTGTAGGCTAAGAATTGCTAGGTTGCGATTTAGCATGATAAAATCCTAACAATATTTAAGTAATAATGAAAAACTCTAGGATCATCATTAAGTTGTAAACTCCTATTTTGATTGTGCAAAAGTTTTTGTGATTTTTTTTATTTTTAGCTTACATAGACAGGGGTTGCCTGTCCTATATTATTCACATTGGCCACAGTTTGGGCTGAAGGTGGTGGTTGATTTACTTGCCCTATTTGTTGTTGTTGGGATCTCTCTTTGAGAAGAATTCGGACTAGGCAACACATTTTGCATCTCTGAGTTATGGAAGTAAATGTCATTCATCAATGATATGTCCCTGTGAACAAATGCTATAGGTAGCTGATATGGCTATTTTTTTCAAGGGATAGTCTTGTATATCTACCATGATATCTTTCCCAACACCTAGTAAAAATTTTGTATACTACCTTGATGATATGGATATAAAAAAGGCAGTACTAGCAGATGAATCTTATAAATATTTTAAGAGATATTATATTTTTTGATAATGAGGATGATGAATTCTTTCAATTTTTATCAAGAATTTCAAAAATAAGCAATTTAACCCCTAGGTGTGAGCTCTAGAATGATATAACCTTCATAAATTTTTATCTACAAATTAGATTGACTTTATTCAAAAAGTAAAGTTGTAGTTCTTGATGAGAGGAATCTATCCATGCCATTATAATGTAATTTTACTATAGTATGACATCATAATTAACATGATAATCATTTTTGAATTTTTACAAGTAAAATGCGTACAATAGTCAAAACAGGGGTATAATATTTCTTACAAAAAATCATGTAAAAAATTAACAATTAATATATTCTAATCATCTATTTTGCAATTTAACTTCGTATATTTAATAATATGGCAATTTTTATATGTTAACCATAGTGCAAAAATGAGGTATTTCTCGGCCTCATCATTCCCCCTAGCTTGAACTGATGCATGCCCTCATGCATCCCAGTAGGCCATAGCAATATGCAGGTTTTATCCTATTAAACATGTTTTGCCACCTGAGAATTTTATTCTTGTTGTACTAAACTTTTTCAATTAGCATAGGTATTTCATTTTTTTTATACAACCTTATAGATTTTGTAGTTCCTGCAATTTTTTCTTTTCTTTCTTTCCTTTTTATTTTATTTTTTAATGCTGCTCTTTATTTGTTTTACTTTGCAATTTCTAATGTGCCCTACTATTCTGAAACATTTGCAAGAATTTCTGGCACCCTTTGTCTCAGTTTGAAGTTTGCTTTGGAATGAGTTTGTTGTTCTAAAGAGGCTTTGAAATTTATTTCAGTAGGAGTAAAACAAAATATTTAGATGTTGAATTTTCCATGCAACTAAGGGTAGAAGGGGGTGTTTTTTGACATTTTAACTTGCCAATATTATATGAATAGTTTATGCCAAATGCTGAATATCATACACTAGATGCTAAATGCTTACTATGACTTAAATGCAAGAAACACATACCTTACTGTTCTGAAAATTGATCATGCATCTTACAAACTGCAATTTTATGTCTTATATCTCCCCTTGGAGAAAACAATTGCACACTTTGCCTTTGAATTTGACAAAATTTTCAGTCTCCTTATTTTTCTAATTTTGCAATAAAGAATCAAATGTCTTTGATTTTGTCCCCTTTCATGTGTGCAAATTGAACAAGTTTGAGAAGAGTTTAGGCTTTTCTTATTTGCAATAAAAGTAGGTGCTCTTCTATGTCTTATATCCTCCCTTGGAGAAAAACAAAATCTCCTTTAAATTTTGAATTGGAAAAAAAAATTACCTTTTTAATTTTAAGTGTATTGTATTTCTCTAATTAAATTAAGTATAATCTATAAATAATAAAAAATATTTTATTTTTAAAATCATTTTTTATTAAAAAAAACAACTTTAGATAAAATTATTAGATTATTTAATAAATTAAAACTTAATTTAATTAAAAAAATTAAACTTAAAAAAAAAAATTACCTTGTCATTTATGAATGCCCGTTGAAGTAAAAAAAAATTACTTTAGCCCCGATGGGGCTTGAACTTTTGACCTCTTAGTCGGGAGTCTTTCCTCCGGGTCCCCTCGCCGATCGGGCTAGCAAGCCTGACGGGTTATGGAGGGGACCGCCTTCTATAAGAAGGCTTTCCCGCCTCCTGGTGGGAATTTTTTTTTAATGTGGGACTTTTTAGTCCCACATTTAAAAGGTGACGAGTATTGATGAGCTTAAAAGCTCAACCTCACCCCTTCTTCTTTGATTGTCGTCGGGCAATTAGAGTCGCCCACTGTCCTTTTGTTTATCACCATGTGGCACGACTGTTAAGTCACCACGTGTTGTAGCTAGTCCAATCGAGTGACGCGTGGCCTATCCACCACGTGTCGCTTACGTGTCATGTCTAGTCATCATCCAGTGGTTGTCCACCATGTGTTTAGTCCTCTATGTCAGATGTGGTCACCATGTCAGATGCTCGATGTCCTCTATGTCCACGTGTCTATTTAGGTGTAGGGTCTAGGTCGACGTCTAATAATTTTTAGGGAGGTCATCAGACCCGAGGGCACTCCTGCCCTCGAGTTTGGGTTTGATCATTGCTTGGGAGGGCGTTCCTACCCTCCCAGCTATGCACGAGACCCACGGGGAGAAACACTAGTGGCCGTCGGTGATCGGAGGGCCTCCTGCCCTCTTGGATCTCGGTTGCTGGTTACCTGCATCCTAATAGAGGGCGCTCCTACCCTTTGTCGAGTAGGTGCCACTTGGGCCGTCGTATGCTGGTGGGGGGTCTACGTGGGCCTCCTGCCCATGGGGCCACGTGGCCTATGGGGGAGGGCACTCCTGCCCTCCTCCAAATCTCCTAACTCTCCTCTTGGAGAGAATTTTTTTTAATAATAATTAAACATTAAAATAATTATCAACCTTAGAAGCGATCAAACACATCAAATATTTCCTCGCACGATGGAAGAGGGGCCTCTCGCCTTCTCCAGTGGAACAAGAGTGGCTCTCATCTTCGCCACTTGGAATGAGGGTCGCTCTCTCCGCACTCACAAGAACCAGGTGAAACCTTGCGAATGATACCAATGTTAGAAGACCAAAAATATGCACTCAATTATTAACCTTAGTATTAATCAAACAAATGTTTAAATAATACATTGTGCTAAACGTTAGGAGATATCCCAAGATATCTGCCACTAACCTAGCTAACAAATGTGCTTCATGAATAAGCGCTAACAACTAACTACATAGTCAAATTGACTACGACTAACCTAGGATATTTAGATAAATATCCAAAAGGTAAACATTAAATAGTAAAAGATAACTAACCTAGTAGTAAAAGTAAATACTAGTGGTAAAAAGTAACAAGCTACTTTTTACCATGAAGTAAATAAAATCTACCTAATGTAGGGAAAGGGTAAAATATCCAAATGATGGAATATTTACTCTAACACTCCTAGCCTCCCTCAACTATTTCCAAGCGTTTACCTCATATTTAGTTGACAAATTCCATGCCTTCCTTCATAGTGACAAGTGGCTAGAATTTGTATGGATTGTCACCTATTTTTTTACAACAGTCAAAACATGCCCAACTGCCATTTTGGAGTGCTTATAACTTTTTCCTCGTAACTCCAATGTACACCAAATTTTACCCACATGTTCTTGGTTGTATGAATTACATCTGGTTCAATTTTTAGATTTTAACTCCTTAGGAATTGCTCCCAGCATCGCTGTCAAGTTGGCCTCTAACACAATTTTTTACCACAATTTTCAGCTGTCAAATAGTGTGAAACTATCATTTTGTGGGTCCCATAACTTCCATATTATTTGTCCATATACCTTAAAATTTGGGTCATGTGTTATATCCACTATGAAATATAATTTTTATGAATTTGGTTCCTTAACTTGATTTGGATTATTTCCCGTAGATCCGCCAATATTCCCCTTAACACAGATTTGCACCTGTTAACAACTCAGAAAAACAACTAAGGCATGAGCTCTAGAATGATGTAACCTTCATAAATTTGATCTACAACTCGGATTGACTTGCTTCAAAAAGAAAAGTTTTAGTTCTCGATGAGAGGAATCTATCCATACCATCATAATGTAATTTTACTGTACTATGATATTAGAATTAACATGATACTCATTTTTGACCTTTTACAAGTAAAATACTTAAAATAGTCAAAACATGGGTATAATGTTTCTAACATAAAATCATGTAAAAAATTAACAATTAATATATTCTAATAAACTATTTGGCAATTTAACTTTGTATATTTAATAATATGGTAGTTTTTATATGTTAACCATAGTGCAAAAATGAGGTATTTCTCGGCCTCATCATGGGATGCGGTCAAGGTCCACGTATAATAGATTGGGACCTTCCATAGAATGGAGTGAAATGGTTGAAATAGATGATCAAGAAGGCCAATGTGTTCCAAATGATGACCTAGGCTTAGAGTCATTGTTTATGAATGAGGATTGGGAGAATCATAGAAAAACCCCTTGTGGGACCGCTTTGTATGAGAGACCACGAACAAGGGGTTCTACACCGTCAAAGTCACCCAGGAGTTGCACCCGACCCTACTCGTACCAACATCATCAATTGGATTTTTGATACCCAATTCAGCTTTTTGGTAGGGTGGAGATTTGAACCTGGGACCTCTCTTAGATATTTTCCTATCCTCTCCAACTCACCTACAACACCTGGGTTGATGAAATACCATTTATGGTTGATAAATAATTTGAGTTATTTTTTCCTCACACCACTAATGATATTGATTTTTTGAATGAAAAATAAGTTGATGTGCTTGAATTGTTGAATCAAGTTCATCAACAATTAACAATTGAATCTAGGATAAAAGCTTATAATGATTCTCATTTAGTAAATATCCTAGATGCTTGCAAATTGTTATATAAGTTTGATTGGCCTACAAGCATGGAAAGTGAATTGGCTTTAAATTTTTTAGAAATAGGATCCTACTTGCAAGATCTCATATTTGAAAATGAAATCCTAATTCTAAATCATGAATTGAATTGTAAAATTTGCATTGTAAGGAATAGACAAAAAATAATTGAAGATCAATTATTGTCTTATCAATTTGATGATCTAAAAATCCTATGGTGTTACTAATGGAACTAAATTAAAATGGTGGGGTGAAAGAGGTAAAATAATGGTTGTTGCACTTTATGGCTTAGTCTTGTTTTGGTTAGATTCCTGTAAAGTTTGGCATGCATATTATGATATATATATTTTAAAGTGTGCTAATCATGTTTGGGATCTAGGGAAGTGGTAGCCTATATTGTGCATCATATTGTATATTATTGTATATAGTTTTGGTTTTCATATTTTTATTTAGCTTTGCTATTTTATGCATTATCATTAATTTTTATTGTGTTTTGCTTTCCTGTTTAGTTTGCATTAGGTTAGGAGTTGGTTTGTGTTTTGGGTTGTTCCCTTGTTTTGAGATGATGTTTTGTGGTCGCTAATCTATGGCCTCTTGTTTGTTTTTTGTGTTCCTTTGTTAAGTAGGTTGGAATACCTAATATGAAAGTAGGTGAACCTAAGAAAAGAGGTATGAGTTATTTTGTGATCATGCTCAGATTTTGGGACTAAAATGGTGGAGAATAGAACAATAAAACATTTTTCTAAAGCTCCACATGTAACTCACATATTAAAGGGTATTTTTGGAATTCCTGAAGGATGAAGTTATATTGATTTGTAAATTAAGGTAAAAATTCAACACGCTCCATCTCTATGCTTCCTAACCCTCATGATACATAAATTATTGCAAAGATATATAGTTGGTGTTTATTCAAAGTTGTCTATCCCCACCTTCTTGGGACATCATAAAATAATTTATGTTTCATTGATCTTTCATGTTATTGTTTCAGATTGGGTTTTTCACCCAAAATGCTTAGGAGCATTTCCTAGAAAAGTTATCTTTTTTTGTGGCTATTCCACAACTAGCCCCAAATTTGGAGATCCACCTAAAATTTTTATGTTTTGAGGACCTTTGGGTGTTCTTGGAGTGATAATCGTTGGATAGTTTTTCTCCCATGTGCTTGGTAGTTTCCAAGGGTATTTGTTAGATGTTGTGTCCTCGCTTTCTCTTCTGAGTGTTTAGTATTTTTGTTTGATTAGTAAGGTTTGTGTCTTTTGTTTTGGGTTTCTATTGAGTGGTTTAGTTTTGCAATGCAATGATTTATTTTAATATTCATTCAGACACTCAATTTAAATCAAATCAAATTTTAAATTTTGGATTTAAAATAATAAATATATAATAAAACATAAATACAAAAAATAAAAATAAAAATATTTATTTGTTTATATATATCCTTATATACTATATATAAATAAAATAAATAAAAATAATAAAAATAAATAAAATACAATGAATAATAAAATTTTCTTTTATAAACCAACATATATGATTTGGATTCTAATATTAAAGTGTTAATGTGTAGGAAGCAAATTTACGAGGCCAACCATCATATACGATGTAAAATTTTGGCACTAGCCTAAAGGTTCACACGAGATTTAGTGACAGGCCACTAGCATATTGGAATTCACCCCATACCACCAATTACACGTAGTACGTGAAAGGGCCCACATAATATGAGCAGTAGGGCATATGTCAACGGTGTCATGGTGTTACGGGATGAAAACATTAGCATAGTCTGTTGGATTCAATATGGCTTT
Organism: Wollemia nobilis; assembly: GCA_028583015.1. Lineage (NCBI taxonomy): Eukaryota > Viridiplantae > Streptophyta > Pinopsida > Araucariales > Araucariaceae > Wollemia > Wollemia nobilis. The sequence goes on from JAQPPZ010015531.1 coordinate 57,996, forward strand.
TGATGAGGTTTGATTGTTGATTTTAAAATTGATGACATGATGGATACTATGTGATGGATGCCAAACGATACCAATCTACATGATTTTCAAAGACAAATATACACTATGGATAGGACTGGATACATGTGGTTGACCAATACGACATGTAGGATTACACAGTTAGCAAGTGACACATGAGATTGCACAGTCAATAAGTGACATGCAAGATTACATGGGTAATTAGTAGTTAGGATGGTACGTTTGGTACACATAGACATACTGATTACCTATCTGGAGTGGACCACAAAAACATGGATATCTTCAAATGACATGACTATCGAGGATCATATGGACCCGACTTCAAACTCCAATGTGGACTAATCACCATTGTAAATTTTGAGAGTGACACGGGAGGATATAGGTAATTCCTAGATGAATCACATGGTGGACCTAGGTGATGGACACAATGATGGGTTTGAAAAGACTAGGTGGATGTACATGCTCGAGAACCAATAAAGCGATAGCTAATGTAGATAAGTGCAATATCGATCATCACTGTTAATAACATCGAAGGGAGTGAAGGTGCAGAAATCATAGCTTTGATCCTAAAAAATCGAGGATACTAGGGAAGTTATAGAAAATAGTCACATATTCATTCAGTTCTAGATTTGACAGGAAAAATGTAAAGAGCGCAAATCAATTTACGTATGCATGGAAGAGGTTGTTAAAGGGATAATAAGTGGTTTGCATTGAGGCTATTGTGGTTGAAAATATTTTTGTATTGAAATCAAAAGAGGTAGGAGATATTTATCGCTACTCATAAAAATGAGAGGCATTTACCCAACTTTACCAGGAGATATTTACAAAGAGATACACCGCATGGCATCATGTAGATGTAGGATTGATGGGTCTAACTTGGGTTGTTTTTTATTTATTTCCTACAAGCTCTTATTGTATTGACATTTTGAAAAGACCATGACCAAGTTGTTCAACCTTTGTAGTTGTTATCAAGGATGTGAATTGTGGTGATATTTAGATTATAGTTGCTATTGTGCATAGAAAGGGAGTCCCCATCGTAGGGGATGTATCTGATGGTAGATAAAATACAAAGGTTGGCCACCAAGCAACAACACTGGAACAAGTAAAATCAAGAGGACAACTTGAGACAGTGAGAAAGAGATTTTGTTCTGAAGGCCAACACATGGACATGATGATGATTATACTACCAACGACATGGAAATAGAATCGATACACTGAATAGGATAGCGGACTATGCAATTTGGTGTATGACATGGTGAATAGTTGAAAGAGCATATTTATCTGTATACAATTGAGATGTGGAATACACACTTGTAGATGAAAACAAGGATAAGTATAGCTCCATGAAGTAATTATGTGAGAAACAGATATCGTGCACTGTCACGAACCATTCTATTATCCCAATGATGATAGGGCAAAAATTGTACATTGAGTGAAGGGGAATACTCAGTTTAGCTTGGTTAGAGCCCGCCATATGTATGTTATAATAATTCTCATTGAGAAATAATCAATGAAACATAATAAAAAAAGGATGCTTGGTATTATTATGTGCAGCACCACAGTGATAAAATTTCAAAGTTGCAAATAAAATAAATAAAATGACATTGATCATGTTAAATGCTAATAAGGAGCTCAGAGTGGGAAAATAGAAAATATAGGGAAGTGACCATGGCACTAAATAAGTGGATGTAGAAATGTTACCATACGTATTTTGAGTAAATGAAGTGATGAAACTTGGTGGTTATGAATGGGAAGTTATGAAACCAATCATGCAAGACGAAAAGAGTTGGAAAAAAATGAAATATGGACATAAACATCAAGAAACCAAACAGAAGAAATGAAAGGGTAGACTCAAAAATTTAAAAAATGCATTGAAGCTTATGCACAGGGGTTGGATATTTTGTAGGCCAAGGCTAGACCTTTTTGGAGGCCATGGCTAGATATTTTGGGAGAAAATACATACTGCTAGACTGGAGTTCACCACATGATGCTAATTTAGGGTATGGTTTTTTGTGCACTTATGTTTTATATTGAGTATTTTTGCTACAATATATTGGAGATACATCAATTTTTATGCATGTCAATGGTTGAATTTCTTGTTATTTTGATATATTACACCATTTATTTAGAATCTTGCATCATATTGGATATTTTATTGCATGAATTTGGGTCACACTAATGTTGATTTTGTGCATAATACTAATGCTTGTAGGGTCTATGGGAAACTTTTGGGTTGCAACAATTCATTTTACTTCTTTTATTTCATTTTTATTTTTCTAACCCTTCATTTTGCATTTTTTTAAAACTTTGGCAATTAAAATAAAAATTAAAAAAATTAAAATCCCCAAAATAAATGCATGTATGGATAGAATAAGCTTTAACATTTTATCTTATGCAATTTCAAAATTCTAAAAATTATTCAAAGTTGTTTTTATAGGCATTTTATAATTTTGGATTTTACATAATTTTGCATTTTGAATTTAAATCAGATTTCAATATTTGCATGTTTATTTTGCAAGCAATAAATTAACTTTCCTTTATGAAAATTCCAATTCATTAGAGGGGAGTTATTTTTATGGCATTTTAAAGGCCATTGTTTTTAGAGCAATAAAGTAACATCTCTTTATGAAAATTAATTTCATCAAATAGGGGTAGTTTATTTATTATATTAAAGGTTATTTTTAATTTAATGTTCAAAGCAACATTAAATGAATCCAATCATCATTAAAAATTTACATTTCAAAAGATAGATTTTAGTCTTTTGTTTTATGCTCAAAGCAAGGTTTAATAATGCAAGATAAAACTTGTCTAAAATATGCTTAACCAAAAGAAGATAAAATCTATCTAGAACACTTCAAGATAAAATGAAATAAGGTTTTACATCGTGGTCATATGAGGCCCAATCACATTTTTGTTTCCTTTTATTTTAATGAACAATCACTAGAATAGCATAATGAAATAAACCAACATAGGCCCCTTGTTAATAGTTACTTGCAAATCAATAAGGTATTCCTAGAACTTATTTGATACATCTTAACAAGATTACAAGCACACATTAAGTAAAAGGAACCTTGAAGAAATTTCTATTTCTTTGCAAGAGAGGGTTTTCTAATCAAAATCGTGACTGTGATGGAGATTTTTTAATTGGATAAAATTTCCACTCAACATAACCTTTACATACCCTATTGTATTAGATCCCAATGTGCAAGCTCAAATGAACAACGTTTCTTCAATAAACTTATCTATATTTAGGGTAATTACCTCAAAATACCTAGATCATTTTTTGTTTGAGTTTAAAATCATATGTAAAACCTCCAACTACACAACTAATAACCACAAATTTTAATTAATTCCTTCCATACTCAAATATGTAGCCATGCAAGTGCTGGTTTATGGGGTTATCCCTAGAATGCATATGTAGCTAGGATGAGATGGAAAAGGTATTTTTAGAAAAATATCAAGAGTATTATCATGTTAGGGATCAAAAGGAAGAACTATTTGGGATAAATAAAAATGAGGATGACAACCTTGAGCATTATCTAGATAGATTTCTTTTTATTCAAGAATTATATGGGGAAAACATGGAACTTGAACTTCTTATAGGGATTACAAGATGAGTCAAGGTACATCTTAAACCTCATGGGAAAATATGATGTAAATAAACTAGATATTTTTGACATTATGGAGTTGTGTAGAAACTACTCTAGAACAAGGAGAGGAACACACAAACACCAAGTAGGAAAGAGTGGAAGCAACATAGGAGAGCTACTAGAGGAATTTGCCAATTTTAAAATTGATATTCTTTTATATTTGAACACCATGTTGGATGAAATCCAAGCCAAAGCTAAAGCCAATGAACCATTGGCTATATATTATCCAAGGTGTAGGTAAATTTATACCTTACAAGAATATCCTCTCAATAAGACCAAAATTTTCATTATTTATGAGAAAACCCATCCTACAAATTGGTGTGACCTCCTGCCAAATATTAAAGCCAACCTTGAAAAGAGCCATTTCAGTGAAGAGGACCTCAATTACATGGGACAAAGAAATAATTTTTCCATAAAAAAAGAACACCATGGGGATAAAATCCATGGAATGCTCCATGGAATATTCCCCCACCACAATAACAATAGGGTCAATATTCCTAGACTTCATATCTAGATTTGGGAAGTCAAGGCTATTTAACTTGCCATGGACACAACCAATGCCAAACTAGTTATTGTCAAACTAAGGCCAACAATGGTTGGGACCACCCTGGTCCAACCAATCTTGTGGGCGTCAACGACGGTTTCAAAATCAACAAAAAATATTTTTGGAGTATATTTCATAGGTTTTTATCAAAGTATGAGGAAGAAATCATAGAGATTTTATTTTTGCAACTAAGGACAATCCTGGCAGAGCAGGCGTTGGTGGCATTGTGCGAGATCATAATGGGAATATGATGCTTGCATTTTTTGAATATTTTGGAACAAGGACGGACAACGAAGCTGAAGCTAGAGCTATGTGGAGAGGCCTTCAAATGACTTAAGATTTAGAAGGCAATTTGATCGTAGAAGGAGACTCTATGCATGTTATAAATCTCATCAATAATTAAAAAACACCTTCTTGGAGGATTAAAACAATTTTTGAAGAGGCTAGGATCATTTTTCAGGGAAGACAAGACATAAAATCCCAACATGTCTTTTGGGAAGCTAACAAAATTGCTGATAAGCTGGCCAATTTGGGTGTTGATGGTGAACTTTTCAAATGGGAACACGATGTCCTGAGTGAAGTAGATGAGCTTATTCAACAAGAATTCCAATAATGATAGTCAAATTTACCAATAGGGAAGGCACTGTAAGTTCTAAGGCTAGGAGTATTCCTGTCTCTTTTTTGAATTGGACTCACAATAAAAATTATCTGAGTTGTCAGTCTTCATGGATGCTACTTGGAAATACCACAAAGACTAATGGGGACAGTCACATGTCAGATAACATGGCTCCTAGTCATATTAGTAATTTGAGGTTGGTTGATAATCACAGGAGAGGAAAGAAACGACAATATAAGACTTCGTACCAAAGCCACGTGGACCACCAGATAGCCACCACCATAAATCTAGCCAGCAGGTTCACTTCTCCAAGGCTGATTGGCCAAGATAGTATGTGGTACCAAAGCATGTCATATACGAAAGAAAACAATTACCAAAGAATTATTAAGAGTAACTATCAATACAAATCTTGTGGGAGTTTTTTCAGTACTCTGCTATGTGTGTCTTCAACTTTTTGTTTCTCCATTGTCTCAAGGAAGGGATCCGTGTCTGTTTATTTTTTGTAATTATGATACATGTGTGTTTTCTCGGGGTATACCCAAAATGTTGTATGGGAAGTTTATTTTTGATAACAGGCTATGTGCCTTACCGGATGTAATGGCTTTGGAGACATGTAGATTTTACATATATAGGATCCTTAGTAAGGATATGTTCATCAACAACCCTAGGCTGATTTTTGTAAAAGGTTTTGGATCAACCTGTAAAACCTGGTATTAATGCTATAGTATCTTATCTACAAAAAATAAAATTATCATATTAACACAATTAGCACTTGGTGAATTATGATTTAGGGCATATTTATTGAGGTATGTATCAATAAGATGTGGATTATATAAGAAATTGTTATTAATATTAGGTTGGTCAAGAGATATAAAAGTAAAATTAGGTGGTTGAGGTGGATTTCAAGGTCCTCTTTCATCAAAATTAATATCCATATCCATGATTTCTATAATAATTTCTTTGTTGTGCTTTAGAAAGGCCATAATATGATTCATAGATTTGAAGGTTAATCTATCTTGGGAATATTCCTAAGGTTTAAGGGAACTTGTAATTGTGGTACCATCATATTCTCCTTCATAATTAGGATTTTTCCTAGAAGTTTTATTTCTACTGTTATCATAAATGGGAGGTTGATTAGGATACATGAATTTTTTCCATGGTTTAAGTGGTTTTGGTAAGATGGTAAGATAATTAATTGATTAGGTGGTGTATTTAAAAGAATAGGTGAAGTCCTAAGGAGATCAACAAGGGAAATTCTAGTTGTTGTATTGGTTAATTGTTCATTGATATCAAAAGGAGTCTTTTATTGAGGTTGAACTAGATTATTTCCCTTATGTGGTATCTTCAAAACAAAGGATGGTTGAGCCATATCATTTGGTTGAGTTGTATGTATTTGAGGTTGGGAAGTTCGAGTTTGAGCTTGTTATCTAATGATAGCTCCAACTATACTTGCAATGTTACTTGATTGATGTGGTGATTATGGGATAATGAATTAAATTGGATGGGGTGAGGTCTGGTAGTTTTTGCTTGTTCTATAAGAAGTAGTTATTGTGAAGAGGTACGAGTTGTTAGTATTCTTGTAAATTGGGGGAAAATACCACTCAACACTTGGGATGGCATGAACTCTATTGTTGTTGATTACTTTTCCAATATTTTTGTTTCTACTCCTCTTGACTCAGATTCTCAACAAAATGTTCTTCAAGCAATCCCTCATCTTATCACTTATGAGGAGAACTCTATTTTGACAGCTCCTATTACTATCAATGAGCTTCAACAAGTAGTTTTTAAAATGCAAAAAGGTAAAACCCCAAGTCCTGATGGTTTTCCCATTGAGTTCTACCAAGAGTTATGGGATATCCTTCATTTTGATTTATTAGAGGTGGTGGAAGAAGCTAGGAAAGCCAAAGAAATTTTGAATGTTATCAATAAAACTTATATTACTCTTGTTCCAAAAGCTCAAGAGGTTGATCATATCTCAACTTTTAGACCTATTGCTTTATGTAATGTTCTTCTCAAAATAATTACTAAAATAATGGTAGAAAGGTTGAAGCCTCTTTTGCATAAGATTATTTTCCCGAGCAAGGGGGTTATGTGGAAGGGCATCAAATAGTAGATGAGATAGTTCTTGCTCAGGAAGCAATCCATTCCATGGATATGCAAAAATCTCCTTCCATGTTCATTCGGTTAGACTTATCCAAAGCTTATGATAGAGTGGATTGGCACTTCCTTATCAAAGTTTTGAGGCAATTTGGTTTCTATAAGGATTGGATGTATTGGATTATGGGATGTATCTCTTCATTTTCCTACTTAGTTCTTATCAATGGTAGGCCTTCTCAGTCGTTCCTAGCTTCCAGAGGTATTAGGCAAGGTAACCTGCTATCCCCTTATTTATTCATCATTCTTCTTGAATGCTTGGGTAGGACTATAACCAAAAAGAGGAAAAACAAAACCCTTGAGGGAGTTACCATTGCTCATGGAGCTAGACCTATCTCTCATCTTCAATTTGTGGATGACTCTACTCTTTTAGGTAAAGTTATAGTTAAGGAAGCTTCTAATATTAAGCAAATCATTAGTTGTTTTTCCAAGGCTACTGGGTAGTTGATCAATGAAGACAAATCTAAAGTTATTTTCTTTCATTGATTTGCTAGACAGGAATCCATGGTCTTGGATAAATTAAGATATAAGAAAACCTCCCTTCCAATCACTTATTTAGGTATTCCCATAAATATTCAAAGGCAAAAAAATAAATATTGGAATTGGTTGTTGGACAAAGTCAAGAAGAAAATTGGAAAGTGGACCAACTGGTGGCTTTCTTCTAGGGGTAGAATCACCTTGGTAAAATCAGTCCTTCAGGCTATTCCTATTTATTTTTCTTCTATTTTGAATATCCCAAAGGTTGTTCTTCGAGAATTGGATCAAATCAGTCATTGTTTCCTTTGGAGTGGTACTAAGGAGAAAAGAAAATGGGCCTTAGTGAAATGATATACTTTATGTCTTCCTAAGAATGAAAGGGGGTTAGGATTATGGTATTCTATTAATAACAACAAGGCTTTAGCTGCTAAATTATATTGGAGGATGTTGCATAACCCCAATGCTCTTTGGGCCAATAATATCTGTGCTAAATATGTTGAGAACAAAAGTCCTGAAGACCTAGTTCGCTATCAACTTCCTACCAAAGGTTCTCCCATTTTACCAGTTCTTAGAACTGGTGAGGATTTGATAAAGAAAAAATTATTTTGGATCATTCATAATGGTCAACAGGCAAATTTTTGGATAGATTCTTGGGATGGTCATAAGCCTTTGATAACTCAGTTTCCCGATTAGAGGCCCTGGACGGAGGAGCTTCACCGAGCTAACTAGATAAATGTGGCTAATTATTGTTGGTACCATACTGGTAATTCAAATGTTGGTAGATATTGGATCCCTATTAAGGAATGGCCTATTCAAATCCTAGAAAGGCAAAGACAAGATATCCAAGGCATCCTTCATATGAGCTCCCTCTCTTGGTCCCATAAAAAAGATTGTTTTGGATGGAACAACACTACTAAGAGTGAGTATTCAATTGCTCAAGGTTATTTGACCTTATGCCATAATAATCCCAACCATTCTTCTAACATATTTTCTCGATTGTGGGCTCAAAATATCTGGCCTAAGGTGAGGTTCTTTAATTGGCTTTTATTGCATCGTAGGGTGCTTACTGGTGAGCAACTTATGAAGCGTGGTTTTCATGGCCCTTTTAGATGTAAAATGTGTGAAGAGAATGTAGAAACTCTCAACCATATTTTTATTGAGTGTACTTTAGCCTCTGAGCTATGGAGGAGAATGTCAACTTTACTTGGATTACAATGGTCCAATTTTTTTACTTAGTTGAATCAGTCCATCAACTTCTTAATCACCCCCAAAAATCCCACCAAATATGGGATCAAGTGATGCAAAGATTGAAGATTAAATATTCTAAGGGAAACCAACTTAAATGGAATGTGAGTATTAGTAACATGAATAGGACAAGAAATTGGCAACCTCCTCCTAAGGATTTTTGAAAAGTCAAGAAAAGCCATTGTGGGAGGAATTGGTAGAATTTCAGATGGCTCCCTAGTTTTTACTTTTGCTGAGAATTTGGGTATTCTCTCCAACAACCTTGCTGAGGGGTATGGTATCCTCAGATGCTGTCAGGAGACTACTAAGGTTGGTTGGGAAAAGGTGTTAGTTGAGTCTGAATCTCAACTTATGATTAATCTCTTGAAGACTCCTTCTAAGAATCATAAGGTGGATTGGAGAATAAAAAGAATTATTGAGAAGATTCAATTAATCCAGATGATATTTTTGAAAGTTGATTACAATCATGTGGTCAGATATCATAACAAGAATGCTGATGCTTTAGCTAATTGGGCTTTGGACAAAGGTGATCTTACTTGTTATGGCCACCCTCCTAGATGGATAACTCTACTCTTTTAGGTAAAGCTACAGTTAAGGAATCTTCTAATATTAAGTAAATCATTAGCTATTTTTATAAGGCTACTGGGAAGTTGATCAATGATGACACCACTAGTAGAATCTCTCCCAACATCGCCAATTCTAGCATGTCCAGGATTACCCATGGACGATCAATCAGTATTAATTTTTAAAAATCCTCTAGGGGGTGGCCTCCACCTACCATCTCTCCTAACCTTATTTCTAAGTTGAAGAACCCTACTAGGGCTAAAAGAGTTCACACCATCCCAAAAGAGACCAAGGGCTTGCTATACCTTCTCCTCCCTAGAATCCAAAAGAGGGTCCACATCACATTTGCTATGGATGGTTTCCTGAACCATATAAAGGATCCTTTGCTAGATCTATTGAACAACCAAATAACTACCCTAAAATATGCATCGATTTCGTTCAAGCCAAATTTTCCAAATGATGCAAGAAGGGCCCAAATTCCAAGCCACCCGAAGGAAGGGGACCTTAGCAAGAGGTCTGCACAGAATACTCCAAAACTCCACTAGGGATAGCACATGAAAACATGGATGGTTCCAAGTGCTCCACCAATGGTGCCAAATGTATCTGGAAAAGGAGCATTGGAAAAATAAATGAGAAGAGTCATCCTCATTCTTACTACAAAGGACACAAAAAGGACCCTGAAATCCCCTCTTCCTCACATTATCCCAAGTGAGGCATTTGTTACAAGCTACCAACCAGAAAAAGAAGTTACATTTTTTCCAGGCAAATTTGTTCCACACCTTTTTCAACCAAGTGACAGGAAGATTCCCATACTTTTGCTTATCAAGAACTTGATAACATCTCTCGAGGAAATGGTTTGATGATGAATTGTTTTAACTTCCTTGAGTCAGGCGTCCTCTTCCATAGCTTTATCCAAGGTATTTTTATGATGCTTGTAAAATTTTCAAACATGTTCAAATTATTTAAATATAAGGTTCCCATCGGGTCCCTTAGTAGGATCAAGACTATTGTCAATCTCTTAATTTTCTTCCTCTTCTAGATTATAATTTTCTTTATCAATTTGATCATCTCCTTAAAAAATATCATCAAGCTCTAGAAGCCTTTGCCCACTTCTAAGATTGAGAGCCATTAGGAAAGATAGAAAGGATAGAGAGGAAAATGAGGAAAACTAAAAACTAAAAAAAGCACACAAAATATTTTTAAGATGTTTTATAATCTAAAAAAATAGAATTAGTGGTCTTGTTTAAGGTTTTCAAGAAGAGAAAAGGAAGAGGCTTCCTATTTTGGCCACTAAGATGCACATTCATGTTGAGTTTCACCAAATATGTAGAGGGGGAAATTGCCCTACCACGTACGATTCATAGTTGGATCCGTTGGGAGCCAAGGTGACCACGAGGGTATGTTATAAATCTACACTCAGTGGGCAAAGGGGAAGGGTTCACTAGGAATGATTTTAGGACTCTCTCCAAGTCCAGGGTGGAAGGTATTTGAATGTGTCAATTAAGCATGCACCTATGTTTTGCCTACCAAAAACTACACTATGAAATTAGAAATAACAATGCAAGATACAAGATGCAAGAAGACAAGGACTAACCCTAGAATGATTTTTCACTTGAATGATTACTAATCCTAGGATTGCAATTCAAAAATATTTTAAGCAAGGGTCCAAGAGAAATGCACAAACAAGGTTAAAATCCTAAATGCACACTATATGATTTTATTCTTTCAAATGCATAGAAATTTAATCAAATACTTTTCCTTACTTGTGATCTATATTTTGAATATAAATGAATAGAAAGTAATAAAAAAATAGCCTAGAGATCTAATAGGGCACTTATCTAATTTGGTGGTTGTTCCAATATTTTATCTTATGTCCAACAATTTTCCTCTGCTTTATTACTACAAAATAATTTTACAAAACCCTCAAAAAAATATGATCAACATTAGGGGGTCTGCTTAGGCCACTATACACCTATGCTTGGAGGTGCAGTAGTCAAACCCCCTAGGTACTTTTAGCTAACCTTTATAATGTAAAAGTGAAAGTTGATCTTTTTGGAATATGAATCATGCCCTGTAATTATGGGGCATAATTTCACAATAGAAAATAAATGCAACAAAACAATGCAAACAAACTAACAAAATATGCACAATTAACAATGTATGAATGCTGATTAGAGGGTGGCTTGGAAGTGAACTGGTTTTTGAGCTCTGGCGATTTGGCGGGAAACTTTCTGAACTATCGTCGGCCGAGGCTCTAGGGTTTCTGGTGGGAAGATTCTACCAGGGACTCAGGTGGTTTGTTGTTGTTTTTCGCTGACGGCTCTTTCGTTGCCCCAGGAGGGCCCAATGGGGTCTCCTCCAGGATTTCTCGATGGGAAAAAGACCTCTTATGCCGAGATATTAAGAGAAAACCCTGCGTCTTCCTCCGATGAAGCTCAGCGGAGTGCTTACCATTCGCTATCCAAGAATGCGGGCAAGGGTTCTCCTGTGCACAGAGTCAATGGATGTCTCCCGCAATCCGCTTCCAGACCGAAGATTGTCATAGAACCAAAGCTGGTCGAGGACACGATCAACTACCGTGCTACTCATGACCTGATTTGCAAATTCATGGGTATCCGACCCACCCTGCACTTTCTGCACACCTGGGTGAGACAAAACTGGGAGCCTATCGGTGAGTACTCCTTATGGCCCATAAGCAATGGGTATTTTATTATTAGTTTTTCCTCCTTAGCGGATAGAAACAGAGCATTTGAATCAGAAAAGAGGAGCCATGGCCCGGCAGGGTTATTTGTCCAACCGTGGAGAGCGGGCTTCGACCCTCGCATTGAGCCCACGGCTGTCCCGGTTTGGATCCGACTGTATGCTCTCCCGATGGAGTTTTGGGGTGAGCAGATTCTTGAATTGATAGGTAACTCTCTAGGTAGATATTTGGGAGTTTCCAAAGATACCATAGAAGGAAACACTGCTGTTTATGCTAGAATTTGTGTAGAACTGGATATTAGCCAGCCGCTACCAGCTGAGATGGAACTGGAGTTAGCAGGACAATCCTGGATACAGCAGTTAGACTATGAAGCCCTACCTTTCCGATGTAGAGTTTGCCATAAGCATGGCCATTTGGCTAGGTTCTGCCCAAATATCTTGAGCACCAAAGCGGATGTTCCACAGGGAATGCCAAATCGCCCCCGAGAGGGTAAGCCCACTCCGGTCAAGGAACCACCCATCATTCCCCTTGGTTCTGATGCCCAGAAAGATGGCTTTGAACAACAGAAGAGAAGAAGAAACAAAAAGAGAAATGGCAAGGAGCAAGCTCAACCCAAGCCAACCAACCGGTATGAAATCTTCAAATCTCTTGTGGATCAAGAAGACCAAATTATGGAAGGAGCAGATGGGAACCTTGAGGATAATATCATCCATTCTCATGCTCCTCCCTCACCAACCCCTGTCCTAGAACAGGTGATTGACTCCTCTGAGATTTTGCAGCTAGAAAACCCAGGGGCATTGGTAATCCACTCCCCAAAGCACAACCGACTATTAAGGATGTCACCATGGGAAATGCAGAAAAGATCAGAGAAAGACCAGCTCTAGGGATTACCCAGGTGGAGAAGAGGTCGAAAAATAGTAATTCCCAAGGGGCGGGCAGGAAATCCAATAAGGATCTAATTGCAGTGCAAGGAGATAAGCTAATCAATGGAGGATTGGCGAGAACAATTGATTCTTATTGCTCCCAAGGTTTCCAATGATTATTCAATCTTGGAATGTGAGGGGTTTAAACAGTAGAACCCATCAATCTGCTGTTCAAAGACTTTTAGAGAGAAGTAAAACAGACTTTCTGCTCATTCAGGAGACAAAAATGTCTTTAGACCTTATGAGTAAAACTGTCAGTCGAATCTGGAGGGGTGCTGGCCATATGGCTGTGGCTGCTCTAGGTGCCTCGGGAGGGATTGCTACTCTTTGGAACCCTTTGGCGTGGATAGCAATAGAACATATAGCTTGGAGGGGTGTCCTCACATCTCTTTTTAGGAACATTGTTACAGCTGAACAAGTCTTAATTACAAACTTCTATGGGGCTCGGAACATCGATGGTCAGCGGTTTCAATGGAAAGTTGTTCAAAACATGAGGTCCTCCCGGGAAGATTTTGATTGGATTATTGCTGGGGACTTCAATGCCAAATTATCTGCCAGGGATCAGGAAGGTGGCATCCCAGTTTTGGATACAGGGGACCGGCTTTTAATTGCCCAAGTCCAGGCCTTTAACCTTGTTGATATCAAAGGCCCTGGTACAAACTTTACCTGGACTAATAAGAGAAGAGAGCCATACAACAGGAGGGTTAAGCTTGACCGGTTTCTGGTCTCGGAGGAAGCTTTTGTTAGATGGAATATCAAATTTCAGATTTTGGATGGCCCAGTCTCAGATCACTCTCCCATTTTGCTGGAGGGAGGGACTATGTCAGGGCAGTATTACAAACCATTTAAATTTGAAAATTTTTGGTTGCAAAAAGAGGACCTCCGAAGGAAAATTCCACAATGGTGGGAAGAAGGTCGTCTCCCTTTTGGGACAGCTATGTTCAAATTTCATAAACAACTTCTTTTTGTTAAGAGTAAACTAAAACAGTGGAGGCAAACTAACAAATCTGATTTCCAGCTCCAACGGGCTCCCTTGTTGACCAGATGGAACGAGGTGCAAAAACAATTCAGGGAAGGAATCATTTCTGAGCATCTTAAATCCGAGGATGATGCTTTACGCAAAGCGGTTGAGGACATTGATAATCAAGAAGAGATCTACTGGAAACAGAGAGCAAGAAACACATGGTTATTAGAAGGAGACAGAAATACAAAATTTTTCCATCGCTCTGCTTGTGCTAGAAGACAATTGAATAACATGGAACTCCTTCAAGACGAGAATGGAAACTCTTTTGACACTCTCCCCGGTATGCACTCCCACTCAATGGAGTATTTCTCAAACCTCTTTAAGGAAAGTATGGAGCATGATGTGGAAGCCCAAAATGAAGTCATTGATGGCATTCCCTCTATTATCTCTCATGAAGAGAATCAGGCCCTTCTTAAGCCCATAGATCGTGATGAACTCAAGAAGGTGGTCTTTGGGATGTGCACTGGAAAATCGCCTGGTCCTGATGGCTTCCCTATTGAGTTTTTTCAGGCCTTCTGGGATACCCTGGAGGAGGATGTGCTGGCTGTCATTGAGGAGTCCCGAACTAATAAAAGAATGCTCAAGGCTCTAAATCACACCTTTATTACCTTAATTCCAAAAGGAGAGGGGGGGGTTCACATTTCTGATTTCAGACCTATTGCCTTATGCAATGTGATTTACAAAATAATCACTAAAATTATGGCTGAAAGACTAAAACCTCTTCTTCATAATATAATCTCCTCAGAGCAAGGGGGTTTTGTTGAAGGGAGACAGATCTTGGATGGAGTGATCTTGGCTCAAGAGGCTATCCATACTATGCACAATTCAGGTAACAAAGGAATGTTCATCAAACTGGATATGTCTAAGGCTTATGACAGGGTAGAGTGGGGCTTCTTGGTCAAGATGTTGGCAGCCTTTGGTTTTTCTCAGGACTGGATTGCCTGGGTCATGAGCTGTATCTCTACGCCTTCATACTCTATTTTAATTAAGGGGCTTCCCTCGCCACCTTTTGGAGCCTCTCGGGGTCTTCGCCAAGGAGACCCTTGCTCTCCTTATCTCTTTCTCATCTTGGCTGAAGGATTAGGCAGACTCCTCCTGAGAAGAAGACTTCAAGGACAGATAACAAGAATTAAAATCGGGGCTGAAGTTTTGACTCATTTACATTTGTGGATGATACTGGATTGGTGGGAGTGGCCAGCCTCGTGGAAGCAAGAGGAATCGGAGATTCTCTTAACGTCTACCTCCGGGCCTCTAATCAAGTCATCAATGAAACAAAATCCAAAGTGGTCTTCTTTAATCTTGATCAAAGGTCACAAGACAGAGTTATTGAGATCTTGGGATTCACTAGGACCTCTCTTCCTGTAGTTTACCTGGGGGTTCCTCTGCATTTCAAAAAACCAAAAGCTGATTTCTGGAAGGACCTTTTGGATGGCATCAAAGAGAGAATGAATCACCGGTCTCATAGATGGTTAAGCTATGGGGGCCGACCGACTTTCCTGCAGCCTCGTTATTCGTGCCATGCCAATTTATAAATTCTCTATCCCGGCTGCCCCTCCTTCAATTTGGAAAGAGCTGGACAAAGCGGCTAGAAGTTTTCTTTGGGAAGGTGCCAAAGGAGAGAGGAAATGGGCCTTGGTTGGATGGGATAAGGTCACCCAGCCCAAGGAAAAAGGTGGGTTGGGATTAAGAAGCTCCAAGTTTAACAATCAGGCTTTGGCTGGTAAACTGTATTGGAGGTGGATTTCCCAGCCAACGTCCCTCTTCAGCAGAATCCTCTCTAGTAAATACTTGGGTCTTGTTCACCCCAATGACTTGGGCCGCTTTCCTTTGGAGGGTAATGGATCATTAGTGTGGCAGGCTCTCAAGCTTGGATCTCGCATTATCAAAGATCAATTGTTCTGGAAAGTTGGGAGAGGGGAGAAGGCCCGGTTCTGGATTGATTCTTGGGATCGGAATCCTCCCATTCTTGCTCGTGTTTCCTGAATTGCATCCGTTAAAATCAGCTCTAGAAGATAAGGGATGGAT
The DNA here is from genome assembly GCA_028583015.1 of Wollemia nobilis. Taxonomy (NCBI): domain Eukaryota; kingdom Viridiplantae; phylum Streptophyta; class Pinopsida; order Araucariales; family Araucariaceae; genus Wollemia; species Wollemia nobilis. The sequence continues at coordinate 73,937 of JAQPPZ010015531.1, forward strand.
CCATATTGAGAGCTACTTCAATACCAACCAATTGGGGGAGTATAAGATTCAAAAGTTCAAGCGGCTGGGTGAATGGCCTATTCCAATCCCCCCGGAGCAGGCTCCAACTCTGGAAAAAATCTTGTCAGAACGGTTTCTTACTGGGAGAGATGAGGAGGATGAGCTTTCCTGGGGCTTTGGGAACCTTGGGGTTTATACTGTGAAGGAGGGCTATGATTCGATCCTTCCAGAGCCCCCCCCACACTCTTTTCCAGTTCAAGAATGGAGGAAGATTTGGCATCCCAAGGGCTGGCCGAAAGTGAACTTCTTTGCCTGGCAGCTTATGCACAATGGAATCCTGACCTTTGACAATCTCAGAATCAGAGGCATCATTGGTCCTTCCCAATGTGTTTTATGCTATAGGAATGAGGAAACTGCTGATCATCTTCTGTTTGATTGTCCTTTCACACAACAGATTTGGCATCGTTGGTTCTCCCATTTTAAACTTCAAGCTATTGGAGACTTGTCTCGGACCAATTTATGGGAAAGTTGGAAGAGAGGTAGATTTACATCTAAAGCTCTTCGAATTGGCTGGGAGCTTGGTTTCCTTTTTATTTGGTGGCAGGTGTGGTTGGAAAGAAATGCTCGTATTTTCCGTGAAACCTTCTCTTCGGTGGATGGGATATGGCAGGTCATCTGGAGCAAAGTAGTGGAAACCGTTGCCATCTATGCTGAGGAGGAAAATCAGCCTGGCTTCTAAGCCTCCCGGAAGAGAGAGCCGCCGATCTTGAGAGACAGGTAAGAAGTTGTTGGAAACCTCCCCGTAAGGCCGGATCAAAATCAACACCGATGGAGCTGCAAAAGGCAATCCGGGCAATGCTGGAAGTGGAGTAATCTGCCGTGATCATGCTGGGTCTGTGCTCTATTGGGAATTGCAAGGTCTGGGATATGCCACAAACAATGAAGCCGAGGCCTTTGCTATTAAATCTGCTTCCATCTGGGCCGTCAAGCAGGGTCATAGAAAGATAATCATTGAGTCTGATTCCCAAATCCTGGTTGGCGCTCTTGATTGCATGAGGAACTTTGCCTTAAAAGCTTGGAGGCCACGGATTCTCGGTCTCCCAAATTAAAGAGCTTTGGAAGGAATTAGAGGATGTGATACCTGTTTATGCTAGCAGAACTCTTAATAAGGCGGCTGATTTCCTTGCTAAGATGGGTGCTGAGAGGGAGGTTGGGATGCATCTGCATAGTGATATGCCTGTGGAGGATGCAGAGATTAGACAAGGCCTTGAACAAATTTTGAAATAATGTGCAGTGTTTTTTATGCTAAGGAAATTTTTTGTCGCGATATCGCGACCTGTAGTGCTGTCGCGGCCTCAAGCCGGAAGCTGTCGCGATATCGCGACAGGTTGAGCCTCCGCGGCCTTTGGTGGGTTTCTGTCGCGATATCGCGACATGTCGCGCTATCGCGACATGTCGCGCTATCGCGGTCCTTGTTGAGATCCTGTCGCGATTTCGCACCTCTTTTGAAGTTGAAGAGCAAAGTTGAAATTTCGTCGCGATATCGAGACAGGTTGGAGAGTGGGAAGCTGCAAGGTAATCTTGTCGCGATATCGCGACACGTTTGGCACTTAAGCGGTCGGGAGGAAAATTGTCGCGATATCGCGACCCGTAGCGCCGTCGCGGCCTCGAGGCCGGAAGTTGTCGCGATTTCGCGACAAGTTGAGCCTTTGCGGCCTTTGGCGGGTTTTTGTCGCGATATCGCGACATGTCGCGCTATCGCGGCTCTTGTTGAGATTATGTCACGATTTCGTGCCTCTTTTGAAGATGAAGAGCAAAGTTGATAATTCGTCGCGATATCGCGACAGTTTGGTAAACTGGAAGCTGCAAGGTATTTTTGTCGCGATATCGCGACACGTTTGGCACTTAAGCGGTTGGGAGGATAATTGTCGCGATATCGCGACCCTTTTGTGGCATGAGAGTCGTTTAGAAACTTCGTCGCGATTTCGCGACGCCTTTGTTGGTTGGATGATGCGGAGACAGTCCGTCGCGATTCCGCGACCTTTTTGGCGCTTTGGTGCTCTTTGGAGTTGTAGTCGCGATTTCGCGACGCCTTTGCTGTTTGGCTGCTGGAAGGTGCTGTCGTTGCGATTTCGTGACTCCTTTTGCGTGCGGCTGCCGAGGGCCCTTCCTGTCGCGATATCGCGACATGTCGCGATTTCGCGACATGTCGCGTTATCGCGACTGTTGGCGCCGACGCGGTCGAGACGGGGGTGACTGCCGCGATTTCGCGACATGTCGCGATTTCGCGACATGTCGCCTTTTCGCGCCCTGTTGTTTTCTTTGCCCTGTGGTTGTTAGTGCTGCCTTTGTGCTTTGCACTTGTTGTGTTGCTCTTTGCTCTGGGTCGGGATGTGTTCTCTCCCGTTTGTAATTGTTCTTTGTATTAATACAAGTTTTTCATTTTTTTCAAAAAAAAACAATGTATGAATGCAAATGACAAAAAAATAACCCGATGGTAGTGAAAAATAAGATAAAAGTATGAAGACCTCCAAGATAGTAGAATCTTCCTTATGGTTTCAACACATGTCCACCAAGTGGGACAATACACAATCAATGTAGCAGAAGAGAACTCCACAAATATTTAAAAGCTTCAAAAAATCACTTGATACTTTTGTAATATGATCTTATTGGCACTTGTCTTAAAATCGCTCTTAGAAAACTTCTCTTAAGAAAAATTAGGGGAAAATAAGGCTTCAAAACCTTTATTTAAAAGGGGTTTAAAATAATAATGGGTAGGAAAACTAATTTCAAAGAGGTCAATTTTAAAATTAAGATTTTCTAAGAGAAAACACTAGCTAGGAAAATGCATGCCCCATAAGGGCTGATCGTGATTTCATTGAAACTAGAAAAAAAAGGGAAAATAAGGGGGGAGAGATGCCCAAACTTGATTTAGGAAAGTTGGAGGGTTTCTCTAAGTATCTATGGAAAATGACTCACTCAAGTGGATCAATTTTTTGTGTCTACAAAGGTTAACACTAGAGGAGATGACCAACTGCAGAGCCAAGGGAATATATTGTAATATATTACATTATTTGGCACATGCCAATGTACCACCTTGGGTACATGTTTAGACTAAGAGTTTGTCTTAGATTAATACTTGAGTATTTAATTTTATGCAATGTAATAAATGCACAAGTGTTAGAATATGCAATGTACTTGATGATGTACATGTGCATGTAGCCCATGTGTACATGATTCATAGAATAGGAATATGAAAAGTCATAGGTAGGTGAAAGGGCACAAGACATATATCTTTATATATAGGCATTTTATATAGTGATAGGAAGAGAGAAGCATGGAGAATAGTTGAGAATAGAGAGGAGTAGAGAAAGTAGATACAATGTAGAGCATGTATGAATAATGGAGAGTTTGAGAACTTAATTATATAACATTGTACTATTTTTATGAGAATTCATTAACGATAGTTTTATGAGTTATTGTAGAATTTTTTTGTAAGTTTTTCTTGCTTATTATATTGCCATTATTATATAGTTAATATTGCATGTTATTTTTAGTTCTTATGGTTGCATTTCCTTAAATATATAGTATCAAAAGTTAACAATGGTACTAGAGCACAAGGTATATTGATAGGAGATAGAGAGAGACACAAGAGAGATTGAGAGGAGATAGGAATATTTTATTTTTAGAAATTTTGAAATTTCTATTTGGCTAGAATATTTCCACAGAGTTGTAGAAAAACTTGTGAAGACTAGGACTCAACATTGATTCCACTAGTTTGACAAATCAACTAGTGAAGTTCATTATCTTTAGATTTAAAGAATTTTCATTATTGTTTTCTAATACTTTGTTGCAGAGAAGATTTGATTCAAATAAAGTTGAGAAAATTCCTACAATATCTAGGAAGAATATCTTCTTTAGAATTTATCCAGTACTTGAAGTAGCATGTTGAAGATTGAAGACACCATATTGAACAAATAAGAGACTCAAGAGAAGTACTCATTGAAGATTGAAGACTCTAGATTGAAGATTGAGAAGCGAGAAAGAGGCCAAAGGAACTCTATTTAAGATTGAAGGAAGAAGATACTCAAGAAAATAAGAGTCTCATACAAGATTAGATATTTAGGAGCTCTAAGAAGGAGGTTTCCATAGAATATTGAAGACAACAAATTATAGATTGAAGAAAGTAGAAAGTAGCTCTAGAATGTGGAGACCCAAGAAATAGCTCCCATTGAAGAAATTCTATATTTTAAAGATTGAAAATTAAAAATTGAAGATAGAAGAGGACTAGAAAAAGTCATATTGAATATTTGAGAAGTTATAGAATTTGAAGACCCAAGATAAGATATCTCAAGCAAAATCGAAAGGAGAAAGAAGAAGGCTAGAAAAAAACCCTACTAAAATTTGATAGGCAACCATTGGAGGAGATTTGAAGAAACCTCAAGAAATAAGAAGAAAACAAGGAGAAGCTCCAAATAAATAAGAATTTGGGACAATTATCGCTATCCGAAAAAAATCCCAAAAGAAAAATATTTGGAAAGAAGTTTGCCAAATTTTGGAAAGGTTTTTTTAAGATCTCAAGACATTCAAATTATTGAGAAGCATGCCCCTAAATAGGCCAAGTTTAAAGTTAGAAGCACCCCAGTATACCCATAGATACCCCTAGAAAGCCCATAGCAAGCCCACAAAAAGCCTATAGAAAGCCTACAGTAGGCCCATAGAGGACCCCAACAAGCCCCCAATAGGCCCAAAATAGGCACATAAAGACCCACAATAGGCTAAAATAGCCTTTCACATTTTTATTATCATTGTATCTATAATGAAAAGAAAAAGGGGCCCATGCATGATATCCCACCTTGCATGTGGGTGTGTCATTTAAATGTAAGAGGGGGGAAATACTCATGCTATATAATTATTTTTTCAGTCATATTTTATCCCAAGAAAAATTCTTGGAATATTCCCCTACGAGGGATATTTAAAATTTCCATAATATTCCCCTGTGAGGGACATTGTAATTTTGCTTGGAGGAAAAAAAGCTCTCCCTTTTATTTTTGCTCGATGGGACACTGTTTCTTGAAAATTGAGGTAAATATTAATGCTTCCCAAGTATAGCCTTGTTGAAAAGCATTTTTTGAGCACAATTTAGTGGAAACATCACATTCCACATTTGTAAAATTCTATTGTGACTTATTGGTGCTCAAAGAAAAAGCATTATAACAACTTCCTCGTGATCCAATCCATATTAACCAACACCAACATCATGAGTTGAACCACATTAACCAACACCACCATTGTGTGCCAACCCATGCTAACCAACAAAGCACCATTTATGATTTCTCTTCTTTGATCAAAGACTATAGAACTTAGACAATTTGACTGAACACATTCTTCTAGGGACTATAGAATCTTCATACCCTAGACTCTATCTTAATACTATAGAGATATCGACACTTTGGATCTCATCACCATCTAAATACTATATAGTTTTTTTGATACTTCATGTTTCCCCTTCTTTCTTTCTCAAACTTATTGTATAAAGGTGCATTTTTGGTAGATCTCGACACCTTCTAGATGAGTTTCACCTTGAGGGGGATCATATTCATGACACCAACATGAAACTCATATTTTTTTTTAATTTGTGTTAGGTTTATTACATCATTTGGGATGTTGAATTATTTTTGTATTTAGGAAAGTGCACATTAAGGATGTATTATTATTGAAGGATGTTTACTGATATATATATATATATATATATATATATATATATATATATATATATATATATATATATATAGCAAGAGGTATTAGGGTTTGAAGAAAGTAAAAACCTAACCCTAACCCTAATAGGTAAAGTGCACATTAATATTCTAACATCCCCCCTTAATGTGCACTTTTATAAATACAAAAATAAGTCAAAATCCCAAATGATGTAATAAACCTAACACAAATTTAAAAATAACTATGATTTTCATGCTGGTGTCATGAATATGATCCCCCCTCAAGGTGAAACTCATTTAGAAGGTGTCTAACTCTACCTAAACTTCACCTTTATACAAGAAGTTTGATAAAGAAAGAATGGGAAATCTAAAGTATCAAAAAAATTCTATAGTTTTCAGATTATGATGAGATCCAAAGTGTTGATGTCTCTATATTCTTTGGATAGAGTCTAGGGTGTTGAGATTCTATAGTCCCTAGAAGAATGTGTTGAGTTAGAGTGTCTAAGTTTTGTAGTCTTCGATCAAAGAAGAGAAATCACAAATGGCTTATGATAGTGGTGTTGGTTAACATGGTTTGGTGCATGATGCTAGTGTTGGTTAATATGGTTTGGCTCATGAGGATGTTTTTATGCATTTGCTTCAAGTACCGATATGCCATAATAGACTTTTACAAATATGGAATTTGATGTTTCCACTGAATTGTGCTCAAAAAATGCTTTTCAACAAGGCTATACTTGGGAAGCATTAATTTTTATCTTGATTTTAAATAAATAGTGTCTCATCGAGAAAAAATAAAAGGAAAATAATTTTTCCCTCTATGTGAAATTACAATGTCCCTCATAGGGGACTATTTCACAAATTTCAAATTTTCCTCGCAAGGGAATATTCTAAGAATTTTTATTAGAAATAAAACATGATTAAAAATAATAATTATATGGCATGAGTATTTCCACCCTCTTACATTTAAATGGACCACCCACATGCAAGGTGCGATATCATGCATAGGTCCCTTGTTATTTTCATTATAGTAAACACAACAAGGAATAAAAAATTGAAAGGCTATTTTAGTCTATTGTGTGCTTTTGTGGGCATATTGTGGGCTTACTGGGGACCTAGTGGATGCCTCTATGGACATCTATGGGCCTATTGTGGGCTTGCTATGGACCTGTTGAGGGCCTCTATGGGCCTATTGAGGACCTCTATTGGCCTACTATGGTCCTAGTTGGGGGCTCTATGGGCCTTCTAGGGGCCTCTATGGGCCTCTATGGGCCTACTATGGGCCTATTGGTGCCTTAGAATGTTTATGTCAAGTGGCATTCAAGCTCTATACATGAAGTCCTTTGTTGTAACACCTTCCAAGGATAATATTAAAACTCCTTAAATCATTTTGTATGTCATTCATTTGCTTTGCTATGTTTCTTGGGTAGGAAGCAATATTTTCTTTTGTAGGTGGATTAATGAGGCGCTATGGAGCTTTGAATGGTGATTTTGATGCTTCCTTTGGCGGACAATCTTCTCCAAGTTTAAGACCTTGAATGTAACACATTTTCTCCTTGTGTTCTATATCTCCAATGTGTTTATTCCTATGTACATTTTGATGCCTTCTCTTTGTAGATGTGCACTTTTTTATCTATGTAAATATAGCTTGATGATATCCTTATGTCGGCTTTGATTTTGCATGTTCATACACCCAAGATGAGCCCTTTTAGTGGCTCGTTTTTCTTGGGAAGAAGAGTGTTGACGTTCGACTTTCCTTGGATGATTTACCCTATAGAAATTATTTCTTTTGAGGCACTTTCAAATCTGCTCTTTTGCTGTGAAAACCAGATTAGAATAGTGCAATAAAATATATCATAAAACTCCTTTAATGCACCTTCATTTGCACTATTTTTTCAGATCTGAAATTATGGTTTTGTGGAAACTTTTTTTATGCAATATAAGGGTTTTGACGTTGTCTTTTATGAGTAGACACCTTCCCATTTTTTATTGGACACTTTTGACAACAAATTCAAGCTTAGATAACAGTAGCTAGAAGATCTTTAATTGATGAAATTTTTTGCACTTTCTTTTCTTGCATCTAACCTTGTAATGCTTTGGATTTGAGACTCACAAAGTCTCAATATTTGAATCTTCTATTTCTATTTTTGGTTAGTTGTGTTCTTCTCCAAGTTTTAGAGTATTCTAACATGTTTTGATGGATTATCTTGGTCATAATGTGTTGCAGATTTATGTGCTTTAATAATGTCATTAGACACTTGATTTAAATCAGATTTTGTGTCCTTCTCAAATACACAACTATTTTCTTTTGAGAGTAGTATAATAGTGCAAATGAATCTAATAATCTTTCACTTTTAATGCACTAATAATTACACTTTATCACTCCAATCAAATCTCAATATAATGCACTTAATCAATTTATTGCAACTAATCAAGAATAATTTGAAATGAACCTTCAATAATTATTCTGTACTTTCCTTGTAAATAAAGTTGTAGGGGCTAGTCTTCTTCTACTTTCCAAAGTAGATGATAAGTAGTTGATAAATAAGTGTAATGCATAAATATAATCAACTTCTAATGTGCAAATGAAACTTAAAAGGAATTGTTCTCTTTTTGCACTTTTCAAGACTGTAATCTAATGTTTCTTATTGCAACTTTGATCCAAATTAAGGTGCTTTAATAAATCTAATAAGTAATCAAATTAATGAATATACTTGCACCAATAGTTGCATACCTTTTTTTTTAAGCTTGTGTAGCTCTTCTGTCGCTTTTGTGGAGGATGTAGATTTTTTTTCTTTTTGTAGACTATCCTAAACAACTTCTTCAACAAAACATGGTCTCAAAATTTCCTTCATGAGCCTGGGATTTGGTGGCTTGTTCTCCTTTTGCAGTCTCCTCATTTTTTGTAGATTTGAAGAAGTATTTATCTCTAAAATGGTGTCTTCTTGTTGTGTGAGGTAATATTCAAATCTCTTGGATCTTGCAGGATTCTCTTGTATTTAAGTCTTCTTGTAAAATTATATCTTCAAGCAAGATCTTCTTTCCAAGATTCTAAATATCTTGAGGCCTTCACTAGATTCTTCTTCTAGGATTTGACACTCCTTGTAAAATTCTTATTCTCTTGTGCTTGTTATCATATGGTGACAATTGTTCCAAGTCCTTCACTATCAGGGGATTCTCCTTGGTAGTGGATTTCTCCAATGAGTTATTCTTTGATGATTTATTTAGTAAGGCTCTCCAAAAATTTTACTAGATGCTCATTGAAACCTCCCCAAGGTATTTAATCTTCCAACTTCTTTTGGTCTTACTTGATACCTTTTCTTCAAAATTTTTCTCCTAGAAATTTTGGTGAGAGATCTTCCTCTAGATCTTCGACTCTACTGCTTTTGAATTTGAGTAGGATTCTCCCATCATTTCTTCTTTTAAGACTGGAAGTTCTTCAATGATATCTCCTCTTGATCTCTTCGTCTTTGCTTCATGTGTTGGATTGATTTTGAAGAAGATACTCTCCCTAAATTTCTTATAGGAAGTTTCCTGACTCACTAAATTTTCTTTCCCTACAACAAAGTATTAGTACTGAAATATTAATATTTTTCTGAATCAGATACTCAATTCTTGAGTCTTCTTCAAGATCAAGGCTTCTATGGACTTTTTCAGTATCAAGGCTTCTATGGCATTTTCTTAAATATCAAGACTTTTGTGGCTTTTTTTTTTCAATATCAAAACTTCTATGGTTTTTCTTCAATATCAAGGATTCTATGGCCTTTTCAGGATCAAGGCTACTATGGCCTTTTTATTTTGTATTTAGGCTTCTATGGCATTTTCTTCTAGATCAAGGCTACTATGGCATTTTCTTCTTGATCAATGCTACTATGGTATTTTCTTCTTGTGTGAAGTTCTTAATTTAGTAATGGATATTTCTAGTCTCTTAACTTCACCACAACTCTCTTCCATAAGTCTTTTTCTACATTATTATTTTCTTAGACAAGGAACTAATCTTTGCACTATGAAGGTACGCCAACCTTTGGGCAACGAAGTTGATGTCTCCTAGCTTTTTTTTAGGAGTCCTTATATTCTGAGAATTAGTTTTTTGCAACAAAAGAAATTTTGGACAATGGTTAAGAAATTCCAGATATCCTAAATTATCTTCACTAGTTGATTTGTCAATATAGTGGATTGAATGTTGAGTCCTAGTCTTCACGAGTTTTTTTGCAACTCTATGGAAAGACTCTAGCCATATGCAATCTCATTATTTTTTAAACTAAGATTTATTTTAGTCCTCACTTGCGACTCTCCCTAATTCTACCACCTAGACTCTTTTGAGAGTTTTTGATAGTGATTGGTCCAACGACACATTAGGTTGACAAAAAACTTAGGGTCAATGATAATGGTGGTTTTTCTATGGCTATATCTACCATAGCTCTAGTACCATTGTTAGATTTTGATGTAGTATGTAATGGGAGACATCAATCATAAGATGCATAAATAATATAAAAGAAAGTAAATATGCAAGATGAATAAAATATGCTATAAATAAAAATGATGGAAATAAATATGATCTAGCTATGGAGGAAATGAATACTTTAATGAATAATGCTATCATACTACATTGCACCCATATCCAATATGGGTGACTATATCTATTGTATGTTATGTTATGCTCTTCTATGATGATGATTATGCTATTACAATGAGGCCATTATATAGGAAGATAAATTCCTTGGCCAACACTCTATCTAGCTATGCAAGGTACAAATTGCACATATACAACTTGCACATTGACACTTATGCATTTATTATATTACATGAAGTAACTAGGTAACTTTCCCATAAAGGAATCTAATGTCCTAAGTATGTTCCATTGTAGGTATATTTACATGACCCAAATGATGTAATATGATATATTTCTAACACTTATTACTTGCCAAGCAACTAAAGAGTAGACATAGTGGACATAATCCTCAGTCATGGGTAGGAAGTCCTAGCAGCCCTTAAATACAATTTAGCTATAATCATGAACCATATGAAACAACAAGTAGATAAATACAAATTTGAGAGGGAATTTTTTGAGGACAACATGGTCATCCTTTTTATTCAACCTTATAAAAAATTCTCTCAAACAAAAGGGTTGATATAAACTATCACCCAAGTTTTGTTGGCCCTATAGGATACTATGATAGATAGGGGATTTTGCTTACAAGTTGAAGTTGTTGACCACATCCAAGATTCACCCAATTTTTTATGTATCTTGCTTGAATAATGTAGTAGGCACACATACTCAAGTATAAACTATTCCTTCCTAAATTGGATGAAGAGATATCCATTCTTTTATAGCCTATAACCATTCTATATTGCCAAATGTAGCATCTCTATTTATGAGATATTATTAAAGTATTGGTATAGTGGAAAGGGTTACCACTAGAAGAAGCCACATGGGATATATTACAATACTTTTAACAATAGTTTCCCATCTTCTAGCTTTGAGGACAAAGCTTATTTAAGGGGGTTAAATGTTACATACCTAACACTTGTAACACATCAAGACATATGTTATTGTAAATAAAGTGGACCATGTATCTAGTTAGAAGTGGGCCACATGTTAAGTTAGGAGAGTGTGTCATAGAATCATGTATATAATTATTTTGTCATATAATCTCTTTGGTGTCATAGAATTATGAATGTAATCAATAATATTATAAATGAAACTATCATAAATTAGGTAAGTCAAGAATATTTTCATAGTAGTATGTCATAGAATATTGTCATTAAATACCAAGAAATTTTATTGTAAATGTTATAAAATGGGAAGGATGTAACCTTTACAAGCTAGAGAAGAATTTGTATTTTTTGTAAAGCGGTTGTCCCCTCAAAGTGATCCACGATAGTAATATTTCTTATCTCAAATTTCTACAATAATTATTTTTTATGTTTCCATGTTTCAATTCATGAATTCTTCTATATATGATATTAGTGCTAGTTTTATAAATAATATGTGTGACTAAAGTTAAAATTATGTTTGGCACTAAATATTTTATCCCATTTTGCTTTGTAATAAGAATTTTGAAGTGAAATATTCATTGCAAAGTCTCATTAAGTGAGATTTATTTCCTAAATGATTTCATTGCATTAAAAAGTCTATATATTTTTGAAATAAGATTTTAGTCCAACTCTTTCCTTGATTGTTGAATAATCTCTAACTTTATTCCTATGACCAAACATATAAGTTTACAATATTTCAAGCCTCCCCCTCTAAAATTATTTCTTTTGTAATAACTATCCTACTTATAAGGAGGAAACCTAAATGTTTTCTTGCATCCTTTTAAGAGAAAATATCTTTTAATTTTATCAAATTCAAGTGTTATACTTGTTATCAATATTGAATGTGATATTGTATAAAAAATGGTAAATTGCAATGTACTTTTTATGAGTTATAGCCTTTCAACCATAGTTAAGAACTTACCTTTTTATTCTATCAATAAAGGTTTCATCCTATTCAAAAATAAGTCCCAAAGTTCCTTCTTCTTTCCTTTATGAGACATAAGAATATCCATATATATATATATATATATATATATATATATATATATATATATATATATATATATATATATATATATATATATATAATTTGGTTAGCGTGAAAAACCCCTACGATTGACACTTAGGACTTGTGCACTCCCATCCCAACCATGACCCCTCATAAGATCGAGAGCTAAGCTTATCAATAGGGTAAGGTTGTACCTAACTATAATATTGTTAAATAACTATATATATCAAGTAAATAATATCCTTCCTTAAAATTATTTTGACCTCATAAATATTAAAAAAAAAAATTTTACTTTTATTAAAATTTTGTATTATTTTTAATATATAGTACTTTGAAAAAAAATATAATTATTTAATTTCTTTAATTTGTATTAAACTAAAAATGATTTTTATTATTTATAACTATGAATAAAAAAAAAAAAAATTTAATCATAAAATATAGTAAACTGAAGGTCGCTAAAACTCATAAAGTCATGCCCAAACTAGAACAGAAGGCAAGTAAGTCATAACATAAACAAGAGCCAGCAAGAAAATCCGACGGCCGTTTTGAAAGGCCCTGAAGCTGTCTGCATTCCTGTATTTATATGGATCGTACTTAGGTGCATACTGCCTACTACAGTTGGCAAGAGCAAAAGAAAGTGATTGGTTGGCATTTTCGTAGAGAATATTGAAATTTTGGTGCTAAACATTTCCAAGGATGGCCGGCACTCTCGCTATGGACAGGTTATCCATGTCTAGCATTTGCAGACAGAAATATGGTTCTCCATTGTATTCATCGAATACAAAGTTATTTCTCCCGTTGATGACATAATCGGCGCCTGGAGCCATATGAAAAACAACGTTCGGTAGATCCGACAGAAATTCGTCAAAAGGCCGTTGATTGTTAAGAGGCACTAGATAGCACAGGGGAAAGGTATGAGCAGGATCGCTAGTCCTATTGAATCCCGTGACGGAATCCAAAGCATGCACCATGGCAGTGAAGGCCGCGTGTGGCAACACTGTGTACTTTGTTCCGGCGTCGATGATGAATCCCCCGCTTCCGTCTTCTTTTATGTCGAAAGTTCCCTTGGGGATCTCAGCGGACAAATTTGCCACGCTGATTCCTTCCACGTACAGGTAATAGTACGTCTTCAGCTTTGGCAGCACGAAAATTTTCGTAAACGACGTGGTCATCACATCTCCCTGGTGATATCCGTCCAAGGATCCTGCGCTGCCAGAAAAGAGGGGGCTTCCTGCCTGTGATCAGTCTGCCAAAGAGAGTTGAAACAGTAAGAGAATTTGGGTTCAAGCGTGGAACCGATCTGTGAGATTAGCGATAAGTTCCCTCTTCCAAGCCTTGCCACGGCGGTGACTCCCATCAGGCGCTCCCCTTGGCTGTCACTGCTGCACCCAAACGCTATCCCTCTGAAGGACCTCTCGCCTCCCTCGCTTAAATCCAGCATGCTGAATGTCTCGGAGGATAAGACACCAAGGGTGCTCGAACCATCTGCATATTGATAAGAGTAATGACAGTCCCCGTTACAGGTTGAATTGGGAAGTGCAGTGCAGCTGGATGAGCCACAGGGGGACTTGCTGTATGTGGAGGATCTCGAGGGATCGTAGACGAAAAAGTAATCGCCGTAGCTGCAGTTGGTGCAGGTAAGGCATCCGGACCATATCAGATCGCTGGCTGTGTCCACCATTGCCATCATTAAAGTAGGCGGTGTTCCGATGCCCATTGCCATCCAGCTCGTGGTCCACCGGCGCTTCCACTGCTCCAGATTGCAGAGCTTTAATTGACGTTTCGAGTCTCTTCAGCCTTGCAACGCTTCTGTGCATGGCATCCTCATGGCTCCCTTGGGGAAAAAGAGATTCTACGCGCACCATGTCTGCTCGGATGAGAGTAATGTTTGCCATCGCCGAGCAAACGATTGAGTGAAGCAGGTACCGAAGTGGAACGAAAATCCATCTTACGCATTTAAAATGGAATGCTGACCTCCGGTCTTTTGATTGTGAGTGTGGGTTTATACTTTCTAGGCTTCACCTTGTTCGAGGCTTCTTTTGGTTGATACTTTGTGGGCTTCTTATGGGGACCTTGTTCGAGGCTTCTTTTGATACTTGCGATGTTTGCTAATTTTTCGGGTAAGACCCAAGGAGGCAGGGGTATCCATTCCGCCAAAAACGCCCAGGACTCGGACCTAGCCTACCACCTTTGACATACTCAAGGAGCAAACAAACACACAAAACCAATTTAAAAATAAGTAAATAACAACAAAAATAATAAAATAAAATAAAAAACATGCTCCTTGAGTGTGTCAAAAACAAAAGCACAACCAAACACGCACAATAAGATAAAAGAAACCACAACACGAACCACATAGAAAAACACAAGAACCACATAACAAAACACAAACAAGACAAAAACAACAGAACACTACAAAGACATAACCCAAAAAAAAACATGAAAAATAAACACAACCAAAACCTAAAAAATTTTAAAAATAAAATAAAAATAAAAAACAACCAACAACAGACAATAAACAAAAACAAAAAACATAGAAAACACTCACACATAAAAACACGAATTAACACAAACAAAGAGAAACCCAAGAACAAGAACGAAAAAAACACAAGAACAATAACAAAAAACATAAAAAAAAACAAAAAACAACAAAAACACAAGAACAACAAAAAACAACACAAAGAACACAAAAACAAAACAAAACAAAAGAACCCACCCACCTTAAAAAACTAAACAAAAAAAACAAAAAAAAAAAGAAAAAAAAAAAAAAATTGAACATAACAATGACCTATCTAGACCAGAAGACTATTAAGGCAAGAATCAATAGAGGAAACAAAATAAATAATAGAATGAGCTAGGGAACTAAAAAAAACTGAATGAACCAAAGAGAAGCAAAAAAAAACAAGAAGAAACTAGGTACCTTCAGAACTGGAGCCATCCAAAGAAATGATAGAAAGAAGAGCTTTCCTAATTTGAGAAGCCCACCATCTAGGAGGGTGGCCATAACAAGTAAGATCACCTTTGTCCAAAGCCCAATTAGCTAAAGCATCATACACTCTTGTTTTGATCTCTGACCACATGATTGTAATCAACTTTCAAAAATCCCATCTGGATTAATTGAATCTTCTCAATAATTATTTTTATTCTCCAATCCACCTTATGATTCTTAGAAGGAGTCTTCAAGAGATTAATCATAAGTTGAGAGTCAGACTCAACTAAC
Organism: Wollemia nobilis; assembly: GCA_028583015.1. Classification (NCBI taxonomy): domain Eukaryota; kingdom Viridiplantae; phylum Streptophyta; class Pinopsida; order Araucariales; family Araucariaceae; genus Wollemia; species Wollemia nobilis. Next base: position 89,418 of record JAQPPZ010015531.1, read on the forward strand.
ACCTTTTCCCATCCAACCTTAGTAGCCTCCTAAAGGCCTCTGAGGATACCATACCCCTCAGCAAGGTTATTGGAAAGAATACCCAAATTCTCAAGCAAAAGTAAAAACCAGGGAGCCATCCGAAAGTCTACCAATTCCTCCCACACTGGCTTTTCCAGGGTTCCCTCTAGAGGCTCCATCAGTATTGACTTTTCCAAAATCCTTAGGAGGAGGTTGCCAATTTCTTGTCCTATCCATCTTACTAATACTCACATTCCCTTTAAGTTGGTTGCCCTTAGAATATTTAATCTTCAATCTTTGCATCACTTGATCCCATATTTGGTGGGAGTTTTGGGGGTGATTAAGGAGTTGATGGACTGATTCAACTAAGTTGGCTATGGTATTTTGCCAAATATAGTGAATATCCTTCCTATCTTGATTAAAAATTTGGTTGTTCCTTTCATTCCAAATATTCCAAAGAAGAATGGTAGAACCCATCCAAACTAACTGCCTAATAAAATGATCAACACCCTCTTGATTAGGCCAATCCCTCCAAAGCTGTTCAAAAGTAAAAAAATTGGACCATTGTAAGCCAAGTAAAGTGGCCATTCTCCTCCATAGCTCAGAGGCTAAAGTACACTCAATAAAAATATGGTTGAGAGTTTCTACATTCTCTTCACACATTTCACATCTAAAAGGGCCATGAAAACCACGCTTCATAAGTTGCTCAACAAGTAAGCACCCTACGATGCAATAAAAGCCAATTAAAGAACCTCACCTTAGGCCAGATATTTTGAGCCCACAATCGAGAAAATATGTCAGAAGAATGGTTGGGATTATTATGGCATAAGGTCAAATAACCTTGAGCAACTGAATACTCACCCTTAGTAGTGTTGTTCCATCCAAAACAATATTTTTCATGGGACCAAGAGAGGGATCTCATATGAAGGATGCCTTGGATATCTTGTCTTTGCCTTTCTGGGATTTGAATAGGCCAGTCCTCAATAGGGATCCAATATCTACCAACATTTGAATTACCAGTATGGTACCAATAGTAATTAGCCACCTTTATCCAATTAGCTCGGTGAAGCTCCTCCATCCAAGGCCTCCAATCGGGAAACTGAGTTATCAAAGGCTTGTGACCATCCCAAGAATCTGTCCAAAAATTTGCCTGTTGACCATTATGAATGATCCAAAATAATTTTTTCTTTATCAAATCCTCACCAGTCTTAAGAACTACTAAAATGGGAGAACCTTTGGTAGGAAGTTGATAGCGAACAAGGTCTTTAGGACTTTTGTTCTCAGCATATTTAGCATGGAGATTATTGGCCCAAAGAGCATTGGGGTTATGCAACATCCTCCAATATAATTTAGCAGCTAAAGCTTTGTTGTTATTAATAGAAGACCGGAATCCTAACCCCCTTCACTCTTAGGAAGACATAAAGTATCCCATTTCACCAAGGCCCATTTTCTTTTCTCCTTAGTACCACTCCAAAGGAAACGATGACTGATTTGATCCAATTCTCGAAGAACAACCTTTGGGATATTCAAAATGGAAGAAACATAAATAGGAATAGCTTGAAGGACTGATTTTACCAAGGTGATTCTACCCCTAGAAGAAAGCCACCTGTTGGTCCACTTTCCAATTTTCTTCTTGACTTTGTCCAACAACCAATTCCAATCTTTATTTTTCTGCCTTTGAATATTTATGGGAATACCTAAATAAGTGATTGGAAGGAGGTCTTCTTATATCTTAATTTATCCAAGACCATGGATTCCTGTCTAGCAGAGCAGTGAAAGAAAATAACTTTAGATTTGTCTTCATTGATCAACTGCCCAATAGCCTTAGAAAAATAGCTAATGATTTGCTTAATATTAGAAGCTTCCTTAACTGTAGCTTTACCTAAAAGAGTAGAGTCATCCACAAATTGAAGATGAGAGATAGGTCTAGCTCCATGAGCAATGGTAACTCCCTCAAGGGTTTTGTTTTCCCTCTTTTTGGTTATAGTCCTACCCAAGCATTCAACAAGAATGATGAATAAATAAGGGGATAGTGGGTCACCTTGCCTAATACCTCTGGAAGCTGGGAATGACTGAGAAGGCCTGCCATTGATAAGAACTAAGTAGGAAAATGAAGAGATACATCCCATAATCCAATCCATCCAATCCTTAGAGAAACCAAATTGCCTCAAAACTTTGATAAGGAAGTGCCAATCCACTCTGTCATAAGCTTTGGATAAGTCTAACCGAATGAACATGGAAGGAGATTTTTGCATATCCATGGAATGGATGGCTTCCTGAGCAAGAACTATCTCATCTACTATTTGACGTCCTTCCACATAACCCCCTTGCTCTGGGGAAATAATCTTATGCAAAAGAGGCTTCAACCTTTCTGCCATGATTTTAGTAATGATTTTGAGAAGAACATTACATAAAGCAATAGGTCTAAAAGCTGAGATATGATCAACCTCTTGAGCTTTTGGAACAAGAGTAATATAAGTTTTATTGATAACCTTCAAAATTTCTTTGGCTTTCCTGGCTTCTTCCACCACCTCTAATAAATCAACATGAAGGATATCCCAGAACTCTTGGTAGAACTCAATGGGAAAACCATCAGGACCTGGGGTTTTCCCTTTTTGCATTTTAAAAACTACTTGTTGAAGCTCATTGATAGTAACAGGAGCGAGTCAAAATAGAGTTCTCCTCGAAGTGATAAGAGAAGGGATTGCTTGAAGAACATTTTGTTGTGAAGCTGAGTCAAGAGGAGTAGCAGCAAAAATATTGGAAAAGTAATCAACAACAATAGAGTTCATGCCATCCCAAGTATAAACAACATCTCCGGAATCTGATTTTAAGGAAGAAATAAAGTTGTGAGATCTTCGAGCTAGAAGATATTTGTGGAAGAAATTTGTGTTTCGATCTCCTTCTTTGAGCCATTGAATTCTAGATTTTTGCTTCCATAATATTTCTTCTCTTTTTTCCCATTCCTCTAACTGAGTTGTGAGTTTAATTTCATCTGCACTTCTCTTCTCTGTGAGGCCATCTAAATGGATTTTCTTATTCAAATTTTCAAGATGAGCAATAACTTCATATTTTTTTATGAACATCCCCAAACTCTTTCCAGTTCCAAGTCTTGATTTTGGATTTAATGTATTGTAGTCTTTTGGCAAAACAGAACATCTTAGTCCCATGCCTAGGTTTACCTTCCTTCCACCATTGTTGCACACGAGGTCTGAAGGAAATGTCTCTAAGCCACATTAATTGAAAACAAAAAGGAGAGAAACTCACATTGGTTTTCCACATTTCCACCATGACTGGCCAATGATCCGAACCAACATTATTAAGAGTCTTCACTTTAGGAATGTGACCATGGATTAAGAAATTTTCAGAGAGCAAAAACCTATCCAATATCTCCATTATACAAGCTAAGCCTTGCCTTTTGTTAGACCAAGTCATAAGGCCATTATCTGGTTGGATATCCACAAGATGGAGGTTTGCAATATATTCGCTCATGAGGTCAGTGCTTTTGTCCAAATTTCTATTTCCCCCATTTTCTCATCCAGAGAGAGGATGGTATTGAAATCTCCTCCGATCAAGATCCAAGCTTCAGGAAAATGAGAGATAATATGAGTAATATCCTTCCACTGTCTTCTTTTTTCCTCCAAAGAAGTCGGAGCATAAACAATAATGTAGAGCATAATTTGGTTGGAATGTCTACTTTGAATAGCTATAGCCAACAAACCCCAACTGCCAACCATATGGTGAATAACTACCTCTTTTGGGTCCCAAAGACAAGCAATGCCACCGAAGTCCCTTGGGAACTGAGGGAAACCACTTTTCCAGATGGCCAAATTTTACTGGCAATTGAGTCCATATCCTCCATTGACATCTTTGTTTCTTGAAGGAAAACAAGATGTGGATGATTTATCTGAATCATTCTTCTAATTTCATTTTGTTTTGAAAGACTCCCTTTGAGTCCTCTAATATTCCAAGTGATGATATTCATTAATACCAGGGCTAAAAAGTTGGGAAGGGCATTAATCTTACCTTCCTCTACAAGCTTTTCACCTTCTTTTACCATATGATATTGATTGGTCTTGTGACCTGCTTTTTGATTAGAATCCATCTTCAATTTTTTTCCCTATTTCTTGACTTATTCCAATTGAATTTGAGATGGCTTCTAACCTTGAAGAATGCTCGTACACAACTAAAATTTTACTAGATGGTTCAACGGAGTCTATATTGGGACCTGCATTATTTGAAGTTTTGACATTTGAAAGATTGTTTTTCTTGTGTAAATTTTCTCCTTTTTTCTATTGAAAACCTTTGATTTGTTGGTTTGTCTCTGAGTTCTTCCCTTCATATTTAAATTGTGTTTCTAAGATTTCAGTTTCCATTATTTCCTCTTCCTCACTTGGGACATCATTTGTGGAAAGGATTTCAAACATATTAGCAGATGACTTTGATTGATCCTTCATAACTGGTTTTTTCGAGTGTTCTTCTTCTTAGGTATTTGGAAACCTACTGAGTTTATATCTTCTTTCTTTTGATCAAGAATTTTATTTGGGCAAGAATTGGCCAAATGACCATATTCATGGCAAATTCTACAACGAAAAGGAATGTTCTCATAGTCCACTACTTGCTCCCAAGTGTCTTCCCAAAATTGTAATGTGATCTTTTTAGGTAGGGGTTTGTCAAAATCCATTAAAACACAAATTCGAGCATAAATAATATGTTCAAAATTTTGAGTACAATCAGCAATCATCATAAAAGTTCCTAAAGAGTTTCCAATTGAAGAAAAAATAGTAGGATTCCAAAATTCAATAGGGAGGCCAAAGAGTCTAACCCACACGGGAGCTATAGAAGGCATCTCTTCTTTGACTTTAAATTTAGTATGCCAGGGCTTCATGAAAATCCCTGCCCTTCCAAAAAACCAAGGACCCCCTTGAAAATTTTTCTCTCTATCCCCCCGTTCATTATTAGCAAATAAAACAAGAAAATAACCATTTGGATAAATAGAGATTTGTAACTCACCTTTAGTTTTCTAGTTTTTTGCAGCCCAGAATTTGAAAGCAGATAGACTCGGACGAAAACCCATGAACCAAAAAATTAGTCCTCTTTTTTCCAAATCTTCAATGCCAGTCTGAATGTTACCCATATCAAGCTTAACAATAGGAGTTCCATCAGCTGCTTTAAGACATCCTGACTCCATTTTCCTGGGATCAATCTTAGGCATTCTTAGAGGTTTATGGGAAGCCCTAAGATTGATATTAGCATTGGGCTGAGGCTATCCACCATGGAGGGCATCCCTAAAATTCATTTTTGGGACTGAGTCTTCAAAATTCTTACCCTTGACAGGGGTTTTCATAGTAGAATTATTTTGTGGGTGCACCTTAGCACCAGATTCATCCCATTTGAAATATTTTAGGTCTATATAAAATTTTTGAGGTTTGCTATTAAGACCTCCACGGGTATCTAAATATTAGATCCCTTCGATTCCCTTTCGATTTGGATAGGGTTGGTGTTCCTCTTCGACCTGTATGGTTTGGACACATATTACGTCGATGACCTCCATAGAAATAGGTGACTAAATAACGAGAATTTATAGAACCATATACAATGAATTATATTGTCTCCTCCGTCATATAATAATTAATTAAAATTTAAATATAGGTAGTATTAAAGTTTTATAAAAGAATTCTTGAGTGGTTGTGTATTTTTTCCCAAATTTTTTAATTAATTAATATTTTATTTTATTTCCCATCGGATAGTGCAACTATTTGGGTTTTGGCTCTTCTTTGGGAGGTCCAATGTTCAAACCGTGACGTGGGCGAGACGTGGGCGAGTGTGTGAGGGGATGGGTGTGTGTTGGATATGTCTTAAATTCCTTATTGATAAGCATAGCTCTCAACTTTAGAAGGGTCGTGGTTGAGAGAAACCTGCTCAATCCTCTAAGTTGGTTGTAACTGAGTTGGTTGTAAGGGTTTCTCACACTAACCAAATCAAAACATATATATTTTATTTTATTTTAAAAATATATATAAAAAAATTATTGTATCAATGTTAAGTTTGATTTTTTCTCAGTAAAAATTAATTTTAACATAATAATTAATTTTATTATATAATAAATTTAAATTTAAAAAATATAAATAATTTTTTTTGAATGGAAAAGCCAAATCATATTAAATAGCTAAACCATACAAAACTGGGTGGGTGGAATTAACACACCCCAGTGTTCACACTAACCGATACGGTTAGGAGCAACAATCAACAATACATGCCAACCAAAAAAAAACACTAAAGAACCACATGGGTTAGGACCACTCCCAAAATAGCATAACGACAGACAACAGTAGCAAACCAAAACCCAAGATTAAACATTCCAGCCTGTGGGGGGACAATATCCTCCCTATCAGCATAACTCCAACCATCATCATTAATTGCAGTGAGCTCACCAATGCCTCCCTCGTCCGCATACGCAGTAACAACAGGTTGAATAATTACAGCATGAGTACCCCAACCATCAATAGGTGCAGAGGGCTCTGGAACCACATCCCAACCAGAATGGCATGAAGAGCTCCTACCAGCAGAATTGAGCCACTTTCTATTTGGAGGAGACGGAGACCGGTGTTGCTCCTGAAACGCAGAAGGACACAGAGGTCGAGGGGTCTGCCTGAGATGAACCCTAGAAGAGGAAGGGTCTCTGGGAGATTGAGGTGGAACGCGGTTGACAGTGCAAGGAGCATTGCCCCAATGGGCCATCAGATTCTGCAGATGTTGAAGCTCAACATTCACCTTCTCAACCTGAACAGAAATCTGTAACCAGCAGTCATAAAAAATGGAATATTTGTCAGCAAGAGAAAATGCAGGGGATACATCTTGTGCAGAAAAAATAGCACGATTGCGAGTCTTCCACAAGTGAAAAAGAGTGTTGATTCTGAAAATATTCCAAACTGCTTGCATATTATCAGCAAAATCAATATGGTCTCCCAGAAGAGCATGAGGCCAAGAGAAAGAGCTCAACATAAACGGTCTAAAAAATGAAAGAAGCCAGTCCCAAGCCAGCTGCGCATGCAAACAATGCCAGAAAAGATGCAAAAAATCCTCAGGTTGATGGTAAAATATGCAAGTAGGATTGTCCACCCCAAGATAAAGAAGACGTGCCCCAACAGGTAACCCTTGATGCAAAATACTCCATGCAAAAAATTGTTGTTTAGGTTCAACATAGGAGGCCCATGCCATTTTAAATCTCTGCTTCCAGCAGGTATGTGTAGAAAGCAAATCCCATCTTGCATTCAACCTATCCCACATGGGAACATGTGGTGTCAACCAACTGTATCCCAACTTTACCCTGTATTGCAAGAATGGCCGATGGTTTGGCCAAAACCAGTCAACCCACCAGGGTTTTTGAAAATACCTATTAATTTTTCTCCAAATAGAGAAAGGAATCTGTTCAATCACCATTTCATAAGTGGATTTGTCTGCCTGTTGAAGATTATAATATTGCTTAAAAGAATCCCAAGATAGCCAATCTCTGGTGTGGTTAAAAAAAATCAGACAAGCAAGCAATACCTTTTTTATAAAAATGCTTAGCTCTAATCCACTGAACTTGAGCCAAAGGCAAACCTTGATAGGTAATAGCAGGAGACCACCAAACGTTAATAGTGGAGATTGAAGCACCAGCTCTTGAGGCAGAGCCATTCCAGGACAACCAAGGCTTCAAAGCCTCCCAGGCTTTCCAAATACTCTTAATGATGAAAGAGCCAAGAATTTGAATAGGAACAGGAGCAGTAAGAACAACTTGAAGACTAAGCCCCTTCCATACCTTTTTGCCATAAGGTAAACCATGAGACAAGCAATGTCTAATAAGAACTTTCCAAGTTGCATCACCTGTAAGGGCTCGAATAATCCACTTGGCACAAAGAGAGAACCCTTGTTTTTGACAATCAAATAACCCCATTCCACCACTTGCTTTAGGAAGACAACAAAACTCCCAGGCTACTCTGTGAAAGCCTTTTGTACCCTTATCCTTGGCCCACAGAAAATCTCATAAGAGCTTTTCTAATTTGTGATAACAGGCCTTAGAAGGAACCCAACAGGAAGAATAATACACATGAGTAGAAGCAAGAATTTTAGAACAAATCTGAAATTTCCCAGCTAAGGATAATTGCTTAGATGACCAGTAGGATAATTTCTTTTCAACCTTTTGCACAACATATTGCCATAACTGAGGAGGAGAGCCTTGAAAAGCAAAAGGGATACCCAAAAACTTAAAAACTTCCCCAGGTTGGATCCAAGACCATGGGATGTGACAAAGCCAGGAAGGAATAGGATGAACAGATTGTCTGTAGCAGGAAGTTTTTCGCCATTGAACATTGGATCCAGAAGCAAGACAAAAGGTATCCAAACACTGAATAGCAGTGGAAAAGGATTGTTCATCCTCCCTAATAGTCAAAAAAGAATCATCGACAAAATGGCCATTAACAAGATGTTGAGTGGAATTAGGAAGGGTGATGCCTCGAATCAAGCCTTGAGAAACTTTATTTGCTAGCAGATATCCAAAAGCTTCGACAGCCAAAATAAAAAGAGATGGAGCAAGAGGACAACCCTGGTGAACTGACCTACCAAGGTGAATTTGTTCAGACTTACATTTATTCAATGTAAGAACAACTGATGCATCATTGAAAAGCATACGAATATAATTAATGAAATAAGGACCAAAACCCAAAGCCTGGAGCATAGAAGTGATAAAATACCATTCAATTCGGTCATATGCTTTTTCAAAGTCGACTTTGATGAATAAAGTATCTTGAGCAGAAGTTCGAGCCCACTCCATACCTTCCCAAACTGCCAAAACATTATCAAGAATGTATCTGCTCTGTACAAAACCAGTTTGTTCAGGCCTAATGATCAAAGGCAAAAGAGGCCTGAGTTTTAAAGCTAAAGCTTTAGCAATAATCTTATAACTGACATTGAGAAGAGTAATGGGTCGCCAATTGGTGATGACTTCAGGATCCCCTATTTTAGGAATAAACTTAACATTACCCTGATTGATGATAGAGCCAAGTGACCCACAATTCATTGCCTCATGATATACCTGAAGAAGATCAGGCCCTAGCATATCCCAAAATGCTTTATAAAATTCACAAGGGTAACCATCTAATCCAGGAGCCTTATCATTTGCCATGTGAGAAAGAGCATCAGAAAGATCATCCAGAGATAAAGGTCTATCACAAAAAGCAAGTTGGTCTGAATTAAGTTTGATAGGAACAACAGAACAACATTCCTCCAATGCTCATTGGCGGATAGGTGAAAGAGGTTGGGAAGCAAAGACTTTCTGATAATGGGCAACAAAGACTTGTATAATATCCGAAAGAGCAGTAACTCTTGCATCTTCTATTTGAATGGCTTGAAATTCAGAATAGTGAGCAGGAGGGCGAAGTCTTTGGAAAAATTCCTTAGACACCTTATCTCCAACTTGAAGCCAATGCATCCTAGCTCGAAGCTGAGCACCTTTAGCTTCATAAATTTTAGATTTCTTAATTTCATGGCGTATGGCAGCAACTTGAGCTTGCAGAGCGACATTAAAGGGAGAAGCTTCAAGGTGAACTGAAGCTCGAGCTAATTCAGCTTTCAGAGCAGAATTAGAATGACGCCTGTGCTTAGCAACCTCAACTCCCAGGCTTCTCAACAAATTGGTAGTACGGTTAATAGCTGAATTCCACCAGGCTATCCAACCAACAGATCCAGAAGGTCTGGGGAGCAAATTCTAGATACGAACAATATGGGCTTTCATGGAAAGACTATGCAAAAATGAGACATTTAAATAAAATTGCGAAGGAAAAGAAGGGGGCTTTATCCTCTGAGAATCAACTTGAAATATAATGGGAGAATGATCAGATAAAGTAGTATTGGCAACAACAACAACATGAGGAAGAGAATGCTTGAGACGAGAGACATGAAAATGATCACAATAAAAAATCATAGCCCTATCAAGGCGTTCAAAAATTCTAGCCGAGCCAACTTGAAAATTAGTCCAGGTAAACCACAACTCCTGAGGAAAGTCAGAAGGAGAATAAAGGGAGTTGGGATCAAAAAATTTAAGTTTACTTTTCATGAAATACCAAGTTGCACGCTCCCCAGTGCACCATCGCATATAGGTTTGACTCAGCTTATCAACAGGTTTTTCCACCATATTAAAATCACCACAGAAAATCCATGTGGTAAAAGGTAAATTTAAAGCAAGCCAACGCCAAAGAGAACACCTTTGGGGAGGGTCATTAGAAGCATAAATATTTACAATCCCTAGCGGTTTACCACAGATCTCAAGCAAAGTCCAAACCGCTTGGTTTGAAGGGTCAACGCCCCAAGAGACCACATGATCTTGCCACTTAGGAGCAAAAATAGTGACTGCACCTCCTTTACCAAAAGAGTGATTGGTGGCATAAAAAATACTACGAGGCCACAAAAAGTTACAAGTACACTACAGAAGGAAATCATTAATTTTGACTTCTTGCAAACATATCACATCCAAACTACCAAATAGGTGAGAAGTGTGAACCAACTCACTTTGGACCAGGTATTTATGGACTGGATCCATCAGTCCTCGAACATTCCAAGAGAAGAAAAGCATTAAGACCCATCAGGATGCAACATAGCCATGGCATTCTCTGTGTCGCCCAGCTGTCATAAAGAGTCAAAAGAATTAGACTCAGTTTGGTGGTGCCAATCAAAGGAGGGGCTCCTATCATCTCGCAAAGGACTACGAGAATGGTGGGCTTTGAAAATAGGACCAACATCAGAGGGTGCAGACTGACCACCTTCAGGGGAAGGCTTATTGGTGAGCACTGATGCAAAAGAAGGGCCAGACCATAAAGAAACAATGGGGGGCTGGGATGGAGAAGTAGCGGGGGCTTGGGAAGGCTGCATGGCAACTGATGGTGGAAGGGAAACAATAGGGGTCGAATTTGTGGTAACAAGAGTGACCAAAGGAGGCTGCATGGTAGGCGAATTGGCTGAAAGAGGCTATTGCGAAGAACCAACAGAATCATGAGGACGATTAGCACGAGATTTCCTGTTAGAAACCGTCACCCAGTCATCGGGTCCGCTAGAAGCACCATTAGCCGGAGCTGCAGGAGCCGGAGGAACAGTAGAAGATGGAGTGGCGGTAGAAATAGAAGAAGGATGCGGGGTCTGTTTAAATCTCCCTTCCATTAAGGGATAATCCTTAATCTTATGAGCAGATGACTGACACCGATAATAGGTGTTCGACACATTGATATACATGATACGTTGTTGATAGGTAACATCCCCCACTGTGATATTCATATATTCCTGTAAATCCTTAGTCAAATCTACTTTCACACAAACCCTACGGGAAGGTCGAGCAAAAAATCATTTTTTAGGTTCAAGGCAGACAAACTTGCCCAAGCGGGCACCAATTTCATGTAAATAACCCCACAAAGGAACAGGTAAACCAAGAAATTCCACCCAAACCGACACTTCCAAGGACGCATGTTCACTGACAACAAAATTTTGAGAATAAGGTTGAAGGACCAACAAGGAATTACGAACAGACCAAGGACCTTTGGAAAGAACTTTTTGGGCTTGAGAGGGGCCAAAAAATGAAACAGAAAATAACCCTTGGTTAAATTCTGAATGTTTTCCACCTTCACTCCATGCGGACTCCAGACTTGGTGAACCCAGGTACGAATAACAGAATCATTGGGAATACGACCCAGAAAGTACCCAATTAAAGTATGACTTTCAAACCAAGCACATGCATTCTCATAATCTGGTAATGGAATACAATATTCAGGGACAAAACCTTTACCTTGTGGTATAATTTCGGTACGAATTGCGAGGATGTTTCCCTGGCGCCATGGGATTCTCCAACTGACTCCGTAGAAACTGAGTTGGTCGTAAGAACATTAGCCATTAATAAAGGTGGCGAATAACACCGCCCGAGGTGGCGTTAAGGCAAGGACAGGACAGGACAAGACGTAACCCCACCCAAAAAAGGTGGTTGGAACCAAACCCTAGATGGAGGAGATGACACTGATACGGCTCAAGCATGCAAGATCAACGAAGGTTGCAGAAGCAGTTTCCTCTTCGTGAGTTAAGTTTAAATGAAATATAAATAATTTAGTTTAAATATTATCGATTAAAATATATTGGTGTCCTCCTTATATTTGTTTTACTTTTATATAGCCTATGTCGAATTGTTATAAGCTATTTTTACTTTATTATTTATATAAGTTTTCTATTTATTTTTTAAAATATAATATAATAAATGTCTTATATAATTTTATTTAAAATGTTTTAATTAAAATATTTTTAAAAATTGATTATATGAAATTAAAATAGGTTTCATGTAGTTTTGGAGAACAACTTACTGTCTTAGGCTTTGGCTCTTCTTCTAAATGTTTAAGGTATCACTTATTTATAAGTTTAGCTCTTGACCTTACAAGGGTTCATGGTTTGGATAAGAATACTCAGTATGAAGCATTGAACTAGTCCACTCCCAACCAATGCTTAGGGTTGAGTAGTCCCCTCCCAGGGATGACCCCTTGTAAGGTGAAAAGCTAAATACAAAATTAACACACAACCACACACATATAATGGTTTGAACCTTGGACCTCCCAAAGAAGAGCCAAACTCTGAATATATATTTTTAATATGTTGAAAAGCTCGAACCACATCAGGGGCTACTCTTATTGTGAATTGAACTTGGGTATTCACTAGGAGAGCTTAATATATTTATCCTTTATGTATTTTTATGAGAGGAATCTATAACTCATTACAATTTTTTATGCCTCTTCTTGGGTTTGATTTTTTTATTAGAGGAATCGATAACTCGTTACAATTTTTTACATCTCTTCATGGGTTTGAATCTCACTCATTGTTGCCACTATAACCTCCAATTGCATCAAATAAACCTTTTACACATTCGGCTACATGCCCACTAATACTACGAGGCTTGAGGGATTGGAACCCTCATCGATAAAACTTTTACGTAGCCGACTACGTTGACGTAACATGTCCACCGATACTACGAGGCTCGAGGGATTGGAACCCTGGTCTATGTGCTCCTACAGAAGCATTTTTACCATTGAACCAAGCCCTTAGACCCTTCTTTTGCCCTTTATGTTAATATACACATAGATAGATATAAATTTGTGCGTTTTGACCATTGAACCAAGCCCTTGGACCCTTATTTTACCCTTTATGTTAATATACACATAGATAGATATAAATTTGTTCTTGTTCATATTTAAAATATTGTTTTTTATTTTTATATTTAATAATTTATATATTTTAATATATAGAGAGGTTCAAAATTTGGAAGCACATTAGGGACCACCCTTCCCATGAATTGAGCTTGGGTCTTTGTGAATAACTTAGGTGTTAATTAGGAGAGCCCAATGCCTTTTTACCATTGCAGTGTCCTTCTCTGGATGTATATATATTTTGAATAGGTTGAAAAGTTGGGGGCACATCAAGGGCCACCCTCCCTCATGAATTGAATTTGGGTCTTCGTTAGGAGAGCCCAATGACTTTTATCATTGTGGTGTCCATGTGGAGACTAATTATACTATATTTTATGTAAATAATTTTGGTATTATATTTTATTAAGTAAAATTTTAATTCAATGAAAAAAAATAATTGTACCTTTTAATTTAATATTAAAGTATAAATAAATAAAAATTATTTTTTTATTTTTATTTTATTTGGGTAGTGTGATGAATCCCTACGACCGACGCATAGGGGTAAATAATTTCCTCCCAACCATAAATCCTCTTAAAACTGAAAGATACACTTATTAGTATATAATTGACCACATAGCTATCACACACCCACCCCCCACACACACTCACCCACACCGCAGTTTGAACTTTGGATCTTTGGAAGAAGAGCCAAAGCCCAAATCGTTGCATTATCTCCCTACGACTAAAATTTAATTATTTTAATAGAGTAATTTTTATTATACATTTCTTTAAAATAAAAGTAAAAACAAGACATGTAATATAAAAATATCTAGATACTTAAAAAAAGACAAAATTTAGTTCTAATATCTCTTAGCATGATACAGAGAAGAGACTTTACATGAAATTTACATTATTTTACAATGTAATAACATACAATAACTTCTATTACATTGTATGATTAAGCTAAAAAATCATAACCACAAGAATTCAATGATTGTTATGCACTTTGGTAGTGGGTGGCACTCTATCCCCCCTGTTGTCTAGTTGTTCTACGGAGACTTCAATATCATCGAATTACCAAAGGGCCAAATGACAAGGTGGGTATTCTTCCCATGAGGTGGCTTGCAAGGGAAATAGAAGCATGGATTTTCATGAAATAAAATTTGGGGCTCTTTGACCCCAATATTTACTTTTTACCCTCTTCGTTCCCAGCTAGTGCCTGGTTGACATGGTCTAACAATCAACAAGGTCAGACTTGTGTTTTGAAAATATTGGATAGATTCATGCTCTCATATTATTATATTTTCTCATTTGAGTGGTCCTAATATTCTTCTCCCTTTGTCTCTATCCATCCCAAGCTCTGCTTGTCTGACCATTCTCCCATTTCATTTTCCATTATGGTTTCTTCTACTCCCACTCCTATTTATTGATTGCAATTTTACCTTAATACCTTTATACAACACCACCCAATGTTGAGGGCCTATGTTATTAGAATTTTTAACCTAGTCCCTAGCTTGAAAGGGGACTTAGATTAGATTTATTGGTGGAATGTTGCTATCCAATGCACTACCAACTTCCTACGCTCACTTGAGCATAAGATTCCTAAGATTCGTTGTCACTCCAATGCTGCTCTTAAGTAGGAGTTGGAAGTGGCCTCAACTTAGCTTTAATACAATCCTTTCAATTATGAGCTTCAAAGGCACCTTGTTATGGTTAACATAAGCTTCTTATTGTAGAGCACTATGATGCCAAAGGGAGCACAAATCAAGGAAGGTTTCATTGGCTCAAATGTGGATACAGGGTGACCAAGGAGTTCTTTCAATGCTTGTGTCCTTGCAATAAATTTTCAAGCATTTAAGTCCTTAACATTAATGGAGAGCATGTTTCTAAAATTTCTAGTATTCTATATACTTTTTAAGAGCACTACCAGACTATATTTGTGGCTTAGGTTTGATTCCCACAATGTGACCAGACTCTTAAATTATGTCTTTCTATTGTTCCAAAGCGACTTTCTAAGTCTCAAAGAGCTACCTATGAAAAAGGTCCTATATTTGAAGGATATAAAGGAAGATCTTTCTCATATGGTCAATGATAAGTCCCCTACTTAATGGCTTCCCCTGTGAGTTTTGCAAGTCCTTTTGGGATACTGTTGGGCCTGATATTCCCAAAGTCTATCAGGAGGCCTTCTCTAAGGGTTATTTTGACCCTAGTATTAATCAATAGATTATTAAATTTAATTCCAAGGCTGGTGATACTAAAATTATAACCAATTGAAGACCTATTATTTTTATTAATGTTTTCTATAAGATCATTGTCAAAGCCTTGGCTTTACACATCTGCCATCTCCTTCCTATTATCATGCACTTGGAGCAAATTGTATTGATTCAGGTTAGGTTCATCCTTGACAATATTATTGTTGTTTGGGAAGGCATGAAGTGGGCTCGTAATTCCAACCAACAATCGATGTTCATCAAATTTGATTTTGAGAAAGCCTATAATAGGATCAATTGGTAGTTCATTCTACCCATGCTTAAATATCTTGGTGTTGGGCCTTGCTTCATTAGTTATGTGGAATTCTTATTTGCTGAGGCTCTTTCTATTTTATACATTAATGAATACAAGTCCTCAACCATTGGGTTCTTCTGATCCATGAGACAAGTTTGTCCATTGGCACCATCCCTTTATGTCCTTGGTACTAAAGGTTTTGTCTATTTATGAGCTCACCATACCACTAAAGGATCTATTTGAGGAATTTCTCTCCCGAAGGTGAGACTCGGTTGATCAATGGTCATTTTGCTAATAACTCTTTCCTCACTCTTATTGAGGAAAAATGTGTTATTCAACAAGTTCTTGCCTGCTTGGATACTTTTTCTTTGGCTAATGGATCCTCTATTCAATGGATAAAGACTCAACATTATAGGTAGTCTCTTGACCCAATACCCCACTGGCTTAGTAAATATCAATGGAATATCATCCAAGGGGGGGAATATTTCATTTTTTAGGTATTTATTTTACCTTTAATAGTTCATTGCTAGAGTTGTGGAAGCATGTTATTAACATGGTGGAATGGAAACTTACCTACTAGTCCACCAAGAATATCTCCCTTGTTGGCAAATTCCAAATTTGCACAAAATTTCTTGTGAACACCCATGTTTATTATTCTTCTTATTGGGTCCTATCCAAAAATTGCTATAAGAAGATTGATAATATTTTGCAAGATTTTTTATGATCTTCTTCCAATAATGTTTTAGGATTCCACTATGTTGCCTAGGAGTATTGTGGTCTTCCCAGAAGCCATGGTGGGATTGGCATTCACAATACCTAGCATCAAGGTTGGGCCCTTTGTGTTAAGTGGGTCATTAGAGCCCTCATAGGTAATGAGGCCTAGAATATTCTCATTAGATGTTGTATTAGTGAATTTTCCCATTTTGGCTGTAAGAGTTGGAGGGACATGGGGTTTCCTTCCCTCCTTGTTTTCCCTATTTTTATCAAAGGTTTAGGATCCTTCATCATCAGGAGCATTTGGAAATCCTAGGAGAGTGTTAAGCCTTGCCTTAGGTGGAATAGCCAGAGCTTCTAGCATGGCCTCTCCATCAACTAGATGAATGTTTGGTGGTCACCTGTTATCACCTACCAGTATTTTCTACTTGTGTAGGTATCCTAGGTTCATGCACTTAGATTCTTTTGCAAAGGTGTACGATGCATCACTTTTTTATTTTCTCATCCTACCAGGTATTGGCTCCCTTAGGATAACTTTAGAATCAAATTTGGGCTTAGTTAGTATGATACAAATACTTTTGAGACTGTCAAGATTGCTCTCCCTGAATCCATGTTATAAAATATTTCTATGATTTTACAATGACCTTGGTGGAAGTATTGGAAGTGGTATCTAGACACTTTGCTATGAAACTATAAGGCTCAATTGGGGTATGTATGGTTCTATCCTTGCCTCACCATGATTTATAAGCTCAATCAATGATGGAAGGTCTCCTTCCCTCAACCTATTTGGATGTGTAGGTTCTAGACTACTTCGACTCCTTTCTTGGAGCCCAAAATTTACTATTTTACCTGGAGTATTTTGCACCAAGGGATTCCTATTGGGGAGCATATCTAATATTTAGGCATCCCAAATCATTCTAACCCTTTTTATCTTTAATATGAATATTGTGTCCATCTATTTTGGGTTTGTGCTTGCACCCATTCTCTTTGGGAGTGGTTTTTTCCTTTTTTAGACCCTATTCCTTTTCTATGTTTGAGTGGAAGCATATCATTTTAGGAGACCCATCACCCTTTCCAACTATTTTTTAACTGTGGCACTTATTTTGTATGGCGATCATGGTCATCATATGAAGAGCTAGAAATGATTGTATCTTTGGTAAATGTTCTTCCTCTTTGCATATCTCTATTTTTAAGAAGTGTAATATTATTTCATTGTGTATTTTAGATTATAGTTCAATCCAACAAGGTGGCCATGGAGCACACTTATATTTATGATATTATTGATTAGTGGGTGAATGCATTGTGTATAGTCAATCGAGTTCCTATTGAGAAGAATACTCTTCAAAGCCAATATAGGTCCAAATAGCTAAAGAACACAAGCTTATACTGAGAGGGAGGGTGAACAGTATAATACCACTTTTTTACTTTTCTTTCCCAATCAATATTATGCAATGTTTAGATAGAAATATCAAAAATAGTAATCAAAGAAATTCACAAATAACCACACACAATAGAGACACCAATTTTACATGGTTCACCCAATGCAGGCTACTCCACGGAGAAAATATTTCACAAATATTTTTTTAATCAATATCTTGGGAATACTTTCCCTATTACAATGTTTATGGACCTCTATCCAAAGGAGACACTAATACCCTAATCAAGTTCATGTATATCTATCCACAAGATAACTCCTTTCATCTCTTGCTTTGGCTCGTGATATTCTATAAGAACTATTGCCCCCATTGCTCTGGCTAATGGATATCTATCCACTAAAGACACCTTTTCTCACTGCCTTGGCTAATGGATATCTATCCATTGGAGACTATCATCCTCTATACTCTATCACCTCCAAATATTACTTTTAGCTCTATCTTAAATCTACACTAAAAAGAGTCCTTCGATCTAGTACAAATCTGCTCAATCTCTATCTCTGGTCTACCATAAACATGTCCTCAAATCTGCACCAACCTCTATCCTCAAATATGCACTAAACACAGTCCTTTGGTCTAGCACAAATCTATCCTCAATATTTTTCCTCTGATTTGCACTAAACACAGTCCTTTAGTATAGCATAAATCTATCCTTAATATCTATCCTCAAGCCTTAACACAAAGCTTGAATTAATCTCAAATCAAATCTACTAGATATACCCCAAACCTTAACCCAAGGTCTGAACAAATCAGTCAATCAAATATGCTCTCAAGTCTTCTCAAATACCTGTCTCAAATATTCCTTGTAAGATTCCACAAAAACTCACACTAATATATCTACAAGTCCTCTCTAGAACTTTTCCAAATCCTCTCAACAAGTCTTCACTAGAACTTGTCCAAATATGCTCAATAAGTTCTTACTAGAACTTATCCAAATCTGCTCTTAGTCTTTGTTCTCAAATTGTATTATAATATTCCATAAAATCTCACACAAATATATCCACAAGTCTTATCTAAGACTTACCTCAAATCTACTCAACAAGTCCACAGTAGAACTTGTCCAATATCATAGAAACATAAAGAGAATTGTTAGAGACTCAATATGCTTCACATTCACCATAATTATCAATCACTTTCAATCACTCTTTTTACCACATAAACATATAGAAAATTGTTAGAGACTCAATATGCTTCACATTCACCACAATGCTCAATCACTTTCAATCACTCTTTTTACCATAGAAACATATAGAGAATTGTTAGAGACTCAATATGCTTCACATTCACCATAATGCTCAATCACTTTCAATCACTCTTTTTACCACATAAACATATAGAGAATTGTTAGAGACTCAATATGCTTCACATTCATCACAATTCTCAATAACTTTCAATCACTCTTTTTACCACAAAACATATAGATATTTGTTAGAGAATCAATATGTTTCACACTCACATATACTCAACCTCTTTCTCAACTCAATTTAGAATATAGAACAATTTGTTTCACAGACCTGGAACTATCACTTCAACACATACACTTGACTAGGCTCAACCAACTGTACTCAACCAATCACTTAATGAATTAATCCTTGCTTACAAACCCTAGTCCAATCATAATAACACTCACTCAAATGTTTCCAACAATGCTTATCAATCAATATCACATAACAATGATACTCATGATCTTTGCAAACCCTAGTTCAATTTCTTCACTCACTTACTTACTTCAACAACAATGCTTATAAAACAATCTTTACATAACAATGATACTCATGATCTTTGTAAACCCTAGTTCAAGTTCACTCAACTAATCACTTCAACAACAATGCTTATCAAACAAGGTTTTATCAACAACTATTTATTCTAGAAAACCTTGAAGCATTAATTCAAAACACACTCAACAATGCTTACCAAACAATCCTTTTCACGAAAACTTTACATTCACAACATTCAAAAACAACTCACTAGGAATATGTGCCCATACCTTTTGTTTGATGTATAAGTGCCCTTAGAAAACCTGTATAGTCCTCCCATGGATTTGAACCTATGCCAATCGTTGTCCTCATGTCTTGCTTCTGCTGCGGTTGCCAACTGTGCCATCGGTGCTTGGTGATTAAGGCTCCCTCCTTGGTGGGTGAAATCATTTTTCCTCCCCTCGACACTTTAAGAAAAACAAAATCCTCTTTTGGCACAGAACGATTCACACAAGCTCGCATAACATAATATTTAATTTGAAGGCATAAGAGAGTTTTGCTAAGGTGGGGAAGTCCCCCTTTTATACACACTTGGTTAATTTGCTCCCCACATCGGTGCTCGATGTCAAATTCAATTTTTTGAATTTCGACTTGACATCCCACCTTAGGGTTATTTAAAATTAACATAAATTAACTTATAATTAATATTAAAATTAATTAATAATTAATTTAAATAACTTATAAGTTAAGTAAATTAATTAATAAAAATATATTAATTAATATATAAATAATTTAAACTTCCCTCTAGAATATTATAAAGAAATATTATAATATTATTCACTTGGGCTTCTTCTTTGCACTTTGGACCACATTTGACTTCCTGGAACTAGGTCTTGATCAACTGAAAATGGACTATTATTTTGCACTTATGGAGAACCTGAAACTAATGTTGCCCACTAAAAATGCCACTGACTGGTGCTGAAATCTTGACATCAATGACCACTCACTCTTGACATCAATGACAACTCATCTACTCAAAATGTCCAACAATCTCTCACTTTTGTATTAATTCTAGGGTGGGAGTATTTCTACTCCTATAAAGCACTGGTATTTACCTTTGTCCTATTTTATTATCATATGATTCTTTTGATTTCTTTGACTATTCTTGTTAATGTCCATGTTCCTATTCTTGTCCATATTTGTGTTCCTATTCATGTTCATATTCCTGTTCCTGTTCCTGTTCTTGTTTCTGTTCATGCTTGATTCTGGAATGTCTACTCTACACCACTTTGATGTATGTCCATCATTATTGCACTTATAATACTTAATGTTATTATTCCTTAGAGGTGCAAATATATTGGGATTTCTCCTGGTAAAGCCATATCTTTTCCTATCATGAACCCTACAATTCATTGCCTTGTGACCAAACTGATTACATGAGTAGCAATACCCATGGAAAATTTGTATGTTCCTAAAGTTCCCATACTCCTATATTTCATGTGTCCTACATTGTGAATCCATATGCCCAAATCGTTGGCATGAAAAACATCATACATTGAAATTTCCTTGCCTTGACCTCATTGGTCTCTTAGTCTCTTTTTCTTTGTAGTGGTTTATGTTCAATTTGTTTATTTTGTGTACATTATTCATTTTCTTGTTGAACTTTCTATTATCCAACTCTTCCTTAGAAGTCTCACTTTCTCTCACACTGTCTTCTTCTAAAGTTTCTTCTTCTTCAGAACTTGAGGTTGACTCTTCTTCTTGTTTCTTTTGAGCCTATTCAAAACCAAGACTTGTCTTGCTTGATGTAGGCTTTTGTGCCTTGATGATCTTATCCAAATTATTTGAGATTATTACAAACTTATGTAGCTTATCCTTAGACTTATCTACTTCTTCCCTTAGTAGGGCTACTTCTTGTTCTAACTTTTAACATTATAATACCTTTGCTTCTAACTTATCCTTAAACTTCTTTGTCTTAGTCATTGACTTGTTTAGATCCTCTATAAGCTTTCCTCTCTCTTCATCACATTCTTGAAACTAAATCTCAAGTTGAGAGTTTTTCTTTCTTACCTTTTTTAAAGTTTTAAGAGCATAAATAAGCTCTCCCTCAATATCAACTCCTTTTTCTGATTCTTCCTCTATTTTTTTACCTTTGAGAACATTTTAATTCTTTTTTGACTTGTCTTCTATAGGATCACCTCCTTCTTCTTCCTCTAGTGCCATTAGAATATTCTCTTCTTATCCTTCAAGTGCATCCTCATATTCATAATCACTGAAAGTAAAACCATTCCTTGTACAAATATCGTCAAGATGTCCAAAATTACCACATCTAAAATACTTGAGAATTATTGGTGACATTTTCTTAACTTCTTCTTTTTCTTCAATCAAAAATATGACTTCATCTTTATCATTGCCTGAGAAACTATTATCACTATCACTTGAGTACTTAATTTCCTTGTATACATAGTAGCTCATCTTTTGTCTTTGAAATAACTTCTTCCATTGTCTACCTTGTCCATCCTTACCTTTCTTTTTGTACCTATTTTTTTATAATTCCCTATTCTTATGATCCTGTTTTTCTTCATCATTGCTATTTATGGCTTCTTGAAAATCAGTTGCATAGTGACCATACTTTCCACAATTGAAACATCTAACATATTTAAATATTTAAATATTATTGAATCCTTATTCCTTCTACCATAATTAGCTTCTTCATCACTAGATGACTCATTGCTTGAATCTGATTTTTTGCCCTTTATCTTCTTAGTAGCTTTGAATGCTACTTCCTTCTAGATATTAGGTTCCTCTTTTGTTCTTAACTCAAAAGTTGTAAGAATACCAAGTAACATTTATCTTGTCAAAGAATAACCATATTTTGATTATTCTATAGCAGAAATATTTTCACTAAATATTTTTGGAAGAGATCTTAAGACCTTATCACAAACATCTAATTATTCAACCTTAAGTCCAAGTCCTTGCATGGCATTAACAACCTCATCTATCCAAAGTAGATAAGTACTGATATTTTCCTCATCTTTAATTCTTAATTCTTAAAATTATCCTTTGAGATTTCATATCTTTACCTTTTTGACACTTTTATCTCCTTCATATATGCTTTGCAACTTATCCCAAATTTCTTTTGCATATTTACAATGCATAACTTTTATAAATTATGTTCTATGCAAACCTCTAAAAATTGCATTAATTGATTTTGAATTATAATGTTGTATAAGCTTACCTTACTTATCTATAGGTGGATCAATTGGTGGTATGTATCCATTTTCAATTGCTTCTCTTGGGAATCCTTTCTCTACTACAATGTTTATGGACCTATGTCCAAGGGAGACACTAATCCCCTAATCAAGTTCATGTATCTCTAGCCACAGGAGAACTTATTTCTCCTCTTGCTCTAGCTGGTGATATTCTAGAAGAACTATTACCCCCACTACTCTGGCTAATGGATCTCTATCCACTGAAGACACCTATCCTCACTGCCCTATCTAATGGATCTTTATCCACTGGAGACTTTTGTCCTCTATACTCTATCACCTCCAAAGTTTGCTCTCAGCTCTATATCAACTTTAAACTAGACATAGTATTTTGGTATAGCACAAATCTGCTCAATCTCTATCTTTGGTCTAGCACAAACTTATCCTCAAATCTACACCAAACTCTATCCTCAAATATGTGTTGGACATTTTGAGTCCTCTAAGTCAAATTTGTCATTAATGTCACCTGATAGAGTTATCACTCTTATCAAGGAATTCGGAAAGAAATAAAGTCACCCAAGTCATCTAGGAAAAAGCTTCATCAATGCAGAAGTGAAAGGAAAAAGGCTCCATAATTATTTGATATTATTGGGAGCACAGGTTAAGTGATTGGTTTATAAAAACCCAAGATGGGTTATTGCAAATTTTAAAAAGGAGGTTTAATAATTATTTATAAATTATTTAAATTCACAAGGAATTTAAATTTTATAAATAATATTTAATTATACCAAGATTGGGCATTAAGACAAGGTTCTAAGGTTTAATTAAATTAAACCTAAGGTTGGTTCTTTTTAATTTATAATATTTAAATTTAAATTAATTATAAATTAAAAATCATGTTGACGTAGAAATTATTCGAAGCATCGACATGATTGCAAAAGAGGACAAAGGTATTATATAAATTCCATCAAAAAACATTTACCAAGGTATCCCTTGAAATTATTAATTAGAAGCACATACGAAAAGGTTGTGTTTTTCTAAGGCCTTAAAGTTTACGTAAAGGCTAAAGGTGTGAAGGTTCGGAGGCTCTAAGCACAAATGCCAGCGTGGCACAGTGGTATTTTGGCTTGGTACTAAGGAGGAGGTCCCGCGTGAGGCATTTTGGATTTGCATGTAAGAAGCACATGAATTGCTTGTTTTTCAAAAGAGCACTATTTACGAAAACTTTATAGTGGACGCGCCATTTTAGAAACGTCAGGGTGCATGGCCCAATGATGACTTGGCTATGGCTAAGGTGTTGGAAAGGAGGACGTTGGGGGATTGAATCCGACCAAGGGCAAGACAAGAGGATTTAATTTTTGATGTTGTTTAATATTTTAATTTTTGCCAAGGTTGGCTAAGGAGAAATAAGGATATGGTATACCCTAGGAAAGATAAAGATTTTTGTTGATTTTTTTTTGGAAGTATATATCATATTATATATCATTGGAAATCTCTTTTCAAGGGATATTTGTTCATATTTCTTAGAGGGATAAATAAGGTGTGTGCAAGGAGATATTTTTGGTTTTTTCAAGGAGTTTCAAAAGTAAGTTTGATTTATTCTTTTGAGGGTTTATTTCTTGCATAAGAGGGTATGGTGTATTTTTATTGAGTAGGAGTAATAAGGTGTCATTGAGATATTATTTTTATTATTATGTTATTACTCAATACCTCTAATCCTTATTGATATTGGAAAAATAAAATGTGTTGAGTGTGGTATATTTAGTGGACAACTCTTAAGGCATCAAAAAAGTAGGGAAAATATTCTTCATTGACTTATTTGGGTGATTGATTTTTGAAAAATATATTTGGAGAGAAAATAATTGATTGTGGTTTCATTTTTTGAGGAGTTTTTGGTTTAATGCTTTAAGGTTTTCTAGTTTGAGAGTTGTGATTAAACCTTGTTTTATAAGCATTGTTGTTGAAGCCAATTGGTCATACAAAGAACTTGAACTTGAGTTAAGAACATGAGTATCATTGTCATGTGAGATTTATTGTTGAGCATTTTTGGAAATATTTTGAGTTGGTTGATACATTCTTGGACTAGGGTTTGTGGAAAGGATTGTTCCTTGAGGTGATTGGTTGAGTAGAGTTGATTGAGCCTAGTCAAGTAATTGTGTGAAGTGGTTGTTCAAGTTCCATGAAACAAACTATTCTATATTCTAATTTGAGTTGATATTGAGATTTGAGAATAGAACATATTGAGTCTCTAACAAGAGATTTGAGAATAGAACATATATAATCTCTAAAAAGTCTCTTTATGCTTCTATGAGATTGATTTGAGTTGAGATTGAGATTTTAGTATAGAACATATTGAGTCTCTAACAATTATCTTTATGTTTCTATGAGATTGATTTGAGTTGAGATTGGGATTTGAGTATAGAAAATATTGAGTCTCTAACAATTCTCTTTATGCTTCTATGAGATTGATTTGAGTTGAGATTGGGATTTGAGTATAGAACATATTGAGTCTCTAAAAATTCTTTTTATGCTTCTATGAGATTGAGACTGATTTGAGATTGAGATTTGAGTATAGAACATATTGAGTCTCTAAAAATTCTCTTTATGCTTCTATGATATTGAATTGAGATATTGATTGAGCATTGAGTATAGAACATATTGAGTCTCTAAAAATTCTCTTTATGATTCTATGAGATTGGACAAGTTTTGTGTGAGCTTGTTAAACTAATTTGAGGTAAGTCTTTGAGAAGGCTTGTGGACCTATTGAGCATATTTTATTAGGTTTTGTGTGGACCTGTTGAGCAGATTTGAGCAGGTTCTGTGTGGACCTGTTGAGCAGATTTGAGCAGGTTTTGTGTGAACCTATTGAGCATATTTGAGAAGGTTCTATGTGGACCTATTAAGCAGATTTGTGCTAGATCGAATGAACTATGTTTAATGCATATTTTAGTGGACTTGTGCTAGACTGAATGAACTATGTTTAGTACAAGATATTGAGTAGAGTTGTGCTAAAATGAATGAACTATGTTTAGTACAAGAGATTAAGTAGAGTTGTGCTAGATTGATTGTACTGTGTTTAGTATAGTATTAAGATAGAGCTTTGGAGGTGATAGAGTATAGAGGACAGAGTATCAGTGGATAGATATCCAATAGTCAGGACAATTGAATATATATATGAGTGAGGAGTGAGATAGAGTCTTTTATAAGATCACTAGCAAGAGTAGAAGGGGAAATAGTTCTCCAGTGGAAGATATCCATGAACTTGAGATTAGGGTATCAACATCTCCTTTGGATAGAGGTCCATAAACATTGTAATTGGGAAGGATTCCCAAGAGATTGATTGAGAAAATTTTAGTAAAATATTTTCTCCATGGAGTAGCCCACATTGGGTGAACCACGTAAATTGTGGTGTCTCTATTTTGTATGGTTTTTTGTGCATTGTTTTGATTATTTTTGTTTATATTGCTATCTATACACTGCATAATATTTATTTGAAAAGAAAAGCAAAAAGTGATCTAATACTGTTCACCCCCCCTCTCAGTATAAGCTTGTGTTCTTAAATATGGAATAAACATAGTCCTTTGCTCTAGCACAAATTTATCCTCAATATCTATCCTTTGATATACATTAAACATATTATTTAGGTCTGGTAAAATCTATCCTCAATCTCTATCCTCAAGCCTTAACACAAATCTTGACTTAATATCAAATCAACTCTGCTAGATTTACCCTAAACCTTAACCCATGGTCTTAAAAAATCAATAAATCAACTCTGCTCTCATGTATTCTCAAATACTTGTCTCAAATATACCTTGTAAGCTTCCACAAAGCTCACACTAATATGTTTACAAGTCCTCTCCAGAACTTGTCCAAATTTGCTCAAAAATTCCTCACTAGAACTTGTCCAAATCTACTCAATAAGTCATCACTAGAACTTATCCAAATTTGCTCTTAATATATGTTCTCAAAATGTATTGTAAGCTTTTACAAAAGCTCACACAAATATTTCCACAAGCCTTCTCTGAGACTTACCTCAAATCTACTAAACAATTCCACACTAGAACTTGTCCAATCTTATAGAAACATAAAATAATTGTTAGAGACTCAATATGCTTCACATTCACCACAGTTCTCAATCACTTTCAATCACTATTTTTACCATAGAAACATATAGAAAATTATTAGAGACTCAATATACTTCACATTCACCACAATGCTCAATCACTTTCAATCACTCTTTTTACCATAGAAACATATAGAGAATTGTTAAAGACTCAATATGCTTCACATTCACCACAATGCTTATCTATTAATATCACATAACAATAATACTCATGATCTTTGCAAACCCTAGTTCAATTTCTTCACTCCAAAAACAATGCTTATCAAACAATCTTCACATAACAATGATACTCATAATCTTTGCAAATCCTAGTTCAAGTTTACTCAACTAATAACTTCAAAAAAAATTCTTATCAAACAAGGTTTTATCAACAACTATTTATTCCAGAAAACCTTGAAGCATTAATTCAAAACACACTTAACAATGCTTACCAAAAAATCATTTTCACTCCAACTTTGCATTCACAATATTCAAAAATCACTCACTAGGAATATGTGCCCATACATTTTTTGATGTAGAAGTGCCCTTAGAAAACCTGTCTCAATAACAATTTTCTTCTTTCCATTTTCAATGGTTAGATGACAAAATATCACTCCAACACTTTCTCAAAAGATTCCTTAGACACAAAAAATAATCAAAGTTCAAATATACCTTATTGCTCCTTCTTCGAATTAACATCCATCAAAATCATACATGAAAAATAATTATTTGGATACACCTTATAATATCTAACACCACAAAATGTCAAACAATCTTCCTAGAATACTTTATACCTTTTTCAAACACTAAATAAAATAACACCAAAAAATTTATTTTGCATCAACCTTATAACTTCCCTTAAAACCTTACAAGCCAAATAAATTATGCAAAAAAATATTTTTAATAGCTCAAATAATTCCTCTAAAAATTTTGGTGCTCAACTAATGCATACATTTTTTTTGAATGGACTTGTCATTGAGCCAAAAGGTTGACCTAGTGGTTCTCGATACAAGCCAGAGTGTTAACCTCGAGAGGTTGTTAAACCATGTCACGAATCCTGAAGGGGGATGCTGGCGATTAGTCCAACAATCCCCCCAACGTTACCCGAAGGGATTCGAAATCGAGACCGGCTTTGATACCACTTGTTATAATGGACTTGTCGTT
Source organism: Wollemia nobilis (assembly GCA_028583015.1). Classification (NCBI taxonomy): domain Eukaryota; kingdom Viridiplantae; phylum Streptophyta; class Pinopsida; order Araucariales; family Araucariaceae; genus Wollemia; species Wollemia nobilis. The sequence goes on from JAQPPZ010015531.1 coordinate 117,429, forward strand.
GAGCCAAAAGGTCGACCTAGTGGTTCCCGATACAAGCCAGAGCATTAACCTCGAGAGGCTGTTAAACCATGTCGCAAATCCTAAAGGGGGACGCTAGCGATTAGTCCAAAACCTTTGTCTTCTCCCCAAACACCAAGCGTCTTAGCACTTTAGTGCCCACCGCATGGGCTATAGACACCCACGTGAAGGAAGGAAGACTTCCTTTTCAAACTTTGTCCGTCGTTTATTTTAACATAAAATAAAAATAGTCCTCCTACGGATTCAAAACTATGCCAATCGTTGTCCTCACATCTTGCTTCCGTTGTGGTTGCCAACTATGCTACCAACTCTTGGTGACCAAGGCTTCCTCCTTGGTGGGTGAATTCTTTTTCATCCTATAGGAACTTTAAGAAAAAAAAAATCCTCTTTTGGCACAGAATGATTCACACAAGCTTGCATAGCATAATAATTAATTCAAAGGTCTAAGAGAGTTTGGATAAGGTGGGGAAGTTCCCCTTTTAAGGTCTAAGAGAGTTTCGATGCTCGATGTTGAATTCAATTTTTTGAATTTTGAATTGATAACCCACCTTAGGGTTATTTAAAATTAACTTAAATTAACTTATAATTAATATTAAAATTAATTAATAATTAATTTATAATAAAAATTATATTAATTAATTTATAATTAATTTAAACTTCCCTGTATAATATTATAAATAAATATTATAATATTATTCACTTGGGCTTCTTTTTTGTACTTTGGACCACATTTGACTTCCTAGAATTAGGTCTTGATCAACTGAAAACATACTATCCTTTTGCACTTATTGGAGAACTTGAAACTAATGTTGCCCACTGAAACTACCACTAATTGGTGCTAAAAGCTTGACATCAATGACCACTCACTCTTGATATCAATGACAACTCATCTACTCAAAATGTCCAATAATAGCGATGATGCTCGCTCCCAAAATACACTCTTATCCTAGTTCAAGGTCCTTACAAATATGGTCATGGCTACTTGACTATTCCTCTCTCCCCCTCAACTTCTTGATTTGATGCTTAGGACAATTTAGGAGCTTCAATGATTGCTACCAGCCAACAACCATTTGTTTATGGCTGGGAGGATGTTCCCAACACTTCTGGTTAGGGAAGGGACTTAATGCCAAAGTCTCTTGATGCTACTGTTGCATGGTAATTGGTCCCAAGGGTGGATAAATTCATATAATAGAGCATCATCATTATTTAATCTATTAGTTCTATTGTAAATCAGTTTTGTAAGATAGTATTGATTAGTTGTAAATTGTGTGCTTGGGTTTCTGCTCTATTTTGGAAGGGATGGTTTTTTGACTAATGGTGTTAGCCACATGGTGTGTTTATTTGCATCCTTTCTTTTTGTTTGTAAAAATGTATTCTGTTAATTTTTTAATATAATGCCTTTTTTACATCAAAAAAATATTATAACCACTCTTCTTGTTAAAGGGCTTGTTTTTGTCATTTTATTTAATCGTCTCCCATCTCTTTCTTAGATTAGGTCAAGTTTATTAATAACTTCAAACATTATCGAAACAATTAGAATATGTTAGTAAGAAAATAGAAACAACTATCAAAGGTGAGGAATATAGTCCTATTGAAAAAATAGAAACTACGTTATGGTTTTATCCCCTTAAATATAGTTGTTTGCATTAGATCCTATTACTTTTTAATGTCATTGTTATTTCCTAGATAAATTTTCTAGATCTATTGGTTTACAATTCTCAACCTCCATTAATGGTTAATTCATTACTTTAATGTAATTTAAAGCATACTCAACTTTTTTTTTATATTGATAAAAAAATGGGGTTTAAGGGCCCCAACCCTTTACAAAGAGATCAAAATATGTAAATGAAAAAACAAGAGAAGATCATACTAATGCAAGATAGCCCTATCTTAGCAAAAAAAATAAACTTGGCTAAACTTGTTGATGGAGAAGCTGAAATAATATTCATCCCACTATCCTTTTATTAGGCTCAATGCTTTGCATAACTAATAAATAAACCACATACTCAAATTTGAGTGTTGTAAAGAGTATCCGATTTTAGAATTACTTGTTCATCTTTTTTAATTAGTGATTTTACTTTCACTCTTTCAAATTTTAATCCTTTTTTCTTTATAAATGAAGGCTTATCATAATTGTGGGATTTAATTTTGCTTGAACTACCACCACATCTATTTTCATATTAAATTCATAATCCACCTATTTTTTAATACCATATTCTCAAATGATTATTTATTGGATTCCTCTATGTTTTATCTTTTGATGACAACTTTACAATCATTCTTCCTATAAAAAGTTTTAAAAAAATTATTGCACTCTTTTTACTATCCAAATATTGTAGGATTTATAAGATTTAATTATTTTTATGCTCAACTCAATTTTAAGTTTTGATTGGTGTATGATAATTTAAAAAAAATCCAAAATAAATCATATTTTCCCTTTGGATGGTATTTGAAAATAGTGATAAAGTGATACCTTTTGATATTTCTTTTATTAAAATATTTAATTTGATGTTACTACTCAAGATAGACCTTATATAATATGAACACATGTGTATTCCTATGCGCTAGAATTATATAATGTGTTAGGGCACCTAGGAATAAATATTTGGGGATATGTTATTATATTGTATAAGGGTTGGAATAAGCCACACATAACCCAAGGTTGATTGTATTATAATATTATATTATACTATATTATATTTGTAGACACCTAAAAGTCACACATTGCTATTTCTACATATCCACAGGTGATTCCAAATATCCCTAGGCTATTGTAGACTATCGTAGTCATGTGTAGTCATACGTAGTTATGCATAGTCATGCATAGTCATACGTAGATTGCCATAGTTTATCATAGCAGTGTGTAGACTCCCATATATAGCTTTTAGGTCCAAAACCCTAATAAGCCTTCAAAACCACATCTTGAGCATTGGGATATCCTTCAACAACCTATTTGCTCTCAATTGAGGCCCCCACAGGCTATTAATTGGCAAAAATAATAAGTCAATTGCAAAAATATAATTTAATGTTGACTTCACTTAAGTCACCTTTTTAGGGAAAATTTGTTTGATTAACCTCTAATCCTTAATTAATGCTAATTGCACCCTCCCACATGTGTGAAATTAGGATTTGTTATGATGTTTCTTTTAATCATGTCCTAAATTGAATTAAGGCTTCCTAATCAAGATTAGCCCTAATACATCCTCACACATGTGTGAGGATAAGATATTTCTCATAAGGAATGTGATGTTGCTACATTGAATTTCCTAACCTAACCCTAGTTAGAATTCAACCTAGTTTTAGTTTATATAACTCCCCCTTGCACCTTGCCATTGCCTATAAATAATTGGTCCTAAATACCTAATCATATCTCTCTCCAAAAGTTAAAAAAGTACAAAAACTCTATAGAAATGGAAAGGAAACATTGAACAGTCAGTTCTCGGTGCACATAGTTGGACTTCAACAACACATAGAGGCACACCAGCTGCCTAGGAATCGATCCACCAAAGAAAATTTGCAAAAGGGACCTCACAACTTAGATCACCCCTTGCCTTGTGAATCTGGCCCTAATTCACCCCTTGGGTGTTGAAGTAGGTCTACAGTATCCAGATCAACCCAAATCTGGCAGGTAAACTCTATTTTAGTGTTTTTTTGCCCATTCTTACAGTTTATTTCAGTTTTTTGCATATATTATGAGTTGATTTGTCTATATCACTATGGGGTCTGACTAAGGCAAGCCCCTATACACACTAACACCCTTTTGCAAGTTATCTAGTAGATCCGGAGAGGAAGAACAATAAAAAACAAGAAAAGCATACGATGGTCCACATGCAAAGAAGCCCACCTTCATTGAAGGATGACTGAAGAAGGCATCATATTTATTGTAAAATTGTTATGAAAAGAAATGGATAAAGGGCATCATGTCCCTCTTGTAACACGTATCTTTTAATATCAATGAAATACAGTTTCTCCATTTGATGCATCATTTGCTTATGTGTTGAATTATCAAATGTCATTTTCTTACCATTTCATTTTGGCATGCCTAGTGGGACCCCCACAATAAATAGTACTAGATTAGTAGTTTTATAAATATGATATTGTCCTCTATTTATGTGTCTTTTAGGTACTAAATATGTCTACCATAGAGACCTCAAAAACCCTAGGAACCATCCTAGGTCATCAGAACTCTAATTTGAAGCCTCTGTAGCTGATTCACCCCTTGCCCCAAAAACTTGCTACCAATTCCCCTCAGGTGGTGAAGTGCATTTCAGAGCCCAAAAATCTTAATATCTTGCTGTATTAGACCTCCATACAACCTAAAAAGGCCCTATAGACTATAAAATATCAAATCTAAGCCTTCAAAATAGAATTCACCCCTCGGGTGGTGATTTGAGCATAGAAGCCTCAAAACCCCCCAAATCAACTGGGGTGTGTTAGCATATATCTTATTAAAGCTATTATTACATTGTTAGAGTTAGTCGTTAGATGCTAACTAATGTTGTTAGCATCTTGTTATTTGTTATTTCCTATATGGTTAATACATTATAACATAGTCTATTCCTATATGGTATCAGATGACTGTCAAATTATTTTGACAGTCATCTAACAATAGTGGTCATATCTAGACCTGCTACATGCGCACAGTATCCAAATGGACTGGTGGACTGTATTGTGGGTTATTGACGGAGGCAAAAACTATGTTTGGTATACCAGTTTTCACAGGAGGTCCTAGAAGATGTGATCTCGATGACCCAGACATTGCATTTCACTTAGATATTGATCTGCTAAGTTGCACAGCCAGATCTCCTTGATCTACTGGCAGCTTCTAAGATGCATTGTCGATGAAGCCAAGGAAGCTACGCCATATGGAGCACCAAGGATAGACACGATCTGCTGTTGCTTGGTGAAAAGCTTCAGACGACGCACATATCTGCTGGGAGCTAGATCCATTTAAAAGTACAGACGTTCGACAAAAATTATATATATATATATATATATATATATATATATTTCGACGATATAGTGAGCCATCCAAATTTTAGGAAGTGCAGAAGGGACGATCACATTTTATTACATGGACCCTGTATACACAGAGCTCTTGTTGACAGTGGAGCTACTGGTGGACGAAGAGCTTGACATTGTTGTCAGATAATTCGAGCATCTGCAAGTGCATTCGATGCTACCCTCCCAACATTACAGTGAATCATGCTTGGTAGAATTTTGCACAGGTTCAAATTTTTGGACGACGCTGCCCAACAGAGATCATAGGAAATATATAAAAAATTTGTCATTGTCAGAAGGTGTATCCCAATCGAGATCTGATCTGACGCTAGGAGAATCAAGCAAAGACGTAGTTTTTCTTGCAGATGAATTGTAAACATCGGGTGATTTGCACCCTAATGTCAAATATAGGAGTTTTGATCCGAGGAGTGGTGCAGTGGAAGCGCAGACCAAATGGAGATAGTCGATAGCTAACGCTTCAAAGCTTTTTGAAGCCTGGCAATGCCGCTCGGAGTGACAGAGACACCCGATGTGGAGGAGCTAAAGAGGAGAGGAGTCAGTGCCCAATATGGAGTAGTGACCCCGTCTCCCAACCACCCTGGATACCACTACACCCGTCACAAAAGAAGAAAAGGTATATTTTTTTTATTTTTGGTTTGATTAAAGTTTTTTTTTAATATTTACAATTAGTTTTTTAATTAAATATTTTACTTTTCTTAATTTTATTTTTATCAAAAATTAAATTAAGAAATATTATATTTAATTAAATTACTTTTCATTGTTTTATTAAAATGAAGTTCTTTTTTCAACCTTAAATTTAATACCTTTGATCAAGTTGGAATTTTTTTTTCAAACTTAAAAAGGGGGGCATTTTTGTTGCATAAGTGAAGGGGGGATTTTTTTTCCTCATTGCACAAAATTGAAACAAAAGGAGATAAAACTTGTCAAAGCTATCAAAGAGGCATAAAATCATCAAAATTCACAACCTATTTTTTAGGCTTCATAAATAGCAAATTTTTTGTTTGAAGTACTTCACATAGGGGGGATTTTTTGACATATTGTGCTAATCTGCCTATGAGGCAAGCTTTGTAAGAGCCTTTTGAGGCTTCTTTGTTGCATTTTTTTTGCACTAAAGGGGGGATTACATTTTTTTCCTCCATCTCCTCTCTTGCACTAAGGGGGGATACATTATAATTTTGCAAACAAAAGGGGGGAAGACTTATAAGGGTGCATTTTCGGCAGTGACCGACACCTTAGTCAAATTATTTTGCAAAATTTTATTATAAAAGGTGCATTTTCGATAGTGACCGATACCTTAGTCAAATTATTTTGTAAAATTTTATTGTAAAAGGTGCATTTTCAACAGATACTAACACCTTAAGAATGGGTAGATCAAAGAAGAAATCTATCCCAAAACAAATTGATGATGTTGCAAAATCAGTTAAAGGTCCTTACTTTCCACCAGAGATGGAAGGGATGAATTTTTATGAGGATGAAAAATTTTCTACACTACACAATGGTGTAAGATCCATTCTCAGAGATTCTAAATATTCTGAAGACCTTTAGAAAAATGGTGTTCAAATCCCTATAGGATTCATAAGGGTAGTCTACATATCATTGATTACTCTTGATATGTGTTATGGAAAAATCGAAGCTGAATATTATTAAAAAAAGATAGGAATTAAATAAGACCAAAAGGAAAATCGTAATCCTGGAAATGATGAACTGCTCTAAGGATTTACATACACAAATTCAAAAAGGCTAAAATTGTAAGCCCTACAATGCCGAAAACAAAAACACCTAGACCTAGACCATTCAACGAAGGAAACAAACAACTCACGTTGATTATTTTGCATACTAAGTCCTAATTACAATATCCTAGGTCTAAAAATAATTAGCCCCTAGGTCTAATATTCCTCATCATTCGTCCCAACAGAAGAAGCATTGGACTCCAATGCTTTTAACAAAGAGGGAAAATCCCGAGACAGAATGTGAGCAGAAATCCAGCGAGCCTGATGTGGAAATTGGCCTTGACGAGCCATAAGATATGAAGTAGAAACACCTTGGTGTGTTTGTCGGGACTTCGTATCAAATACTGTATCGACGTCAAGTGGAAGCTGAGCATCAGGAACCGCATCAACTGGATGTATAATGGCTAGAACTGTCTCCAATGTGGAATCATAGTATGGTTTGAGAAGATCAACATTGACAACATTGTGAATGCCAAGATGAGCTGGAAGGTCCAAGTGAAAGGCATTCTCGGAAATTTGTTGAAGAATAGTATAAGGCCCATAACGAAGAGGTTTGATTTTGCTATGTGCCTTGTCTCGCAAATCGTCGTTTATCAAGATGAAACCATACTTTGTCACCAACCTGAAAGGAATGAGGAGTGCAATGCTTGTCCATCTGTTGTTTCTGCTTTTGCTGAGTCTTCTGAAGAATTTGAACCACTTTGGCTTGAAGACTTTGCAAATGTTGAACAAAAGAGTTGGCCTTGTCTTGTTCCTTCTGAATGTGCATTGTGGCAGAATAAGGCAAAGACAAAGGTAACTCATAAGGAGCAAGTGGTTGAAAACCAAAACACACTTCAAATGGAGAGTGCCCGGTAGAACTGTGGACAACCCTATTGTAGGCGTGCTCAATGTGAGTGAGGCTTAAGTCCCACTTGGTTGGAGTGGAATGATGGTAAATCCTCAAAATCTACACTAGAGTATGATTAACTACCTCTGTCTGCCCATCAGATTATGGATGATAAGCAGTAGAGAAGTTAAGAGATACTCCCAAAATCTTCCAAAGTGATCGCCAAAAGTGACCCACAAAGCACGAGTCATGATCAGAGACAATGCTGGTAGGAAGACCAAAAGAGTGCCATACCACCTCAAAGAAGAGTTGGGCAAGGTCCTGTGTAGTACTTGTCTTGCGACAAGGAATGAATTTGGCCATTTTGCTGAATCTATCCACCACAACAAAGACACAATCATGCTTGCGTACTATCATTGGAAAACCGCTCAAGAGATCCATGGAAATGCTTTCCCACGGATGAGAAGGAATGGGCAAAGGCATGCTCATTCCCAATGTCCTATTGGCTGATTTGGAGCGATTACATACTACACATTGTCGCAAGAATCGAAGAACATCTCTTTGCATGTGTGGCCAAAAGAAAAACCGTTGAAGATGATGAAGAGTTTTCTGCCTACCAAAATGTCCCCCATAGAGTGTGGAATGAGCCTCCTTCAGAAGAGACTCCATGTTCCCATGAGGAACACAAAGTTTGTCCAATTTGTACAATAGTCCATCCTAAATATGAAAGTCTTGAAGAGCTCTCAAATTTGAAGAAGAAGGATTGGAAAGTTGGTGGAAAACTTTGCCAAAATCTGGATCCATAGGATACTGTGTAGGCCAAGTTTGGAAGCCAATATGAGAAGTAGTGACAATTGTCAAAACAAGATTAGAAGGAGGACAACTCAAGCAATCAACCACTGTATTGTTTTGTCCTTTCTTATACTTGATTACCAGATGGAATTGTTGCAAGTACGATGCCCATTTCATGTGCCTAGCTTCTTCAATTTTTGTTTGAGATTGAATAAAATTAAGGGGCATGTGATCTATATGAACAATTGTTTCTTTTCCCAAGAGATAATGCCTCCAATACTTGATTGCTTGAACCAAAGCATAAAACTCCTTATCATATGTAGAATAGTTCTTTTTGGCATCTGAAAATGTTTCTGAATGGTAGGCCATTGGATGGCCATTTTGTATGAGCACAGCTCCAAGTGCAACTTGTGAAGCATCAGTTTCTATCTCAAATGGTTGAGACAAATCAGGAAGAACAAGAACTGGTGCAGTACTCAATTTGTGTTTCAATGTGTCAAAGGCTTTTTGTTGATCCTTTGTCCACTAAAACTAAACTTTGATCTTTGTTAAATAGTGTAAAGGTGCAACAATAGAAGAATATCCTCCAATGAACTTGCGATAGAAATTAGCAAGTCCAAGAAAACTCCTTAACTCCGTGACTGAAGTAGGAGTTGGCCAAGATAAGATAACTTCAACTTTGGAAGGATCTACTTGCACACCTTTTTCACTAATTACAAACCCAAGATAGGCAATGAATGTTTGCCCAAATGAACACTTAGGAAAATTTGCATACAATTGGTTCTTTTGAAGAGTTTGAAGAACCACTTCCAAGTGTTCCAAATGATTCTCCCAAGTAGAAGAATATATAAGAATGTCATCCAAATAGATGATTACAAATTGATCCAAACAATCTCTGAATACTTCATTCATCAGCCGCATGAATGTAGCTGGAGCATTTGTAAGGCCAAAGCGCATGACAATCCACTCAAAGAGTCCCATTTTGGTCTTAAATGCTATTTTCCAAGTGTCTTCTGCTTGAATTATCACCTGATGATACCCACTTTTGAGATCAATTTTGGAGAAGAATTTTGCACCTTGCAATTGGTCCAAAAGATCATTAATGCGAGGAAGTGGATAACAATTCTTGATTGTAATCTTATTGAGTGCCCTAAAATCAATGCATAATCTCCATGTGCCATCCTTCTTCAACACAAGCAAGATAGGAGAAGCACAAGGGGGAAATTTTGGGTTTGATGAACCCTTTAGTCAATAATGCTTGAATTTGTTTTTTAATTTCTTCCATTTGCACTATTGATTGTCTATACATTGAAGAGTTAGGAAGAGATGATGCAGGAACAATATCAATACTATGATTAATCTGTCTTTCAGGAGGAAGACTTGTGGGTTCTTGAAAAACATCAAAAAATGATTGTAGTATTGAATGAACTGAAGAACTCCTGTTATTAGTGTGCTTAGGTGCTTGCTTTTCTTCTTGAATTGGTCTAATGAAGATGAGTGCTAATTCCTTTGCTTGATTTATAGCTTTGCGTGCTTGTCTACAACTCAACATCAAATTATGTGGTGTTTGTTGTGTACTTTTGATTATGAAAGCCTTATTATATTTGTGCAAAGTGTATATATTTTTGTACCCATCATGTATAGACCTCCTATCGTATTGATAGGGTCTTCCAAGCAACAAGCCACAACAATCCATTGGAGTTACATCGCACACAACCGAGTCCACAAAAAAAGGACTGAAAGAAAAATTCATAGTGCATGTGTGTGTGATGTCGGATGTAATCCCATTGTCCTTCCATCCCAAAGGGTAAGGATGAGGATGGGGATTCATCGGTAACTTCAGTTTGTCAACAACGGACCTCACAATTAGATTTTTTTGCGAGCCGCTATCGATTATACAATCAACCATAAAGGTGTCACTGAGATGGACCGTAGTCACAAACAAATTCTCATGATCACCTTGTGAAGTATTCATAAGGGTCAATTTTTTTAACCTTGCCAATTCCTTATAAGGCTTACGTTCCCCTATAGCCCCAATGGGACTTTCTTGTGAGTCCTCATTGGAAGGCTTTACAACTAGGGATTGTTTCTTCACATTTTGCAACTTAAAACATCACTTTTGAGTATGCCCTGGCTTTTTACAATAATTACAAATCAAAGGTGATTTAGAAGAAGAAGATTTTTGTGAAGAAGAAGAAGGGGAAGATGAAGAAGAGGGAGAAGGAGAAAAAGAAGAAGATTTTGCTCCCTTGGAAGGTTGAGGAGAAGCCTTCTGATTTCCTCTTGATGTAGAAGAGCGAGTCCCACGCAATTGCTCCCTCATTTCCTCCTCAGCAAGAAGGGTTTGATTGAAAGCCATGTCAATGTTAACAATCAACTTGTATTTCATCTTCCTGTAAATGGGTTCCTGCAAACCACTTTTGAATTTGTTAACAAGTTGTGCTGCATTATCCTGTATAGAATTCAAAATTCGCAACTTGCTAAACTAAAAAATATAATCATGAACAGTCATATTGGAGGTTTGTCGAAGACGAAGCCACTTGATCTCAAGCTCAGTGGCATAGTTTGAAGGATAAAAATTATTCTTCAATACTCTTTGCAATTCATCCCATGTGTCAATGGGATTTTGGGTCCATTGTCAATTAGTGACAAGGACCTTGGCAATGCCAAAAAGTTTCAACTTTACAAAGTTAACTTCCTGATCCTTTGCGATCTTGATATACGCAAACCAACTATCCATGTCCAAAATCCAAATGTTGAGGACCTCGGGATCTCGCAAACCAGTGTAAACCGAAACCTCACATTGTTGTTGAACTTCATTGGAAGTAACCTTATCAGCCAAAACACTGACAAGTTGGGTTACTTGAGCCAACTTATCGGCTAATTCGGAAGCCATTTGACCCCGAGTGATCGCCAGCAAATTTTGTCACAAAAAGACAAGTTACAAATTGTGCAAAATAAAAAGTGCCCAAATTAATTTGCAAAAATTGCAAATGTACAATGGAAGGGCAAAAATAAAAATTTGCACAATGCTTTTAAAAAAACAAAGTCAAAATTTGACTTGGTGGAAAAGACAATTTTTTTTTTTTTTTTTATTGAATTTCCCTTGGTTTGTTTTTTTTTTTTATGGAAATATTTAATTTAAATTGAGGGTTGCCTGGCTAATCAAAAAGGATAAAGAAACAAACATTAAAACCACAGTTCATGGCTAATTCAACCGGCATATCCGCAACACCGGAGTTGCACATGTTGAAACCTCCGCAGTAGAATCAACATGGAACGAGACGAACAGATGGCAGTAGACTGTCGATCGGCACGATGGGTCAGCTGGAAATCAAAATGCTCAATCGTCGTCGAATCTGGAGTCCTGCACCATGATTTGTTCGTGTGACCTCGATATCACCCCGCATGCATGGTTTGGTTACGGCAGCAGGAAAAATTCGTTGTAGGCACGCAGGCCAAGACACTGCTCGGCTTCCAGATGATCTCCCCATCGGCACGTCGATTTGTAGGTTTCAACCGTGATCTGGGACAAGCGACAGAGTTCCAAGTGCCAGCACAAGGAGAGCCGACCGTCGTTGGAAGCTTCCAAAAAATGCAGAGGGACACGACGTCTATGGCGATACGGCCAAAAATGGCAGGAAAAGAGCTTCTCACAGATTGATAAACGGATTGATGCCACCGTCCAAAAACATTGTCACCCTCGATCGTGAAACCTGGCACGAGGTGGAACTGCTTGTCCTCTACGACAAGATCTAGCTATTTTTGGGACACAGGTTGAAGAAAATGTTTTTTCCCAAAGTGTTTTTAACAGTATGCAGAGGTCACCACCTCTTAGAGAAGCGATAGCTATGAAACTGGAAAGTCTTGCTTCATCGGGACTGGCATCACCTGAAAAATCTGGCACAGATGCCAGAAGACGATGGATCCCTTGTTTATAACTTCCACCAAACCCTAATCATTGGCAATAACCCTTTGCCCAATAGCATCAAGATTTATCACGGAAGGAACGTCCACAGCTCCAAAAAATGTTTGATCGACGTCCAACGCAGCTTTAGTAGAGGCTAACAGTGGTAGCGGCAGCGACATAAATCAGGTAGTGGTAGCGGTAGAAATCGAACAGTGATAGCCCATGTATGAGAAGACTGACAGAAAGGTAGATATCTGTGAGGACTCAGAAGCCCTATCAACCTTAGACGACAGCGGCAGCGGCAGCAAATGACAGCTGTAGCCTCGATGTGGAAAGGGCATCCGAATGGTCGAGCAGAATGCCAACGCTTCCCGAAATGATGAACGCTGCACTCAAGTGGATGAAACCCTCGATCAATACGACAACAAAATTGTTTTTGTTGTAAAAGTTGTCAACAAAAATTTTTATCGTCAACAAAATTTGTCAACAAATTTTATCAACAAAAATGGAAATTGGCAGCAATTTTTCTGCAAGAATGGCAGCAAAAATTCTACAATTTTCCCTGAGCTTCAACTGGAACAGGTGATGGATTGTCAATATGGAGGTCGAAAATAACCCAAAACCTCCAAATTTAACCCGCTCTGATACCAATGATATGGAAAAATTGAAGCTGAATATTATTAAAACAAGATAGGACTTAAATAAGCCCAAAAGGAAAACCGTAATCCTGGAAATGATGAACTGCTCCAAGGATTTACGTACACAAATATGGAAAGGCTAAAATTGTAAGCCCTACAATGCCGAAAACAAAAACACCTAGACCTAGACCATTCAACGGAGGAAACAAACAACTCACGTTGATTATTTTGCATACTAAGTCCTAATTACAATATCTAGGTCTAAAAATAATTAGCCCCTAGGTCTAAGATTCCTCATAAATATGGCCCAACGTAAAATCTATAGGAACTTTAGTGAGGAAACAGAGGTCAAACCCCTAATGGTCGATGCTTGTAGTGACACAAGTGATCTTCAGCCCATGGTGGTGAATGCTTGTTGTGACACATGTGACCTTGAGCCCATGATGGCCAATGCTTGTTGTGATACAAGCGACCTCATGCCTATGTTGGTAGATATCAGTTGTAGCACAAGTGATCTCATTTCAGTAGCAAATTTTGCTTGTGACACTAGTGACTTAACAACTAAACCTCCTAAAAATGAACTCCATAATCTCATCAATAGCGATAAATGCAATATTGTTAAAAGCATTGATGAAGATGATGAAATTGGGTGTTTTGAAAAACACACCAAAGGATTTGGTTCCAAAATGATGAAGAAAATGGGATTCAATGGTGAGATATTAGGTAAATAGGAACAAGGCATTAAATATCCAATAATGCTAAGTGTCAGGGCAAAGCATGAAGGCCTTGGCTATACTAGACATGCAAGTACCAATAATTCTATGTTTGTAAAACCTAAATCTCCTACAACTCCTAAAAAGCATTGTTGCAATCACTATGGAAAGATAGGACATGTTGCAGCTAAGTGTTGGAGATTACATCCTTGTGATTCATGTGGATGTATGAATCACTCTTCTTCCAGTTGTTGGTACAAAGTGAAAATGGCCAACAAGGTTCATATAGATTGTGGATGGACAAATTTCACACAATGGACCATGATGAAAGAAATGTTGTATGGCTTCTACCAAAAATGTAAAACCTATGGTAGACCTCGAGGCAAATCCAGTGACAGACCTAGTGGCAGTCCCAGAGATAATATCCTAGAGACAGACCTAAATACAGACCCAGATACAAAGTTCTAGAGGCAGATCTACAGGCAGATCTAGAGGCGATAATCCAGATGTAAATTCATAGGCAGATCTCAAGATAGACCCAAAGGTACAATTTTAGAGGTATGCTTAGAGCCAGATCTAGAGCCATGAGCCAGATCCAGAGCTGAAGACAAAGCACGAGCCATCATTCTTTCATTTCTCTTCTTCTTCTTCACTGTATTGGGGCAGTTATATACTTTACCCAAATATTGTTGTATGGGGGGATGTTAGTATAGCTAGTAGTTATTACATTACCCAAATAATGTAATAAGGGGGGATGTTAGCATATATCTTATTAAAGCTATTATTACATTGTTAGAGTTAGTCGTTAGATGCTAACTAATGTTGTTAGCATCTTGTTATTTGTTATGGGCTAACTATAGCCTATCATTTCTGTATTTATTTCCTATATTGTTAATACATTATAACGTTGTCTATTCCTATAGGGTGATATCTTCAAGGGCAAATAAAATCCCCCTTAGCATCATAATGCAGGTATTTTCACTTTTTATGCCTCTGTTGCAAGTTTTGGAAATAGAAAAATTCATCAACTAGTTGAATAACCATTGCTAGGTGTAGTTTTGTTTTCATTCTAAGTTTGTAAAATATTTACATTTTTTGAAGTTGCAAAACCTGCAACTTTCCAATGACTTGCATAAATTTATTTCTCAAATAATGTTGCATCTTTCTTTTATTTCACATGTAGTATAAGCCTACATTATTTCCTCTCTTTGATAGCTTCCATCACTTAAAAAGATCTTTTAATTCTAAAATTTAAATTAGGGTTTCTAATCCCCTCTTACTTTCTTGAAATAATCTTTGCATTCTAAAGTTAAATTAGGGTTTCTAATCCCCTCTTCCATGTTTGAAATAATTTTGCATCCTAAATTTTAAATTAGGATTTTTCCTTATCCCATTTATTCCTCACACTTGGATTACATGTTTCCATGCTTTACAAAGTATATTAGTTTGCTTTGAAAAGGAATTTAGGGCTAGACTATTTCTTTGCAAAGAACTCTTTATCTAATAATTTGATTTTAAAAAGGCATTAGGATTAGTTTTCTTTTGAAAAGGCAATTAGTTAGTTTCTTGCTTTACATACATCGTTAGAAAAACACAAACCCACACACACTCACATGGTATTTAAACAAGTGGTGATATTGGACTTCATCCCCAATCCATTGCTCAAGACTGGTGTGGATTAAGTTTCACTCTCCATCAGATCACCCCCCTAGAAACCTAGCAGTCCCACATGAGCAGTTGTTTAGATTTCATCACTAGAAAATCCCCCACTTTTGCGACTGGTCCCTAGATTTCATCAGCAACAATTACCTGCAGAGTGGGATAGGATTAGACACCTTTGTCCAAAAGGCTAATATAATTCATGGACACAGTAACTATCATTCTTGACTAAGCTCGCTCGAGGGTGAAGCGAAAGCATGGGTATGTCGGTAGCAGGTCTTAGATAGTACCACCTCTTTTTGTGAGAGGATATAGTGAACTCACTTTAGCATAGTGGGTTCTCCCCCTTTAGGATATCATTTTATCGTACCTTCCATATAGGTTACCATTTGCACATTGCGATACTATTCTATTTTGTGCATATTTGGGTGTTGCAGGAGGTTTGACATCCATGACATTCCCAATTTTCAAGAGTATCCACTCCATTACCCTTGGTTCTACATAGGTAGTACAAATATTACAACACACAAAATGAACAAAACACATTTATTTTTAGTGTTTAGAATTTATTTTGGTCTACCATTGTTTGCATGATCACAGACTAGTCTCGACACATTACACTATATATTACTTTTTCACATACAACATGCCAATTGCTTCACATTTACATTAGGCACATTTGAGTCTATATCACACAAGGTTTGTTTCCAAAAACCTTCCACACATGTCAGTATGCCTATGGTCACTTGTAGTAGAGCACATGAGTAAGCATGCTCTTTAGAGGAATTACCTACTACTTCCTCTAGTAAGTCCATTCCTACTCCTTCGACACTGAAGGGGAAGATCATAGACACATTTGATTCATGCATGGAATTCGATGTACATTTCACACACATGATACCTCTAGATGATACATTAACCTTGAGTGAAGTCCTTTCTAATTCACTTGTATAGGATTATCCATTCCTTTTAGCCCCATCCTCACCTAATCCATCAACCACATTCTGCGACCATGTGATCTACACAGAGCCAGGACAACATCATTTGTTCTTTATTGTATATGAGGAGGTCATACCTACTTCCATCACTTTTGCACATCCCTTCTTCCAAAATCTATCTCAATCCATTTTTGAAAGTGACTCACCACTCCTAAACCATACCCGTCCAGAGGTTACATCATTTACCCCTACCATAGGAATGGTGTCTGACCCATCGTACTCTACCATAGGAAACCAGAATCTATCGTTTCAAATTGCACAACAACTTCCTCCCCAATAGGAACCGTAAGCATCTCCTCAAACCTCACACCCATACTCTTCACAAGAGTCTCAACCATCACCTTCTCAAGAGCCATTTTTCACCATATCTGAAAGTATCTACAAACCGTCCCTTTAGGAGCAACATGCACAAACCCAAGAGGGAGTGTACACATACACTTTTCCCTCAACCCAAGATCCTACCTCGATATCTTATCCCGTCTTTTTGGCAACCTTCCCGCCAATCTCCCAGGTATCCAGATTGTATGATACCCAACCTTCAGAGCCACCTTTATTTATGGTGACGTTTAGGATACCACCACCTCCTCCTTTTCAGGCTCCCACTACCAATATCCATTCTACCTATGGACCGAGACCGGTAGCTTATCCACCTACTTAGTCGAGCTATTCTATGTAGTTTGGCTTCCCTATTGCCTACCCTCCAAGATAGAGATAGATTCTATACTTTGATACCTTGTCTCATCCACCCCTAGAATCATTAGCTTCGAAGCCCACATCGTTACTAGTTGCACCCAATTTCTTTACACCTCCTCTAGCTTGGTCATTGCCATGTATGACCCAACCATTATAGCAAGCTCCAACACAATAAGTACTTATGCTGCAATCGTATATTTACCAGTCATAGTACTATTATCCTCAATAGACACCTACCCCACAACCTAGTGTGCTCGTAGATATGACAACACATGTTGTTCAGTACATACCTTACCAAGATCAGGTGCAACCATACTCTTCACAATACTAGGAAGAGCAAAAATACCAGTATCCACCACATCCACAAGGGCAACCTACCATAGCTCAGTCCCCCACTTCTATGACACCCAAACTTCAACTCTTATGAGATGAAGTCAAAATGTTGAACCTACACACCTCTAGCTATGGGCCATAAAAGCCCTATTATGATGAATTGTGCAACGAGCTAGTTTGCTCGTCAATTCCCATTTCCTCTACAATTATCGCTTTGAAATATAAAAATTCGGCAAGTATAGAGGTAAGGAAGACCCTAGAGAGCATGTGAGCAATTACTACTCATCCTACTATCAACTTCACACCCTCATATTGTGTACCTTCTCTTTGTCCCTTTCCAAGGCAACACTGGATTGTTATAACATGCTCCCATGCCATAGCCTGTATACCTTTGAGTAGCTGGCCAACTCCTTCCTAGAGCACTTTTCCATCAACATCAATAAAAATACAACATTTTTTGATATCTACACTTTAGGACAGGTAGACAACGAGGTCATTATTGAGTTTTTTTCTAGATGGAGAGCGATTATCCATGACCTCACCCATAGCCTCCCCACTACGGAGCTCATGACACTCTTTTCCAAGAGTTTCCACAAGCACATTTCCACATCCCTCTAGCTTCACCAAATTTGTACCTTTGAAGATGCCATCTCACAAGAAATAATGATTGAAGACATTAAGGTTCAATCGGGGAAGATTAAGTTGAGATCCAAATCCAACTATAACTCCAAATTTTACTTCAATAGACCTGTACCAAATCAATCTTATCCTCAACCACCGCAAGCCAACCAGGTCATAGCTGCTACTCTAGCACTAGCATCGACCCTTGCACCCTATACACCATAGCCATAAACATTCCAAGCCAATGCTCCTACTCCACCTCGACCACAACAATACTAAGGCATACACCCATAAGTTCCACCGCACAACTTCACACCCTTATTCAAACCATTACTAGCCTTGTTCCACAAATTATATGAGGGCAACCATCTCATCCTACTTGAGATCCACCCATTGGATCAAAATTCACCCAAGACTCATGAGTATAATGAGCAGCTCTTTTGTCCTTTTCATAGGTAGCATGTCCATAATATCGATTCGTGTCACTCCTTTTGTGGGAAAGTTCAAGACCTAATTGATAGGGGTATAATTTAGGTAGCAAACCCTTTAGCCCTATAGAATAAAAAATTAGGGATATTTCAAAACCATCTATCAGATCAAAGAGGACCCAATCTACCTAGACCTATAAACAGTCCTCTAGCTCCACCTCACCAAGTGAATAGTGTACAATGTGATCCACCATCATGTGGTGTAGTAGGTATGATCAACCTTACTACAAGGAACCAATGGTACCCGTCATGCCAAACATCACCTATTGTTTCTCCCCCTATCCAATTCACATCACCACAAACATCTCAAATATCTAATATTATACCTCCATCACCTCAAAATGTGATTACCATCCATGGTAGCCTAACCCATCAGTTACGTAATGCCCCCACGTGGTTATCCATATTTGACCTCTTACAACAATCTCAACCCCATAGCGATGTGTTGAATGACATATTACGTTCCATTGACCTAAAGACACATGACACAAATGACTTTGTCAACTTTGTAGGAAATATCCCACGATGCCTCCAGCCTTAAATCAATTTCCATGACCATGAGATAATGAAGCTCGTAGGATAAGGAGTAGACCTCCATTGCCACATACAAGCCATGATCAATGATATCACCTACAAGTGGGTACTCATTGATACGGGCTCATCCATTAGCATCATATCCATAGTAGTTCTACATCATCTGCACATCCCTCAAGCCCATTTTTCCATGTCTTCCCTTGACCTGCCATAGGATCCATGAGACCTACCATAGGATCCATAGTCTTACCAATCCATGTAGGCATCTATACCATTTCTATCCTCATTCACATAATCCAAGGAGAAATGCAATACAATATTCTCCTAGGTCACCCGTGGATTAGAGACATGCAGTGTGTCTCGTCCACATTACACCATTGCATTAATTATGTCCACAACGAACTAGTTCACTGTGTCCTAGCCGATGGAGACCCATTTAAGTTTTGAAATATGGTAGACCTTCCACCTGAACCATCATTTTCATCATCCCAATTGTTCTCCATGTCTTCACATCAGTCAGTAGGAGCATCGTTATCCTCCCCAACTTCCACCTCAATATCCCAGTGTTCACCAAGAGCACAAGCCTCGATGTCTACACCATTAGCACCATATTTTGTGGTACCCAAAACATCTACCATGCTTTCCTTATCGCCATCCTTATGGCCTCCATAATCATCCCAACCTCTATAATTCTAATTTCCACCCACGGTGTCGCAACCATCATCACCATCCATTACACAACCAGTTACATTACCTCCTCCATCCTCGCATATGGAATCCTCAATCCTTCCTATGCCACAAAAACCTCCTCTTCTTTTTCAACTTAATCCTAGGATATTCATGTCTCCACATAGCCCAACATCTAAGAAGATACCTTCTCCTTCACAAGATACATAGACCAAAAATCTTGCTCAAGACACAACAACCAAACGCAATGAACAAGAACAATCAATGCTCAAAATTTGTGAACAAATTTCACACCCTTCAACTGCTACTATCAGAGAATCCCAGATGTCACCTTCCTCATTGGATTTTGATACTCCACCTCAGTCACCAGATCATACCACATTGCGCATATCTATTTTCATGACAAATAGTGGCCCATGAGACTATAGTGTATGTGATTCCTGTGTATGTGACCCCCCTATCCAATCTATCTGAGACTTTTTCCATCCCTCAGCCTCAGTGTTGACTATTGGAATCAATTATGTGTATGCGAGAGTCAACTCTTCGATCCCCCACCAACTTCTCCACCGCCATAATCCAGCTCCAATGATGCACTTACACACCTAGCTAACCCTCATTTTTCCTTACGCTACCTCAAGCATTTCCATTGGCATGGATTCAGGCTTGGCCTCTATGAGCAAGGGTTACGTACACCCATTAACCCTCGTGTTCTATCACCTATCGATAAAATTGGTCTAGAGTACCGCCAAACCACCATTTGTATGCTATAAGATGAGATCCAATATGTATCCCTACATCCTCCTCCATGTCCAACACACACCTTGGAATAGTATATCGATATGGATATATTATAAGACACTCCTTCACCCACTTCCACCATCACAGTCCCCTGTGACTTCTTTCAAGAATATCCTATAGCCGATACCTATTTATTCTATGATGTTGAGATATTAGCAGAACAATTTGCTACCTTATCCCTAGTCGCTCCAATAATAGAGCCTAATCTAATCCTTCCTGATCCACCATCGACATGTATAATCATGTTTTTGCCTATACATAGGCAACTACAGAGAGCAGCCTCTCATCCTCGTTCATCACCAGTTGTCCTACAACCTCCCTTGAGCCTCTTAGGACATGATTAAATCATTGAACCTTCTTCACTAGAGTCCCCCCCACCTACTTCACCTACAACATTGGTCAACATGGTTGAGATAGACTTAAGTAAATAAAGTTTAAATGTATTTATTTTTAGTTTCTTTCATACCTAGGATAGTGGTTTTCCTACTTTTGTCGCCTATGGATAGGACATCAATCTGATTATGGTGATTGCATGATGTGGTTGAGTGATGGAAAAACTTGGTGTTCTTATCTCCCTCTTGCAGCCAAATTATTCTTGCCTGTTGTCTCTAGTAGGCTTCCTCTTTCTTGTCTAAATCTTCTTCCTCTTGCATTAAAATAATTTCTTTGTAGAGAAGCTCTTCAGATATAGGTTATGAGTAGATTTTTTTTTGCTATTTCTTGCATTCAAACTGATAGATTTGCTCTTTTTTGCTAGAAATGTGACTAATGAAATTTACTCTATTTTTTCAATTTTCTTTTAATAAACTTTAATCTGGAGTGAAGTTGAAATTATGTTGTCCCATGTTTTGGTTTTCCTTGCTTCCACCATTGTTTCATTAGTTCTGGTAAGTCATTATTTTGGAGCCAAAAAGTCTCAAATATAAAAGGTCAATTATTGAATTGAGGCTTTTTTCCTATATAGATAGATACCAAAAAATGGTCAGATGCTAACTGATTTAATATCCATGATTAATAGCGCTAAAGGGTGGATACTTTCTCCCCTAAAAGGAACCTATCTAATCTAGATTTTATTGAGTGTTCTCCATTTATTTTATTAGTCCATGAGTTGTTGCATCTCGGTGGGGGTATGTCAGTCAAATACAAGTACTCTAATTGAGCCATCAAAAGCCCCTCCTTAGTCAGTTGGGTCAGACCTCCTTGATCCCACACTAAAATTTTAGCATTTATATCCCCTTCCACTATCCAAAAGTCTTCCTGATGAGTTTCCCTCATTTTTTGTATTGCCTTCCATTGAAATTTTTGAGCTCACACCTCAGTCATGCCATAAAAATTAATTATCATCAAAACCAGCCCAATCCCTCTCCTTGAGTATAGTTATGAGTATTTATTTAGCTGAAGTTGGGTCCATCAATTGGAATGAGTTGTTATTCCATAAAGTAGTTATTCCTCCTAAAAATCCTTGAGAAGCTTGGGCCATAAAATCTCCTTACCCCCAACATTTATTGAAAATATTTTGCATAGCCTTTAAGGAGGTTCTAGATTCTTGTAATAAAACCACATATAGGTCAATTTCTGAAATAATTTTCTTAACACCAATTGTTTAGGGAAGCTATTTAAACCCCTTACATTCCATGTGTTTGTAATCATTTATGCTTTGTATTGCAGAAGTTAGCAATTGACTTCACCAATATATATTCTTTCATATGTTCTTATTATTGTATTTTTTCCTTATTTTTTTCTTCCCACCCTTTGTGAACTTGCATTCTTCAATCGCTTCTCTACCTAGCTTATTTCTAGTGTTGACTTCTCTCTATTTTTCTCTGAAACTCCTATAATTATATCTATTGATGGATTTTGATCTTGCACATGCACTATCATTGCCCTTGCCATATCATTTTGTTGGAACATGGATATATCTATTGTCTATTTTTTGATCTCCCTAAGCCCCTGACAAGTAAATTTTTTGGGACCTAGATGTCTTTGATTCTTGTTGTTGTGTCATAACCTTTTGAGTTTCTTGGCTCTCCTTCCCTATTTTAAAATTTTGATCATTTGGAATTTTTGGAGGATTTGTCTCCTTTGGGATGGGGGTGTACTCCTGGTAGATTGGTTGTTCTATTTCTTATTGTTGAACCATGCCATTGATTGGTTCCACCTCTAAAGCCTCTTGTCCTTCTATTGGATCATCTAAATTAAGGATTTCATATTTATTAGAAGATGCCATCCAATCTAGGTGTTGTTTTCTTTTTCCTGCTTTAGGTGGATTTTGTCCTCTTGCTTGATAATTGTTTTTTGGGCTCTCCTTGTTACTATTTAAAACCCTTCATATTTTTCCTTCTATGGGATAGGGTTTTTTATATTGGTTCTAGGTTGATGCACTTCCTCTCTCCCTATTTTGGAGAAATTTGTTACCAGATGCCCATACTCATGGTAAGCTCTACACCTAAAAGGAATTGATTCATAATCCACTTGTTTTCTCCATGTATGTCTTCCCACTCTCAATTTAGTTTCTATCAAGGGTGGTTTTCCTAGGTCCATCTCCACACATATCCTTGTGCATGTTGTTGATCTCATTTCTATTGATTCTCATGACCTTCCTATATATGTGCCTAGGAGTTACCAATCATCCCAAGGATATCCTCTCTTCAAAATTCAAGTGGGAGAGCAAAGAGCTTTAGCCATATTGGGACTGCATATGGCTCCACATAAGGATCAAATGTGGGTTGCCAAGGTTGCATGAATAAACATATTGGTCCAATGTTGTATGGTCCCCCTTCAAAAGCCTTGTTCCTATTTGATACCATTATGAAATCTGCTACAAAGTACCCATTTGAAATAAGTAAGATATCAACTTCTCCTTGTGGATCCCAATGTTTCCTTCCCAATTGTACAAGAAACAATGGGATGACCTCAACCCCACAAATTTGCAAATCAAAGCATGGGAGGATTTGTATATGATTACTTCTACAATCAATTCTTGTACTATCTCAAGGTCAGGAATTGAGTTCTTTTGAGGAAAACACTCATTTCTGTGTGTCTGCTTTGCTTCAATATATTTTTGTTTGTCAGCTTCTTGCATTTGTTTTCTAGCATGTGCCAATGTATGAACCTCTCTCCTACTACTATCCTTAACTATTTTTGCAAAAGATCGGTAGTTGAAGGACACATCTTTTGTGAATCACCAGTAGTAAAAAAATTCTTGGGATGTTGCATGGGTTTAGATTTTGCTTGTCTTCTCCTCTATAATGCTAACGCTATTTGATGGCCCACTAGGGATGGGAGCCATTGAAAACCATAGAAAATTAAAAAAAAAAATCGCTAACAGTTTACACCAGAACAAACAAAAATTACCTACACTTATTTTGAACAATTTTTGATGCAAAGAAACCCACCATAAACCTTGCTTTCCTCAACCATTAAAAAAACCCTAACTCTAATTTTATATTACTTTAATTTAGATGAAATATATTTTCTTTTTTGAATAAGATGTGGTTTTTATTGAGAATCATTCCCATTACAAAAACAAACATTGCATTGCTTTCATTACATTTCTATCAAATTAGTCAGATCAAATCCAACCTCTCTTTCTATCAAAAATCGTGTTCATCTACTCTCTTTTTTTCATCAAACAACAAGAATTTGCCATCTTCCTCCTTGCTAAACTTTCATACAAATGCCAAACTTTGAACAAATGAAAGTTATCCGTATTGTTATGAGATGGACCTTCTGCCCTGCAAATCCTTATTCAGAGCGCATTCTGTCGATCTGATTGAGAGCGGGCTGGAGAATATTATACAACACCCATCCAATGGCCAGCGAGACCACCAACAACAAAAGCAACTCGCAGTTGTCGCTGCTGGCCGCCTCGGCCGCCAAATTGAGCACCTCCTGCGCCTCCGCGCTGGCCTTCGGGGGCGCAGCCAAAAGCACGGCGGTGGCGGTGCCGCCACCCAAACCCGCGCACGCGCCGAGGCCCTTGGCGTTCCGCATGCGGTTGAGTTGGTTGAGCGCAGGCTGCAAAATATTGAAGAGCACCCCGATGAGCAACAACAACCCACCTAGATCACCCTATTAGAAAATCCACACACTCTCACCCAATTTAGATTAAAATATTTAAAATTATATTATTTTTAGTTATGAATATTGAAAATAATTTTTTTTAATAGTAATAAATATTAAAATTAAATATTTTGAAAATTGTGAAATAGTTATAATAAGAGTTAAATTATATTAAGTGGTATTTGTTTATATTAAAATTTTGTAAAGTAATATATAAATTTTTATTATAATATTATTATATAATAATAATTAATAACAATATAATATATTACTCATTAAAAAAATTATTTGTTGTTTTTATTGGTGGATCGTTTCCTTGAAAGCTCGGATGTGCATGGAAAAAAGGACATGACCAGTGGGTTTTCTAAGATTAATTTTCTAAGATTAAAAAATAAAATGAACTTTATTTGAATAATTAAATATTAAAAATTTATTATTATATATTTTATTAAATAAATGAATGTAAAAAACAAAATTATATAAAAACAAAACTTAGAATAGCGGCAGCTCTTCCCTATAACACACTAGAAAAACACTTAAATATACTATACTCTTATATATAAAATTATGACATAATATATGATTAATTAAGCACAAAACCTTAGGACTAAAAAGTGTTTCATTCTTATTTTAGTAACTTTGGTTGAGGGAAGACTCTAAGACTCGTCGAGTTGTTTTATTCTTGCTCCGATGGCGGATCGTTTCTTTGAAAGCTAGGATGTGCATGAAAAAGGACATGACCAGTAGGTTTTCCTGTAGAGTTTAAGCAATATCAATATGTTTTATTAAATAAAAAATATATAAAAAAACATTCTATTATATATTTTAGAAAATAAATGAATATAAAAAGGTCTACTGAAGAAGCTTAGAATAGACTCGCTTTGGAAGATTAAAAAATGACATGACGAGTGGATTTTCCTAAGATTAGAAAGAAGAGTGGAGTTTAAGCAATATCTCAATATATTTTATTAAATAAATAAATATAAAAAACCTACTAATATATATTTTATTAAATAAATAAATATGTAAAAAGAAAAGCCTATTAAAAACCATTAGAATAAACTTTTCTATGTATAAAAAATCGAAACGAAGAGGTAGAGTAGCGGCACCTTGTGATAAATAGGTTGAGGATGGCCTGCGGCAAAGTATCCGAAGGTTGCTAGGATTCACAAAGAAAAGAGGGTTGGAATGGCAGATACAAAAAAGCTAAGATATAAGGATGAGGATATTCCATTTGAATATCTGCCCGAAGAGGTGATAGCGCAAATATTTTGCAGACTTCCTCTGGATAAAGTCTTGCAGGTCCAAAGCGTTTGTGTGTGGTGGAGGAATATTGTTTCATGCTCTCAACAATTTCACAGTCAGTGGGACGAGGTTAATACGCAGCCATGGCATGTCATAGGTCACAGCGACGGTGTTCGTCTCTTCGACATAAGGCAGGGGCGATGGCTAAAGAAAAAGATGATAATGCCCCAGTGTATAAGCCAGCACTTCTCCACATATATGAATATGAATTGGTCGCTCGTAGGAGCAGCTGGGGGTCTGTTGCTTTTTTCTAGTATGTACAACGGAATGCTTCGTGTTATTAATCCCTTGACCATGCAATTCCACGATCTTCCAGATGTTTTTCTCAATCCACACAGGAGAAGATGGAGAAGCCCATTGTATGACGGAAGCGACACACCCAGTCATCGGCTTCGACATCTCTTGTCGACGAGGAGAATCGATGTTCTCATCGATTTTAAGTTTGACGGGAAAGCCAAGACATACGAGTTAGCCGTGTTCGACACCATTTCGCGGAGTGACGAATTGCAAACGTTGATTTATACATCAGCTAAACGGTCATGGGAAATTATTAAAATTAAGAGAACTGGACATGGCCAAATATGGTTTGAGCCGAAGTTGACACGAAGGGTATTTTGCAAGGGAATATTTTACATGTTTTCGGCGAGTGGAAAATTCATAGTTTCTTACGACCTTAAGTCCAAGTCAATGAAACGCGTAAATGAACGGGACGACCAAAGACAATGGCTTATGCCTCCGTCATGGATGGACTCTTCAATTAAATCCAGACGTTGTAACGGAATCGTTGTGTACAAAGATCGGGTTATGATGGTCGCTACTGCTACTTCTTACGTTTCTTCTACGGATATGCTGGGAATTTACGAGTTTGATGAAGCTGCACTTACGTGGCGCCACGTGGATTTACCGGATATAAGACTGCTTAGCTTCTACTGGTGTGAAGAGTTAGAAGTGGCTTGTAGCGGAAACTATATTTGGGTATATGGTCCGAGTAGCGAGGAGATTATATCAATAGATGTTGATGCTAGAGAACATAGATTAGGGCCAACACTTTCTCTTCCCCTGAATTCCGAAACCAATACAATTCGACGCCGACGCCTAGTTTTTTCTTTGCCTACAATTACATCCTTAATTTTTTCTATGCCTCTCACATTCTCCTCGTGCCCTTAGTGCACAGAATTACGATATGTTGCACAATCATAATCATTGAAAGAAAGATTTTCATTTGTAATTTTTTTTATTTGTGGAAAACATTCCAAAAGGATGTTTTGGGTATTCATTCCGCCAAAAAAAAAGTTTTTATTTGTAATTGAATCGTTGAGTAGTTTGTCCTTTTCTAAAACAATTATATTATAAAATATATATTTATACATCGATTATATTGTTTTGTAGTTTGTCCTTTTCTAAAACAATTATATTATAAAATATATATTTATACATCGATTATATTGTTTTATTTATATAATTGTAAATATGTTGATAATTGTATATGTTCAAGTCATAAATGATTTCCATAGTTGTAAATTTGTTGATAATTAATTACAAAAGGTAAGGAAGGCCAAAGTATGTATTTAAACAGTTTGGGTAAGTTATATATTGATGAATTCAACGTAGGTATATATAAATGAGACTTGCACAAGTTCATATTATAAGATGGTAGGGTATGTGTCCTTTACACTTTAAATCTACTTATCTATTACAATATTTTCTGACTTTTAGATCATTTACTATTAAATTAATAAATTATTCTAACAATAAATAATAATTATAAAGTTTTTAAAATAGTTTGTTTATAACAATTCAAAATTAGTTAATATTAGTGATGTTGAAATTATATTAAAAAAGCGCTTACCGAGAGGAGACCTAGGTTCCAATCCCACGGGCTTGCCCATGCACAGACAGTAGCCCAGATCTGATTCCTCTGAGTGGTGCGCCGAGTTGATGACGACGGTGCAACCCCTGTGCGTCCGGCGGTCCCCATCTCACGCCGGGTTACCATGTACCGAGACGGTGGAAGTCCCGGGGAGCCTTCATAGATAGTTTGAACCCTACTTGGTAGTTACTAAAAATCGTGATTGTAACCATTGCTTCTATATACCAAAAAAAAAAAAAAAAAAAAAAAAAGAAATTATATTAAAAAAAGTCTTCGTAGCATTATGGATTGCAAAACTTTAAGAATGGATTATAGATTATATTTTAAGTATAAAGTTTACATCTTTATTTTTTCACTTAGATGAAAAAAAAATGTCTTAACTATTTTTCATATGAAAAAATTAGAGTGATTAAGAAGGAAGAATTTTTTTGGGAATAGAAAAGAAAACTTAAATCTATAAGCTATGGAATGAGATAAGTAATCCTCGATTAAATGAGATAGCCCTTTCATTTGCCAAAATCCTCTATACTATATCCTTGTGTCTAGTTGTGTGGTTTACATGTGTCAACAAAATTCTTTGGATGGTTTGTAAATGGTGGGTCCGGAGGTGTGTGTATGTCAAAAAAACCTATTAAAATATGCATGCATGAAATAGTCCCCATGTTTAAAATATATGTTATGTTGAATGATAAGATAAAATGTGATGTACAATGACCATTAACTAATGTGTGCATTTTAATGTTAAATATAGGGTCAATTTAACTAAGATTGTAGAATTCATGAAGAAAAATCTTCTCCATGATTGTGGAATCTTCTCCATGAAGGAAAATCCACCCACAAAACTTGAGGAAAACCTACAGATCAAGACAACTCCAAATGCAATGCATTCTAATCAGGCCATGAATGCCATGCAAGCAACCATGCATGAAATCATAATAACATATCTAAAAATGAGAGAGTCCAATACTTTTATCCCTATAATGGTCCCTTTACCCACACAAGTCTTAGGAACCATTATAATAGTTTCTCTTTCAAAACCAAGCACAATTAAACCAAATTAAAATATAATCTCACACTTCTCTTTATAATTATTGCTTAAGCTACACCAGTCTCTAAAACCATTATAATAGTTTCTCTTTTCTTAAATTAAAATATTCAAACTATCATTCTTAAAAGAACCACCATCACTATAGAAGAGTTTTACATAACAACAAAAACTAAGACATAGAAACTAAAAGAGTTGTTTTTCTAAACTTCAATTTTTATTTTTACAGATATGAAGTTGACCAAAAGTTTATTTTGTAACTTTATATCTTGTTAAACTAAAATAGATTTCTATTTAAAAAAACTTTACTTTATACTAAAAATAAAAGATCATCAGCCTTCTTCTAAAAGCTTTGCAACATTATACAAGAGGATCCAACTCCTCTATACAAAAGAAAAAGATAAAAATGATTCCTCCAAAGCTATAATGATTCACGAATATCCATACAAAAATCTAGGACTTTATTGCTTCTAAAAAACCAACTATCAAATAAAGGGTAACCAAAAATTAGAATTTAGGACTACTAAACCATCGCTTAGGTTGCCAACCAATGTAAAGATACAATGCCAGCTTGTCTTCCAACCAATATAGAAATAAAACAATAACATGTCCAAACATGGATGCCAATCTACCAAAAATAGAGATCAAGGTGACCCTAGGAAATAGCAAAATAGAACAACCCAACACTCTAAACAAGCTTAAACATACAATACACTAAAGAGAGGGGCACATAGGTCAAGAACATCCAACTAACCACATGGCCTAACACGATAATTAGAAGAAATATAAAGCACTACCACTAATGGATTCACCTACCAATCAAATCAAGGAATAGGTTAGCCAACCAAAGGTCTAGGAATATAACCTACTTGTTTCCATGATGCTAATTGAGTGCCATACTAGCAATAGATATGATGCCTTAGATAGAAAAAAATCCAAATATCTTACAAGCATCATACAAACTCATCTAAAATAACTATAACAACTAGAAGGAGCTTTACATACTCAAGCAAGAAGAATATCATAGCCACACCAGGATAAGTAGGTAAATCAGAAGGAAAATCTGCAACCATAGAAAGCAAAATTGTACTTTTGCAAGTGTAACAATCCAAGTCTACCCACCTAGTTGTACCTCAAAACAATCCAAGCAAATTTTATAGGGTAATTTGTTTCTAACTTTAATGTTTCAATTTCTAAAAATACCTTCACATTCATAGCAAATGATTTTAGGTTCATAGCATTTTATTTCACCTAATAAATCTTTAACATATAGTTATAATCAGTACAAGTATATCAAACCAATACAATTACACCCCTAGTTTTTTCTTTGCCTACAATTATACCCTTAGTTTTTCTATGCCTCTCACATTCTCCTCCAACCCTTAGTGCATAAAATTATGATATGCTGCACAATCATAAGAAAGATTTTCATATGTAATTGAATCATTGAGTAGGTTTGCCCCTTTCTCATAATAATAATATTATAAAATATGTATTTATTTATCGATTATATTTTTTTATTTATATAATTGTAAATATGTTGATAATTATATATGTTCATTATAAGCCATAAATGACTTTCATAGTTGTAAATTTTTTGATAATTATGTATGTTAATTAAAAATGGTAAAGAAGACCAAAGTATAGACACACATTTAAAAAGTTTGGGTAAGTTATATATTGATGAATGTAAGCAATTGAACCATATTTTATTCATCTGCAAATGAATATATACAATGGATAAGCTAATATTAGCCTATAACGATCAACTAATAATACTCAGAGAATATTTGAACTCCAAACATAGCTATTCTAACTTAGGCTACACTAAATATACATTACAATACGTTGGCTTCTGGAATGCCAATGAATAGTGCACTAAATAATGTAATAATACATTATTCCTAACATCCCCCCTTATTACATTATTTGATGTACATAGAGAGTTGTGAAACAACTCAAATTTGACATGTGCAAGTACCTTAGTAAAAATATCTACAACCTATTCATCGGTGGGAATGTACTAGAGCTGAATTTTGTACTTTAGAACTTCATCTCAAATAAAGTGATATTGAGTATCAATATGCTTTTTTCATTCATGGAACACTGGATTCTTGACAAGTTTCAAAACACCTTCGTTATCGCAATTCAAGTGTATTGGAAGATTATTTGGAAGACCCATACTTGAAAGAATACGGCGTAATCATATCACCTCACACATTGCTCCTCATGTTGCATTATACTCTACCTATGTAGATGAAAGTGTAACAACTTTTTACTTCTTGCTATGCTAAGAGATAGGACTAGATCCAAGACGAAATACATATCATGACATTGAATAGATCTAGCATAATTTGAGTTTGTGTATCCTTGCAAGAACTTATCATTCTTCTTTTAATTGAGGCCATATTCTGATGTACCATGAACATAGTGAAGAACTAGCTTTACTACCTTCCAATGACTAGTCGTAGGTTCCTACATGAAACTCAAAATATATCTTACAACAAATTTGATATTCAACTTGGTATTCGTCAGATATATGACTCCAAATCAACTATCGATAGAGAGTTTCATCTACCTAAGGAGAATTGTTGTATTGAGATAGTTGTAGCCCTAATTCCATGGGAGTTCCTTTTGACTTACAATTTATCATTCAATATTTTTCAATTAATGCCTTGTCATAATTTAGTTGTGTAACCCTAATGTGGTTTATTTTTTGCACAACTTCTAAGCCAAGAAAATAATGGAGAAGTCCTAGATCTGTAATTTCGAAAGACTTTTTCAATTCACTCTTCACTACTATAATCATCTCTTCTGATCTATCAGTGATGATCGGATCATCTATATATAGCACAAGGATCACTATTTTAGAAACAACTATATTAAAATAGACATTAGCATCTCATGGAATTATCTTGAATCCATGCTACAAAAGGTGATTATCAATCTTTATGTACCAAGCTATCGAAGCTTGTTTCAACCCATACAAGGACTTGATCAATTTGCAAAAAAAAAATTCTTGCACAACAAAGCCTTCAAGTTGATTCATGTACACTTCTTCTTTTAAATCACCATTTAATAAAGCACTCTTCACATCCATCTGATGAAGCTTCCTTTTGAATTGTACTCTAATTACACAAAGTACATGAATGGTAGTCATTTTTATAGTTGGTGTGAATGTTTATTCATAGTCTATGCCTTATTTTTAGCATGTCCCTTTGCAACAAGGTGGAATTTATGCTTATTAATAGTTCCATCTACATAGATAGTATGCTTATCAAGGTGGTCTTATGAGGAGTATAGATAGTATCTAATACAAACAAACCATGTTTGTATAAAAACATTGCAATATTTTTATCCTTCTTGGTAATGTAGCAACGTTTTTATCCATTAACAACTTTGAATTCAACCACCATATGTTTATCCAGAATTTGAGGCATTAACAACAAGTTGTTGGCAAATCCTGGTACACATAAGACCTCAATTTAGAATTTTCCATCAAGAAGAGTTCTGAGAAAAATTGCCTTCTTCGTGGACTTTATAGATCTTATCATTGGTAATTGTTACGAATTTGCCTTCTTTTATCAAACCACCTTTTATCACTTGTCATGTGATTGCTAGCTCTAGAATCAATATACCAAACATATATTTTTGTTTGGGATTTTTTTTAG
Source organism: Wollemia nobilis (assembly GCA_028583015.1). Taxonomy (NCBI): domain Eukaryota; kingdom Viridiplantae; phylum Streptophyta; class Pinopsida; order Araucariales; family Araucariaceae; genus Wollemia; species Wollemia nobilis. The sequence goes on from JAQPPZ010015531.1 coordinate 149,845, forward strand.
CCATAAGCACATTGAGTGCCCTCTCATAATCAAAATCAGAATCTTCAATAATAACATTTCTTTCTATTATCTATTTCTTCTTCATGGTTTATTTTTACCCTTTTCTATTGTGGTTGCTTGTTCTTATGGATGCTAATTGATTTAATATCCATGATTAATAGTGCTAAAGGGTGGATACTTTCTCCCATAACAGGAATCTTTATAATTTAGACTCTATTGAGTGTTATCCATTTATTTTATTAGTCCATGTGTTTTTGCATCTCGGTGGGGGTATGTCAGTAAAATCCAATTACTCTAACTAAGCCATCAAAAGCCCCTCCTTATTAGTTAGTTGGATCAAACCTCCTTGATCCTACACTAACATTTTAGCATTTAGATCTCCTCCCACTATTTAAAAATCTTCCTGATGAGTTTCCCTCATTTGTTGTATTGCTTTCCATTGAAAATTTTGAGCTCACACCTTTGTCATGCCATACAAATTAATTATCATCAAAACCAACCCAAAGTCGCTCTCCTTGAGTCTAGTTATGAGTATTTATTTAGCTAAAGCTGAGTCCATCAATTGGAATGAGTTGTTATTCTATAAAGTAGTTATTCCTCCTGAAAAGCCTTGAGAAGCTTGGGCTATAAAATCTCCTTACCCCCAAAATTTCTTGGAAATATGTTGCATAGACTTTTATGAGGTTCTAGTTTCTTGCAATAAAACCACATCTAGATTGTTTTCTGAAATCATTTTCTTAACAATCAATTATGTATGGAAGCTATTTAAACCCCTTACATTCCATGTGTTTGTAATCATTAAATATTTGTGTTGTAGAAGTTAGAAATTGACTTTACCAATCTATATTCTTTCATATGATCTCATTATTGTTGTATTTTTTCCTTATTTATTTTTCTTCCCACCCTTTGTGAACTTGCATTATTTGATCACTTCTCTACCTAGCTAATTCCTAGTGCTGATTTCTCTCTATTTTGCTCTGACACTCCTATAATGATATCTATTGTTGGATTTTGATCTTGCACATGCACTATCATTTCCCTTACCATATCATTTTTGTGGAACATAGATATCTCTAGTGTCTGTTGTTGCTCTCCCTAAGCCCTTGAAAAGTCAATTTGTTGGGACCTGGATGTCTCTGATTCTTGTTGTTGTGTCATAACATTTTGAGTTTCTTGGATCTTCTTCCCTATTTTAAAATTTTTATTAGTTGGAGTTTGGGGGGTATTTGTCTCCTTTGGGATGGAAGTGTAGTCCTGGTGGATTGGTTGTTCTATTTCTTGTTGATGGACCATGTTAATGACTAGTTCCACCTCTACAGCCTCTTCTCCTTCCATTGGATCATATAATTTAAGGATTTCATATTTATTAGAAGACACCCTCTAGTCTAGGTGTCAGTTTATTTTTCTTGCTTTAGGTTGATTTTGTCCTCTTATTTGATAATTCTTTTTTGGGCTCTCCTTGTTACTATTTGAAACCCTTCATTTTTTCCTTCTAGGGGGTAGGGTTTTTGAAATTGGTTATAGGTTGATGCACTGCCTCTCTCCCTATTTTGGGGTAATTTCTTACCAGATTCCCATACTCATGGTAAGCTCTACACCTAAAAGAAATTGATTCATAGTCCACTTGTTTTCTCCATGCATGTCTTCCCACTCTCAATTTAGTTTCTATTGAGGGTGGCTTTTCTAGGTCCATCTCCACACATATCCTTGTGCATGACGTTGATACCCTTTCTATTGATTCTCATGATATTCCTATATATGTGCCTAGGATTTACCAATCATTCCAAGGATATCCTCTCTCCAAAATTCAAGTGCGAGAGCAAAGAGCTTTAGTCATATTGAGACTACAGATGTCTCCACACAAGGATCAAATGTGGGTTGCCAAGGTTGCATGAATAAACTTGTTGGTCTAATGTTGTATGGCCCTGTTTAAAAGCCTTATTCCTATCTGATACCATTATGATATCTACTACAAAGTACCCATTTTAAAGAAGTAAGATATCAACTTCTTCTTATGGATCCCAGTGTTTCCTTACCTAATTGTACAAGAAACGATGGGATTTCCTCAACCCCACAAATTTGTAAATCAAAGCATGGGTGGATTTATACATGATGTCTTCTACAATTAATTCTTCTGTTATCTCAAGGTTACGAATTGATACAAAAATTACACCAGAACAAACAAAAATTGCCTACACTTATTTTGAACAATGTTTGATGCAAAGAAACCCACCTTAAGTCTTGCTTTCCTCAACCATTAAAAAAACTCTAACTCTAATTTTATACTACTTTAATTTAGATGAAATATATTTTATTTTTTTACATAAGATATGGTTTCTATTGGGAGCCATTCCCATTACAAAAACATACATTGTATTGCTTTCATTACATTTCTATCAAATTAATCAGATCATATCCAACCTATATTTCTATCAAAACTTGTGTTCATCTACTATTTTTCATCAAAGAAAAAGAATATGTCATCTTCCTCCTTTCTAAACTTTCATAATATTGAAGAGAGGATTATTGCGGTTATTGGTTGAGTGCAGCTACAAAATATTGAAGAGCATCCCGATGAGCAACAACAACCCACCTAAATCACCTTCATAGAAAATCCACACACTCTCACCCAATTTAGATTAAAATATTTAAAATTATATTATTTTTAGTTATGAATATTGAAAATAATTTTTTTAATAGTAATAAATATTAAAATTAAAAATTATGAAAATTGTGAAATAGTTATAATGAGAGTTAAATTATATTAAGTAGTATTAGTTTATATTAAAATCTTGTAAAATAATATATAAATAATATGTAAATTTTTATTATAATATTATTATATAATAGTAATTAATAACAATATAATATTAATATATAACTCATTAAAAAAATTATTAGTTGTTTTTATTGGTGGATGGTTTCCTTGAAAGCTCGGACGTGCATTAAAAAAAGGACATGACCAGTGGGTTTTCTAAGATTAATTTCCTAAGTTTAAAAAGTAAAATGAACTTTATTAAATAAATGAATAATAAAAAATTATTATTATATATATTTTTAAATAAATAAACGTAAAAAACAATTTATATAAACTTAGAATAGCGGCAGCTCTTCCCTATAACCCACTAGAAAAAATGCTTAAATATACTCTGCTCTGATATATAATTATGACATAATATATGATTAATTAAGCTGAAAGCCTTAAAACTAAAAACTGTTTCATTCTTATTTTAGTAACTTTGGTTCAGGGAAGACTCTAGGACTCGTCGAGTTGTTTTATTCTTGCTCCGATGGCGGAACGTTTCTTTGAAAGCTAGGATGTGCATGAAAAGGGACATGACCAGTAGGTTTTCCTTAGATTAGAAAGAAGAGTAGAGTTTAAGCAATATCAATATATTATATTAAATAAAAAATATATAAAAAAGCCCTCTCATATATATTTTACTAAATAAATAAATATAAAAAGGTCTGCTGAAAAAGCTTAGAATAGACTCGTTTCTTTGGAAGATGAAAAAATGACATGACCAGTGGACTTTCCTAAGATTAGAAAGGAGAGTGGACTTTAAGCAATATCTCAATATATTTTATTAAATAAAATAATATAAAAAACCTACTAATATATATTTTATTAAGTAAATAAATATGTAAAAAAGAAAAGCCTATTAAAAACAATTAGAATAAACTTTTCTATGTATAAAAAATCGAAACGACGAGGTAGAGTAGAGTAGAGCGGCACCTTGTCATAAACAGTGCCTAAAGTTTGCATTTCTTCTCCCCTTTTTCTGTTGTTTTATGTTGTAATTAGCAATTTTATTCAGTATTTTATGTTATTTTGCATTTGGAGTTCACCCATTTAGCTTAGATTGCATGATAAGATCATAATTTCTCATTAGAATATCATAATTTGTTTGAATTTCTATTCATAACTATTGTTCAGTATTCATATTGTTATTTTGTGTTGTTTCCCTCTGTTATCATAGTGGTATTCTTTGTATTTTGCATCTATTTTTCTGTTTGTAGGTCTCTGACGAATTCGTCTGACGAATTCGTCAGATCTCAGATGATCTTGTCTGATCTCAGATGATTCTGTCAAATTCCAGACGATCCTGACTGCTTCAAACATCAGAATCTCCATCAGACATCCGGATCAGGTATTCTTCTTTTAATATTCTATAATTTCTCTATTTTTTGTCTTTAAATCTGTTTTTTGTATTCATTAAATCTGCACTTTCATATAGATTAATTTAGATTCATTTGGCCAAACCTAGGATATGAATGCTTAAGGCTAAAAATGAACACATTAAAACACATTCCAAACCTAGGCGTGGAAACTGCCATTAAATGTTTCCTGGTGAACCCACCATCCATCGAAAAATCATCAATATACACCTCCCTTGAGAGGCGGGACCTTCGCAAGTCCTCTCAATCCGAGGTACCACGACATCCTTTTCCCATCCTCCTTCCGGGCACGGATCCTATAGCCTGAAGGTAAGGATGCAAAAAATTTGGAGCGATACATTTTGGTGAACCCGACGTGAATGCATTTTAAACCTTTTGAAAACAAAAACAAAAAAATATATATGTATACAAGAAAAACAAAAACAAAATCATCATTTCAAGTTTGTATGTTTTAGATTCAATTCTAAATAGTAGATGCTAAATATTACTTTTAGAAGTACTAAAGAAACCATGAGTTTTTACTCAAATCAATATGAGCCCATCAGTAATGTTGGAAGAATTCAGCCAAATACATTTGTTGATTATGACCAACCTCATCCCTATTCAACACCACCTCCATCACACTTTTCTCATTTTTCATCCATAACCCAACAAGACAATCCCTTTGCCAATCCTCTTCATAACGATATTATCTATTCTCCCATATATCCATATTATGTCTATCAATCCACATATAATCCTCCACCACCTTTTCAATATTCTTCTCTCAATACAACACATCCATTTCAACAAGAAAATACTTATTCTTCCAATTCTACCATGCACTCACCTCATACTTCGCAATCTTCCTATCATCATTCTACCCATAATAAAGAAAGTAGAGGTGAGAAACCATTAGGTCCTTTTATGACGAAATTCCTAAGGCATTTATCAAAAACCTCTCAAAAACCTTCATCACGTAAATTTACTAAGCTCAATCAACCAATGGATATAATTCTCAAGTATTTACTTGATACAAATAAGATTGAACTTCCTTCCATAAGACAACCTTATACCACAGCAGATTGGTTTAAACCTGAGCTACATTGTGAATATCATAGAGTAGATGGACATATGACACAAAATTGTAAAGATTTAAGATGTGCAATTCAAGATTTGATTGATAAGGGTCTTTTTAATATAAAGGAATTACAATCTACAACTGATTATAAATCTCCAGTAAACAATCAAACTCCTACACAACAAATACCAATAATCAATCAAGACATGGGGATCTCCCAAGAACCCCTATTCAATTATCAACAACAAGAAACCAATCAAATATTGCATGTTAATGTGTCCCATCATGATGATATTATTAATATTGTAACAAAAACTACAAATGAGCAACCTCAAGTTCAATCAACTCAATCTGATATTCAAGATATGGATTCCTCATTTGACCAACCTTCAAAACTATCTTTGGCTCTAGAGAATGATCCAAAATGGAATGTAAGCATAGAAAGCTCATCTTTAGAATCAAAATCTCAATCTGAAATCCACTTTGATAGCCAACAACAAGTGATTAATCCTCAAGCAAAGATATCCCTTTTAGAAGTATTACAAATTTATCACAAGGAAATTTTGTTCAAAATACCTAGCCAACAATTTGTTCCTCATCATATTTTCTCTAAGAACATAATTAATGGTGTAAACCCTCTTGAGGTTAACCATATTTCATTCTATGATGAGGAGATTCCTTCCTCTACTCCACAAGAAGACTACTATCTTTACATTACAGGATCTAGTAAAGAAACACTTGTTAAAACTATCATGGTAGATAATGGCTCCTCTCTTAATTTATGCACTTATCAATTATTCCAAAAACTCAAATCAAAGGAAGAAGATCTTAATGAATCAAATGTTATTATAAAATCTTTTAACAATGAAATTCAAGAAGCTCAAGGTACTATAATTCTTCCCTTCAATATTGGATCCAAGATCCTGGATACTTTATTCTATGTAGGATATTGTCCTTCACATTACAACCTACTTCTCAGAAGTCCTTGGATTCATACGATGAGGGTTGTCCCTTCCACTCTTCACCAATGTTTGAAGTTTGAACTTGCAAATAAAATTGTTACCATACATGGTGACCCAACACCATTTGAAGAATATTTAACGGTTGAAACATCAAGTTCTATACATTCTCTATTATCACAATTATCTTCTATCCATCACTTTTCTTCATCCATATATGATCATCCTTGTTTACCAAATAACATCCATGCATATATTTCATATATACTCTCTCCATCTTATCAAGACTTGGAATATAGTGATAAGAATGAAGAACTTTCTTATCCTTCTTACATTTTATTTTGTAACATGATCAATTTTCCACATATAAAAGTCAAATCTTTTGCTACATTATTCTACATTATAACAAAGCTTTTGTTATCACTACCTTTTATTCATCACCTTCTATTCTTACCTTCACCTCAACCAGATTATCCTTCAAAACCTCCTTTGATTTTGAAGCAACCTTAGACATGCTATACTCAAATAACCTTGTATAGTGTATATAGATCATCTTGTATATACCACCAATTTCAATTCATAAATTAAAATCAAAATACAAAAAAATCAAAATCCTCAAAATCTTCAAAAAAATACTAATGCAACTAAGGACCTTAAAGGTAAATTTGAGCCCAACCGGCTTGGACCATACATTATTACTGCTAAATTTGAATCAAGAGCATACAAATTATCTACCTTAGATGGTAAAGAACTTAAAGAACCCATGAATATTTTGCATCTTAAACGTTACTATGTATAAATTTGGTCATTTCATCCATGTATATATTTTTTTAAAATCACTATCTTGTATTTCTTTCAAATTTATAAATTCAAAAACACCAAAAACATTCATAATCATCAAAATCTTCAAAACTATTTGTTGCATTTATTTATGGCACTTGTTAAATTTTTTGTTCAAAAACAAAAATAAAACCAAAAAACAAAATAATGATAAAAAAATCAAAACAACAATATTCTTGACTCTTTCGAAACCAAAACAATATAAAGAAGAAAGAGAGAGTCAACATTCTCAAAACTTCTCAAAAAGTATTTATATATATTTTCTTACAAATATTGCAGTTATATGTTTCAAATTATTTTGGATAAATTAGCATTTATTTGGAATCCCTCACTTGCACACTCACAAAAATAAATATCTTGATTTTATCTGGCATGATTACTAATCTCTCTTATATCAAAGTCCACAAAATTCAATTAAATAAAGTTTGAGCATAGAGAATTGATCTTGTTATTTACTTAAACCAAGCACATCTTTTCACAATAAAATGATTATATTTGTAATTTCCATGTTTTGCTACATAGTAGAAGTGATTTCTTGAGCGAAAAGTTTCCCCTGCTATCCTATCATGCACATGGTCTAGAATCTTTGAGAATTGGCAAAAGGACAAGCTCACCCCTACCCGGAATAAAAATCCCTTGCTCTACAGCTAATCCGAGCAAGTATCCCTAGCAAAGAAAAAGAAAAGAAAAGTTCAAGAAAAAAAGAGAAAAGAAAAAATGTTATTTTATATCATTACAACAATATTTCAAGCACTATCTCAAAAATCAAGCAAAAAAATACAAAAAGAAAAAGAAGCAAAGTTCAAAAGAAAAGCAAAAGCAAAAGCAAGAAAGCAATAAAATCCCTTTCCCTACCCTTTGAAAAGAAAAGAAGGGTTGATGAGCTTGAATCCCTGGAATTCTCAATTATTCGAAAACTGTGAGGTAAGCCCCATAACAAGGTGGTTTGTGCCCAACCTGCTTGGCCTTGGGTAACTCCTAGCGTGGTGATATGTCTGTCACATTAGTGACCTTCTTTTGTACAGACCTATGTCTGCTTATGGATTAGCTAGCTCTTGATAATCCGACCTACATAGTAGTCTAGTATGGTTATATGCATCTACATCATGGTTAATGAACACTTATTTGGTTTCTTCAAATCACTTGTATCATATTATCTTGCTCAAAACTGGTAAATGCACAAAGCAATTGCACACACATTTGTATTTGAGAGATTTTGTGTATCATTATGATAAATCAAGATCGGAAATGAATTCACATATGCACATGGGATTCCTTATAAATCTAACTTTTGTCTTCAAAATACTTTGAAATATTCTTTTTGCAACTTGTTTGGAATAATTCAAGTACAGCTTGTTTAGCATAAAGACAACTATATAATAGAAAATCAAAAATTTCTTTCAAAACTATACAATCAAAACATATATATATATATTGTTGACTTTCGCGACGATGGTATAGTTCCAAAACCAAAATTGGAATTTTATGCCTAGCGCAAGTCCTCATCTTCATATTTTCTGTTTATTAAAAAATCAACCATGCAATAAAACTATCTCTTTTTTGATTTTCGCGATGATGGTATAAGTCTATACCTACATATTCTATGCCTAGCGCAAATCATTGTAACAATTTTTATTCCCCATTTATTTAAAAATCATGAAAACCATATGACTTAATTCATTATGTTACACAAATTATGCTTTTAAAAAGCAAACACATTTTCATTATTTCATGTCATTATGTCAACCTTCAATTTTGCAATGATGGTATAATTCCTAGGGAATTATTCAAAAACTTTTATCACACTTAGGAATTTATACCTAGCAAAAATCATTATTTCATGCATACTATTCTTTTTATGAAAATCTGAAAACAAACCATCATCATCATCATTTGCACCATTGCACCAAAGTCTTAAGACAGTCTCTTAAGCACTCTTTTACTTTTAACAATATTTCTATAACTGGGATTAGCTTGACGACCGAGTGAGCAACGACTCCATGAAATGGTCTATAATAGCGACAATGTCCTTTGAAATTATTGTTAGAAGTCTCTTTTTATTTTTTACTACATCACATTACAAACAACCCATTTGTTACATCAGATTATTTCATTTAAAATATTACCGCATGACATCAAAGTTATAAATTTTCAAAATGACATAATTTCATGAATCCTCAATCCAATTATCAAATTAATTAATCAAACATAAAAGCATCATAAACATATACATAACACAAGTCATATGATCAAAAATATCTCATCTATATATATATATCACAAATATATGTATACATCATATCAAAAATGGATTGATATGCCACAATCTACATCTTGGCATACTCAATCCCCTCAATCAAATACCCTCTGTGTAGTGTCTCGAGAGCCCCTCGAGCTCTCAGCCTCATCTCCTCCCCCCCTGAGGTGGAGGAGGTGGCCCCATCGCAGTCCGTGTGGTGCCGTGAGTCCTGGATGCCGATCGTGATGATGTCCTAGATGACCCCATCACGACAGGCTCTGCAATATGTGCTGGTAATGGCACCCTCTGCTCTGGGCACCGCCTGGTAGTATAGAGCCTGATAGAATGTAATCTGGGTGATAGCGCATGCTAAATCCTAAGTGCTCGCTCCTCCGCCCCGAGCTCGAGCCATGTAGCCTCATCCTGTAGTGTCCGCACCCGAGCCCGCAAGCGGGCAACCTCGGCTCGGAGAGTAGCTGTCTCGCTGCTCTCCCTAGTGTCTACACCCTTGCCCTTATCGGGCGATGGTGGCCTCTCTCTCTATGGAGAAGGGGGTCTCGCCTCCCTCCTCTCCCTCTGTCGTGGCCTCTCCTGTGCCTGTGGCCTCCTCGCCTCTCTCCCGCCGTGACCCTGGGCCGCCTCCATAGCCGCCTGGCGTCGCCTCCCTATCCGACGCACAACTGCGTGAATCAGACCCTGAGCCCTCGTCATCCGAGGAGGGCAGATGCCTGTGTACCGGGCATCGTAGCCATCGGCTACCCTCGCGTCGTCCCCATCCACTGGCTGAATGGGGGCATCGTCTGTGTCCTGACTCCAGAAGCGCTGCATGTCTGGAGCCCCGCTCACTGTGGTGTTATCCCGGACAGTCCGAGAAAACTCATAATCCCTGAGAGATGGGATCCCCTGCTACAGACCGAACTATCACAAAACTCGGTCATAGCGATGGAGCTCCACCTCTCCCCTCTCCATCCAAAGCCAGCAAACTCGCCTAACGCGAGCCAACTCCTGTCCATCCTCGGCCCACCCTGGATGCTCCCTCCATGGCCTCCAGGTAATCTGGTCTGGGACTAGGTCATCTAGCAGTCTCCGGGACATAGGAAGGTCGATCCACCACTGTGACCCTCTTCGGAGCCACCAGTAGAAGACTCGGGGCCTCTCCCCATCAATCCCTATCAGAGGAAGCCCTACCGGCCTCCGCACTGCAATGTGCTCCCAGCACCAAACCTGTAGGAGCGATGTCATCACCAGACATCGACCGCCCTTGTACACGACCCCATATAGGATCCTGTACAATCGGCATAGTACAAAACTGCCCCAAGAGAACCTGTACCCATGGTCCCGCATGTCGCAGATCACATCTGCCAGCATCCACGGCACCCTGCACCCGCTCTGGTGGCACAGCAGAAGTCCACCAACTACTCCAGCTAGAACCCGTGTGAGTCTAGATGCCCTAGGCATCTGACGCAGTGCCTCGATATTAACTCCGCCCTTCTCCAGGGTGAAGCTCGGGTCACCACACAATCGTCCCATAGCATGGCCCTGATTGGCCGTAGGAGTGATCAATCATCCTTGTATGGGGATTCTTAGAATCCTCCATACATCCTCCAAAGTGGGAGTCATCTCCCCTATAGGTAGCCAAAAACAGGAAGAACCCGGATACCATCTCTCTGCTAGGGCTGTCAGTAGCCCCATATCTGTAGACACTTGTGGCATCTCTGCCACATGCTGTAAGCCGGCCTGTGCCAGCTGATCTCGCTCTGCTTATGTAAGAGCGGCCAAGTCATCTCTCAAACCTCCATACTTCCATTCCCTGCTTTTTAGCAAACCTCTCTGCAACATAAACAACAAAACAACAAACAATCATTAATAACAATTCAAGTATTTAAAAATGCAAATAAAATAAGTTCAATTTAATCAAATGATGATATCGTCCACTATTGGACGATATCGTCCCAAATTTGAGCAGAATCGTCTCCGATTTTGCAAGCCGAAATCATCCCTAATTTGACGAAATCGTCCCCCTTTCGCCGATTTCGCCCTTAGACGAAATTGGCGAAATTGAGACGATTTCGTCGTGACGACGTCGACGGCCCAAAAATGGTCGTGATGCTCAAAATTCATCTAAAATTTATCTAAAAAGCATCTAAAATCAAATTAAAGCATTCTAGTTAAGTCTAGACTCTTACCCGTAGACCGCGTCGGACCTCTGTTGATCTGTGCGTCGTCTCCACCATTTTTGCTTCCAGAGCTCTAAAACCAGAAAATGAACAAAAAAATGAATTAGGGTTTTACCCTATTTTTCTTAATTTTATTCAAAAATAATTTTTGCTTTTTCGCGTTTTTACCTCAAACGTTCGATTTGGGTAAAAACACGGAGGGGGCACCATAGTAAGTTGTCGTACGATTCGACCAAGAATCGTCGCCTAAAAATGGGAATAATTTTTTGCTTTCTCGTAGATCGAGAAGAACTCATCTTTAACGCATTTTCTTCGAAAAATTTGCTAAAGAGGGGGCAAAATGTAGCACCCTAAAATTGGCGCAGTGAAATTATAATAATTACATTCACCTTAGTAAATAATTTAAATTCAAATTTTAACCTCCCAAACCGCCCGTTAACCGTCGGGTAATCCGTTTCCCCCTTTTCATGCCATTTTTAGAGGTTGTTTTGACCGTTTGACGATATCGTCGCCGATCAGACGATATCGCCCCAGATCTGACGATTTCGTCTAGGCTAGGACGTCCAGACGATCTTGTCGCAAAACTGATTTTGCACAATTAGCTTCTATTCCAACGGGCCTCTAATCCAGGCAGAAGCGTGTCTGTGCCGTTAGGGACCCTCCCCCATTGGAGATCTCCCAAATAGGGATGATCTCCAACCTCCTAACTACTCCCCTAAGCCTATTTAATCCTTAGGACCTTCCCTTCCCAACCCCTGGCTGAAATTCTCTGTAACTTAACTTCATACACGTTAAATCATCCCAAATTCACACTTGCAGTAGTCCTATACCAATTTTGTTGTAGGTACCTTAGTGTTTTTCAGCCGGAGCAAGATTTCATCATCGTCGATGAACCTGTTCAGATCGGAGGCGATCCTGTCGAATCAGAGACGATTTCGTACCAATGTGGGACGATTTCGACTGCAGTCAACATTGAGGCAATCAGTGCCTGAAGTTTGCATTTCTTCTCCCCTTTTCTGCTGTTTTATGTTGTAATTAGCAATTTTATTCAGTATTTTATGTTATTTTGCATTTGGAGTTCACCCATTTAGCTTAGATTGCATGATAAGATCATAATTTCTCATTAGAATATCATAATTTGTTTGAATTTCTATTCATAACTATTGTTCAGTATTCATATTGTTATTTTGTGTTGTTTCCCTCTGTTATCATAGTTGTATTCTTTGTATTTTGCATCTATTTTTCTGTTTGCAGGTCTCTACGAATTCTTCTGACGAATTCGTCAGATCTCAGATGATCTTGTCTGATCTCAGATGATTCTGTCGAATTCCAGACGATCCTGACTGCTTCAAACATCAGAATCTCCATCAGACATCCGGATCAGGTATTCTTCGTTTATATTCTGTAATTTCTCTATTTTTTGTCTTTAAATCTATTTTTTGTATTCATTAAATCTGCACTTTCATATAGATTAATTTAGATTCATTTGGCCAAACCTAGGATATGAATGCTTAAGGCTAAAAATGAACACATTAAAACACATTCCAAACCTAGGCGTGGAAACCGCCATTAAATGTTTCCTGGTGAACCCACCATCCATCGAAAAATCACCAATATACACCTCCCTTGAGAGGCGGGACCTTCGCAAGTCCTCTCAGTCCGAGGTACCGCGACATCCTTTTCCCATCCTCCTTCCGGGCACGGATCCTATAGCCTGAAGGTAAGGATGCAAAAAATTTGGAGCGATACAAGAGGTGCTACCCTTTTCTAAAGCCATACAAAGATCTTTCTCACAATTTTTCGAAGCATCCTCATACATAGTATAACTAGAAATCAATCCATCATTTGTGCAATCATCCTCAAGATGTCCAAAATTTCCACATCTAAAACATTTCATAAGGACAAATCTATGTTTCTTTTCTTCTTCTTTTTTTGTTAGGAACAACATCTCATTTCCAACATCACTTGAAGAACTTTCACTATCACTACAAGAACACTTACTTGCCTTGTCTAGGTAGAAACTTTTCTTATGTTTGTGAGAGTACCTCTTTCCTTGATTGCTTTGCTCATCTTTATAATTCCTTTGATGCCTTCTTGAGAACTTGCCCTTCTTGTTGTAATATGCCTCTTCATCACTAGAAGACTCATAACTATCTTGAAGCTCTTTACCCTTGGATTTCTTGGTAGCCTTGAAAGTTGCCTCCTTCTTAACATCAACATTCACTTGAGTTCTCAACTCAAATGCTGCAAGTATACTATGAAGCTCATCATTTTTCAACTTATCCAAATCCTTAGCTTCCTCAATAGAAAAAATATTTTCACTAAATCTATTTGGAAGAGACCTCAAATTCTTATCACAAATATCATTTTCAGCAAGCTCAAGATCTAGTTCCTTCATAGAGTTAACAATCTCATCCATACGAAGCATATAGTCACTAATATTTTCTTCATAATTCATCTTGAGTTGTTCAAACATACCTTTGAAGTGTCTCAACTTGGCATTTTAGACATTTGCATCACCTGTATGAACCACCTTCAACTATTTCCACATTTCACTAGCTGTCTTACAGTGAATCACCTTGGTAAGATCTGCCTTCTATAAACCCTTCAGGATTGCATTCATTGCATTTGAATTGCTATGATGTAGGAGCCTCTCTTCCTTAGTAGAAGGACCATGCTCAGGAATGGTATACTCATCCTCAATCACTTCCCAACTTCATTTACAAGAGCCATAAGATGAACTTTCATCCTAGCACTCCAAAGCCCAAAATCTACCCCATCAAGAATAGGTGCTGTATTACCACTTGTAGATTCCATTGTGTTCTTTACAATATTTTCCATCAAGTTGTTAAACTTTCTAAAGGAACTCGCTCTAATACCAATTGAAGAACACAAGCTTATACTGAGAGGGGGGTGAATAGTATAAGACCTCTTTTTACTTTCTCTATTTAACTTCAACTTCTCAAAGCAATGAACCAATAGCAATATCAAAGCAATGCATAAAGCAACACACAATGAGACACCAATTTTAACGTGGTTCACCCAACATGGGCTACCTCCACAAAACTTTTCTCTAAAAATATTTCTCAAAGTTCTTTGGGAATCCTTCCCAATTACAATGTTTATGAGCCTCAACCCAAAGGAGAAACCTTCCCCTACTCAAGAATTTATGAGCCTCCTGCCCAATTGAGAATCCTTTCCCTCCTCCCAAATTTATGAGCCTCCTACCCAAAGGAGAATCCTTCCCCTCCTCATGAATTTATGAGCCTCCTGACCAAAGGAGAATCCTTCCCCTCAGCTCTGGAAATGATACTTCAAAAGATCACCTGCCTCTTATTCCGCTAGCATGTGGAACTCCTTTCCAGAGAAGACCTCCTGTCCTCAATGCTCAGCCTCAAGAGACCTCTATCCTCACTAATCACCTCCATAGCAACTCATCAACTTGTACTAAACACAGTCAGTCGGTCCAGCACAAGTATTCCTCACTCTATCAGATCTATCCCAAGCTCAACTCATAAAGCTTGAACAAATCAATCTCTACTGCACACAAGCCTTCTCAAAGACTTGTCGAAGCTGTCCTTAGGTTCTTCTCAAAGAACCACTTCAACTCTGTCCTCAAGTCCTCTGCTAGGACCTGTCCAAATCAGCTCACAAGTCCTCCCTAGAACTTGTCCAAATCAGCTCACAAGTCTTCACTAGAACTTGTCCAAATCAGCTCACAAGTCCTCACTAGAACCTGTCCAAATCAGCTCACAAGTCCTCACTAGAACCTGTCCAAATCAGCTCACAAGTCCTCACTAGAACCTATCCAAATTAGCAAGCTCACCAAGAAAAACTTGCTTAGCATGAACCCACAAAGAGAATTGTTAGAGACCCAATGTGATTCATCAACCTCATAGAAACATAAAGAGAATTGTTAGAGACTCAATATGTTCTATACTTAACTCCCAATCTCAATCTCAAATCTCATAGAAACATAAAGAGAATTGTTAGAGACTCAATATGTTCTATACTTAACTCCCAATCTCAATCTCAACTCAAACTCAATATCAAAAGAATAAGATAGATGTAGTATGCTTTTCTCAAGAACATGAAACACAACCCAACAATTGCCAACCATGCAATATCTCATATAACAATGATACTCATGTTCTTTCCACAACCAATATCTTTTCTCAACCAATTAGGGCTTTAAAAACAATGCTTATAGACAAGGTTTAACCAACATCATTCAACTCAACATTAAACTTGAAGCATTCAACCAATCACTATGTGAAAAGGAAACTAGTAGACATCCTTTTCCCTCCAAAGATATTTGAACAAAACAGAAACCAACATAAATCACCAATGCAAAGAATAACTTGCTCAAATCAATCTCATTGGAGTAAGCCCAAATCATGTATCAAGTAAAGCATTAACTTGATCCAAACAACCTCTATGGAAGAACTCAACCATCAATCTCAAAACAGCCAACTAAGGGTTTCACCAACTCAAAGCAAGTAGCAAGACTTACTAACATAAAACTTAGTGCAAAAATGCTTCCTCTTCCTCAACCAGAATTATGCATTCACCCAAAAACTCATCAATGATTTTAATGCATAAACAATCTTCAATATCCAGAAAATGGGATTTACACCAACAAGTATACCTAGTAGACAACCTTTTCACTCCAAACTCAATTTCAAAAAATACACCATCAACAATATACATGGAAGAAGTTGCCCATACCTTTGTTTGAGGAAGAAGAGAATAGTTCTTCAACCTGTTACCAACACCACCCTCAACTTTGCCACCAAGTTAGGGTTAGATCATAAAAGTAACCACAAAAATATTTATTCCATAAAACACCTTATGACTCCAATCCTTAGATGTCAACTACCAAAAATATAAAGCATACAAACAATATATCCTTTTACACCTTATTTCTCCAAATTAATTAAACCATGCTCAAGGAATAATAGTTTCTAAGCAAATCTCACTCAACAATCAAGCCAAAAATCTCAACCACACACTATCAACCTTATATCTCCAAAGAAGCATTTAACCTTAAAAATAATTTTAAATAAATCTGCCCAACCACTTCTTTAACAAAATGTAGATTTTATTTAAAAATCCTTACCAAAAAAATGCTTCCGAAAATCGTGGGTCAACAGTGCCTTCGAAAAAATTGGAGCGCAAAAACTCTTCTCACACTCCACGGTGGGAGTCAAACGCTTGACCTCCCTTCAAGCACCTTCGTAGAACAGTTGTTGCCACTAGGCCAACGGCACTAGCTTGAAGGCTAGCAAGAGTCTCCTTCTCCTTAACCCTTTGGCAGCGGATAAACGTGGTGAAAAAATGATAGTCGTAGCTTTTACTTCCCAAACTTTGCGCAATTCCAATTTCTTTCACACATCTGCTTTGGACTATAGGTTATGGCTTATATAGCCAAACTTCCATGCTATGCACGACGTCGATGGGAGGATAGTTCGAACTTTTCGAATTAATATTACTTTGGCACCTTCGAAACAACTTTAGGGTTTATGAAACCCTTTTGATTATTTAAAAAATAATCAAAGGTCTTTTAGACCTTAGACCTTAGGTGGAGAACCCATTAAATTATTAAAATAATTTAATCACTAAATCAAATAAATAATTAATTAAAAAACCTTAAAAAGGTTTTATTAATTAAGTTATTTAATTAATAAGTGTCTCCAACCTTTGCATTAAGTTGAGAGTGGTTTTGAGAAAAACCCTTAATGCATCCACCTGGTTTTAATAAAAACCCTTAAACCTGCCATGGTTTTGATAAAAACCTTTTCATCTGCCACATGGAATCTCTCCGAAATCTTCTAGAAAATATTCTTTGGAATCTTCAACCTTTGAAGCCAATAAATCCTCTTGACATTAATGCCAGTTCCTTTTGACATCAATGACAACTCATAGACAAGAAGCTAGGATCTCAAACCCAAAATTGCCAACAATCTCCCCCTTTGTCATTGATGGCAAACCATGCTTCTCAACAACACTGAAACTCAAAACTGCTGTATAGAAATCAGCTCCCCCTGACTTGAGGCTCTCCCCCTTACTCATATCTCTCCCCCTTTGTCATCAATGGCAAAGGGTCACCTTTGGGGCTTGGGACTAAGAATGAGCCTCTTAGCTTAGTCCCTCCCCCACCTCCTGTTGAGGTGATTAATTTCGGGGTGGGAGTAAAACTCCCATTAGGCACTGATCTTCATCAGTGTCTATAGCTGCCTTACCATGTCTTCTCTTGTTCTCCTTGTCCATATTCTTGTTCCTGTTCATGTCACTGTTGCTGTTCTTGTTATCATTCCTGTTCTTATCCATGTCTTGATTCTTGTGCCTGTTCATACCCATGTTCCTATTCCTGTACCTTGGAATTTTAGCTCTACACTGTCTAGCTATGTGACCTTCATTGTTGCACTTATAACAACTAACAATGTTATTTCTTTGAGGCATACCTGATCTTTGACTCCATCTGTTTTGACCAACCCTGTTCTTGTTATTAGCCTTGCAATAAACAACCTTGTGCCCAAATTATTTACAAGAGTAGCAATACCCTTGAAAGAAATTACCACCTCTGAATCTGTCATTTACCTTCCTCACTTGAGTCATGCAATGTGAAGCCATGTGACCAAACTTGTGACAAGCAAAACATCTACCATTAAACTTTCCTTGATTTGACCTCTTAGGTCCTGTAAACTTTCTCCCCTTTTTTTGATTCCTATTTTCTGATTTTGTGCATCTATCACTCAAGGACTCTTTTTCTGAAGTACTTTCCTCATCAGAACTCTCTTCCTTTCGGAATCTCTTACTAGATTCCCCAACCTGTTCCATGTGTTTCTTACCAAAACCAAGACCTATTTTATCTATTGTCCTTATTTGATCTTTGATGATTGATTTTACCTTTTTGGTGCTATCTTCAAACCTGTAAAGCTTCTCCTTGTACTCTTTAGTTTCCTCTTTCAAGGAAGCCACTTTCTGTTCCAACTCTCTACACTCAAGAACCTTAGACTCTAACTTATCCTTAAGTTTCTGTGTCTTAGCTATAGAGAAGTCAAGACTTTCTATAAGCTCATCTCTCTCAATACAACATTCATCCAATTTATCATTGAGTCTAGCATTCTTCTTTCTTTCCTTTTTCAAAGCACTAAGAGCACTAACAAGTTCAGCTTCAAGATCTACTTCACCATCCTCTATAACTTCCTCTATTTGTTTGCCTTTTGAAACATCAATGACTTTTTCAGATTTCTTATCACTAGAGGTGCTACCCTTTTCTAAAGCCATACAAAGATCTTCCTCACAATTTTTCGAAGCATCCTCATACATAGTATAACTAGAAATCAATCCATCATTTGTGCAATCATCCTCAAGATGTCCAAAATTTCCACATCTAAAACATTTCATAAGGACAAATCTATGTTTCTTTTCTTCTTCTTTTTCTGTTAGGAACAACATCTCATTTCCAACATCACTTGAAGAACTTTCACTATCACTACTAGAACACTTACTTGCCTTGTCTAGGTAGAAAATTTTCTTGTGTTTGTGAGAGTACCTCTTTCCTTGATTGCTTTGCTCATCTTTATTCTTCCTTTGATGTCTGTGCCTTTCAGAATCCTTGCTCTTATAATCCTGTTTATCTTCATCACTTTCATCCTTGGCAGCAATACAGTTAGTAGCATAATGACCAAAATTTCCACAATTGAAACACTTGACATATTTCATACCTTTGTGCTTTCTTGAGAACTTGCCCTTCTTGTTGTAATATGCCTCTTCATCACTAGAAGACTCATCACTATCTTGAAGCTCTTTACCCTTGGATTTCTTGGTAGCCTTGAAAGCTGCCTCCTTCTTAACATCAACCTTCACTTGAGTTCTCAACTCAAATGCTGCAAGTATACTATGAAGCTCATCCTTTTTCAACTTATCCAAATCCTTAGCTTCCTCAATAGCAAAAATATTTTCACTAAATCTATTTGGAAGAGACCTCAAAATCTTATCACAAATATCATTTTCAGCAAGCTCAAGACCTAGTTCCTTCATAGAGTTAACAATCTCATCCATACGAAGCATATAGTCACTAATATTTTCTTCATAATTCATCTTGAGTTGTTCAAACATACCTTTGAAGTGTCTCAACTTGGCCTTTCGGACATTTGCATCACCTGTATGAACCACCTTCAATTGTTTCCACATTTCACTAGTTGTCTTGTAGTGAATCACCTTGGTAAGATCTGCCTTCTGTAAACCCTTCAGGATTGCATTCATTGCCTTTGAATTGCTATGATGTAGGAGCCTCTCTTCCTTAGTAGAAGGACCATGCTCAGGAATGGTATACTCATCCTCAATCACTTCCCAAACTTCATTTCCAAGAGCCATAAGATGAACCTTCATCCTAGCACTCCAAAGCCCAAAATCTGCCCCATCAAGAATAGGTGTTGCATTACCACTTGTAGATTCCATTGTGTTCTTTACAATCTTTTCCTTCAAGTTGTTAAACTTTTCGAAGGAACCCACTCTGATACCAATTGAAGAACACAAGCTTATACTGAGAGGGGGGTGAACAGTATAAGACCTCTTTTTACTTTCTCTATTTAACTTCAACTTCACAAAGCAATGAACCAATAGCAATATCAAAGCAATGCATAAAGCAACACACAATGAGACACCAATTTTAACGTGGTTCACCCAACATGGGCTACCTCCACAAAACTTTTCTCTAAAAATCTTTCTCAAAGTTCTTTGGGAATCCTTCCCAATTACAATGTTTATGAGCCTCAGCCCAAAGGAGAAACCTTCCCCTACTCAAGAATTTATGAGCCTCCTTCCCAAAGGAGAATCCTTTCCCTCCTCATGAATTTATGAGCCTCCTGCCCAAAGGAGAATCCTTCCCCTCCTCATGAATTTATGAGCCTCCTACCCAAAGGAGAATCCTTCCCCTCAGCTCTGGAAATGATACTTCAGAAGATCACCTGCCTCTTATTCCGCTAGCACGTGGAACTCCTTTCCACAGAAGACCTCCTGTCCTCAATGCTCAGCCTCAAGAGACCTCTGTCCTCACTGATCACCTCCACAGCAACTCATCAACCTGTACTAAACACAGTCAGTCGGTCCAACACAAGTCTTCCTCACTCTATCAGATCTATCCCAAGCTCAACTCATAAAGCTTGAACAAATCAATCTCTGCTGCACACAAGCCTTCTCAAAGACTTGTCAAAACTATCCTCAGGTTCTTCTCAAAGAACCACTTCAACTCTGTCCTCAAGTCCTCTGCTAGGACCTGTCCAAATCAGCTCACAAGTCCTCCCTAGAACTTGTCCAAATCAGCTCACAAGTCCTCACTAGAACTTGTCCAAATCAGCTCACAAGTCCTCACTAGAACCTGTCCAAATCAGCTCACAAGTCCTCACTAGAACCTGTCCAAATCAGCAAGCTCACCAAGAAAAACTTGCTTAGCATGAACCCACAAAGAGAATTGTTAGAGACCCAATGTGATTCATCAACCTCATAGAAACATAAAGAGAATTGTTAGAGACTCAATATGTTCTATACTTAACTCCCAATCTCAATCTCAAATCTCATAGAAACATAAAGAGAATTGTTAGAGACTCAATATGTTCTATACTTAACTCCCAATCTCAATCTCAACTCAATCTCAATCTCAAAAGAATAAGATAGATGTAGTATGCTTTTCTCAAGAACATGAAACACAACCCAACAATTGCCAACCATGCAATATCTCATATAACAATGATACTCATGTTCTTTCCACAACCAATATCTTTTCTCAACCAATTAGGGCTTTAACAACAATGCTTATAGACAAGGTTTAACCAACATCATTCAACTCAACATTAACCTTGAAGCATTCAACCAATCACTACATGAAAAGGAAACTAGTAGACATCCTTTTCCCTCCAAAGATATTTGAACAAAACAACCACCAACATAAATCACCAATGCAAAGAATAACTTGCTCAAATCAATCTCAATGGAGTAAGCCCAAATCATGTATCAAGTAAAGCATTAACTTGATCAAAACAACCTCTATGGAAGCAACTCAACCATCAATCTCAAAACAGCCAACTAAGGGTTTCACCAACTCAAAGCAAGTAGCAAGACTTACTAACATAAACCTTAGTGCAAAAATGCTTCCTCTTCCTCAACCAGAATTATGCATTCACCCAAAAACTCATCAATGATTTTAATGCATAAACAATCTTCAATATCCAGAAAATGGGATTTACACCAACAAGAATACCTAGTAGACAACCTTTTCACTCCAAACTCAATTTCAGAAAATACACCATCAACAATATACATGGAAGAAGTTGCCCATACCTTTGTTTGAGGAAGAAGAGAATAGTTCTTCAACCTTTTACCAACACCACCCTCAACTTTGCCACCAAGTTAGGGTTAGATCATAAAAGTAACCACAAAAATATTTATTCCATAAAACACCTTATGACTCCAATCCTTAGAAGTCAACTACCAAAAATATAAAGCATACAAACAATATATCCTTTTACACCTTATTTCTCCAAATTAATTAAACCATGCTCAAGGAATAATAGCTTCTAAGCAAATCTCACTCAACAATCAAGCCAAAAATCTCAACCACACACTATCAACCTTATATCTCCAAAGAAGCATTTAACCTTAAAAATAATTTTAAATAAATCTGCCCAACCACTTCTTCTTTAACAAAATGCAGATTTTATTTAAAAAAACCTTACCAAAAAAATGCTTTCGAAAATCGTGGGTCAACAGTGCCTCCAAAAAAAATCGGAGCGCAAAAACTCTTCTCACACTCCACGGCGGGAGTCGAACGCTTGACCTCCCTTCAAGCGCCTTCATAGAACAGTCATTGCCACTAGGCCAACGACGCTAGCTTGAAGGCTAGCAAGAGTCTCCTTCTCCTTAACCCTTTGGCGGCGGATAAACGTGGCAAAAAAATGATAGCCGTAGCTTTTACTTCCCAACCTTTGCGCAATTCCAATTTCTTTCACACATTTGCTTTGGACTATAGGTTATGGCTTATATAGCCAAACTTCCATGCTATGCACGACGTCGACGGGAGGATAATTCGAACTTTTCGAATTAATATTACTTTTGCACCTTCGAAACAACTTTAGGGTTTATGAAACCCTTTTGATTATTTAAAAAATAATCAAAGGTCTTTTAGACCTTAGACCTTAGGTGGAGAACCCATTAAATTATTAAAATAATTTAATCACTAAATCAAATAAATAATTAATTAAAAAACCTTAAAAGGTTTTATTAATTAAGTTATTTAATTAATAAGTGTCTCCAACCTTTGCATTAAGTTGAGAGTGGTTTTGAGAAAAACCCTTAATGCATCCACCTGGTTTTAATAAAAACCCTTAAACCTGCCATGGTTTTGATAAAAACCTTTTCATCTGCCACATGGAATCTCTCCGGAATCTTCTAGAAAAGATTCTTTGGAATCTTCAACCTTTGAAGCCAATAAATCCTCTTGACATTAATGCCAGTTCCTTTTGACATCAATGACAACTCATAGACAAGAAGCTAGGATCTCAAACCCAAAATTGCCAACAAAAGCAATAATTGGCTACTTCTTCGAAGACCAAGAAATAGCTCTGGATCCAAAATGGAAGGCATATCCAAAAGTGCTCTTTTGGTCATCTATGCTACCAACCCAATCGCTATCAGTGTAGCCAATTAACTCAAGCTGGTCTTATCTAGCATAGTGAAGTTCATGGTTCCTCGTGCCATTAACATATCATAAAATTCTCTTGCCCTTGCTAGTGAGTGTCTTTGGGTGACTCCATAAACCGACTGATTAAAATCACAACAAACATCAAATTTGGCCTAGTTGCGGTCAAGTACATCAGGCTTCCAACTAACCTTTTATAGAGAGTTGGATCAATGCTTCTGTTGTTGTCAGTCTTGCTCAACTTTAAACCAGTGGCAACCAGGGTGATGGCATGTTTGATGTCCTCCATATTAAAATGCTTCAAGACATCCTTTGCGTACTTGCCCTATGAGATGAAGATGTCATCTGCTAATTGGTCAACCTCAATATGAAAAAAAAATTCCATCAGCCCCATGTTTGTCATTTCAAACTCGGTCATCATGGCTGTTATGAACTCCTCAAATAGACTGCTGCTATTGCCAGTATATATCAGATCATCCACATACAGGCAGATGATTATCATCTCACCCTCTATGTTTATATATAGGGTGTGATCATATGGGCATTTTTGAAACCCATTCTCCTAAAAATGGCCATTAATTTGACTGTACCATGCTTGGGGTGCTTGCTTCAGCCCATACAGGGCCTTCTTCAGCTTCAGTACCTTGCATTCTTATCCTTGTATTTCATATCCAGGTGGCTAGTCTATGTAGACCTCTTCTTCCAAAACTTCATTCAGGAAAGCAGACTTGACATCCATCTGGTACACACTCCAACCTCTCTGAGCTGCCAATTCTAGAATCATTCTAACTGTGTCAAGTTGGGCTATAGGTGCATACACCTCATGATAGTCAAATCCTAACTTCTTCTTGTATCCTTTCACCACTAATTTTGCCTTATGCCTGTCAACTTCTCCTTGGGCATTGAAATTCGTTTTATACACCCAATTGATGTTAAGATCCTACTATAAAATATACTAAACAACACACTCTCAACTCAAATAAACACACTCTCACACATTTGCTTGGAAATAAACTCACAGAAACATTATAACAGTATTCAGAATTAAATGCATATGATAACAAAAATTACTTAAAAGGAACAATCTCACAATAGATAGAATCGCAGGCCTCTTCGAGGGGGCAACCTCCTTCAACACTTCATTAATTTGCAAAAAGATGATTACATTGGTGCCTTTTCGGGTATTTAAAGAGTTTCCTTCCAAGGTTGGCTTACATGCAAAATGCCACCTGGATTACATGCATAATGCCACCCGAATTACATGCATAGTGCCACTTTGAATTACATGCACAATGCCACTCGAATTACATGCATAATGCCACACGAATTACATGCACAATGCCACTCGAATTACATGCACAAGGCCACCTTACCTAACCTATCTACCATGTGTTACATAGAAAAGGGTGCCATTTGTCATAGGCACTACCTAAGCTAAAACTTAGAACATTACAAAATATTAATCATGGGTACTACCCACGTTCACTAGGAATTATTACATCAAGGAAGTTATTACATTAAGGGTTAGGATGAGATCCTAACATGCCCTTCTCCTTGAAGAAGCTTTGTCCTCAAAGCTGAAAATGAGGAAACTATTGCTGGAGTTGATGGAGAGACTCCCATGTAGCATCCTCAGGTTGAAGCCCATGCCACTGAACAAGGACCTCTGTAATGGTACGGTTGCGCAGAGTGCGAGTTCGACGATCCAGCAGCTGCTCAGGTGCAAGTAAGATGGAGCCTTCTTCATCCAATTCGGGGAGTGTTGATTGAACCTGTACCTTTGTGCCCACAACTTTCTTGAGAAGGGAAACATGAAAAATAGGGTGGAGCTTGGAAGTGGGGGGAAGAGCCAATTTGTAAGTTGTAGGGCCAATCCGTTGTAGAACCTGATAAGGACCATAGAATTTTGGAGCGAGCTTCTGACACCTACGAAGTTGTAGGGAAGATTGTTTGTATGGCTGCAAGCGAAGGAAGACCATATCACCCACATCAAAACTACGCTCAGAACGATGCTGATCAGCTTGTTGGTGCATCCGATTCTAGGCCATGTTCAAATTTTGCTTGAGTTGGTGGAGGACCTCGGTGTGTTGACTCAGAGCATTGTCAACGGCCTGGACCTTGGAGCTGCCCAAAATGTAGGAGGAAGGCGTGAGTGGAGGGCACCTGTAAACTACCTCAAACGGTGTGAGTTTGGTGGCGGTATGATAGGAAGTGTTGTACCACCATTCGGCCAAGGAAAGCCATTTTTCCCAATGAGTAGGATGATCGGAGGCAAAGCAGCGAAGGTAGATTTCCAAGCATTTATTAACAACCTCTATTTGACCATCCATTTGTGGATGGTAGGCTGAACTCATTTTGAGTTGAGTCCCCTACAACTTAAACAACTCTTGCCAAAAATTGCTAGTAAAGGTGGGATCACGATCAGATACAATGGAGGCTGGCATGCCATGAAGGTGAAATATGGAGTCAAGAAAAATTTGGGCAATAGTGGATGTTGTGTAAGGATGGGTTAGGGCACAAAAGTGAGCATACTTTGAAAGGTGGTCCACTACCATGAAAATAACTGACTTGCCTCCAGATTTAGGTAGCCCTTCTATGAAGTCCATGGAGATGTCAGTCCACACCTGCTCTAGGATCGACAATGGTTGAAGAGTGCCCGGAGAGCGCATTGTTTCCCCTTTCATCCTTTGACATGTGTCGTAGTCAGCTACAAAAGAGTGAATGTCCTATTTCATACCTTTCCAAAAGAAGGTGCGCTTGAGTCGCTCATAAGTTTTTAGGAACCCTGAATGGCCAGCAGATGGAGTAGCATGTGATTCCTTCATGAGGAGCTCTCGAAGTGGGGACTTAGGAGGAAGAACCAGGCATTGATGGTAACGCAGATCCTGGCCATCCCAACTATATCCTGGTGTAGACTCTGGATCATCCATAAGTGAAGCAACCAAGTCTTTCAAATCTGCATCCTGAAGTATTTCTTGACGTAAGGGCTCAATCCATTGGGGCAATGGTGCAGAAATGGCACACAACATACTAAGGGTCTCAAATTGGTGAGAGAGAGCATCCGCCACAAGATTCTCCTTTCCTTTTTTGTACGTGATGTCATAATCATAGCCCATGAGTTTTGATACCCACTTTTGTTGCTCGGGGGTGGCAACCCATTGTTCTAGAAAGTATTTCAGACTATGGTGGTCAGTTTTGATGGAGAAATGGCGCCCAATGAGGTAAGGTCGCCAATGCAGGACTGCATGCAATATTGCCAACATTTCCTTGGCATATGTGGATTTCCCTAAATTGTGATCAGATAGGGCTTTGCTGGTGAAAGCCAAAGGGCGTCCTTCTTGCATCAATACCACCCCAATACCATGACCAGAAGCATCACTTTCAATGACAAATTTTTTAGAGAAGTCTGGCATGGCTAAAACTGGAGTGGTGGTCATGGCATGCTTGAGTTCCAGGAATGCTTGCTCAGTCGACCCTGTCCAAGTAAAAGAATCCTTCTTCAACATGGAGGTGAGGGGGGTGGCTATCTTTCCATAATTATAGACAAATTTATGGTAATAGCCTGTAAGCCCTAAAAATCCTCGAAGTCCCTTGAGAGTGCGAGGTTTCGGCCATTCTTGGACTGCTTGGATCTTCTTAGGGTCAACCTTGACACCATCCTTTGAGACAATGTGTCCCAGATACTCCACTTCAGTCAAACCAAAGGAACACTTGGACCTTTTTGCAAACAGTTGATGGTCGGCCAATAGTTGTAGGGTTTGATCTACATGCTTGAGATGCTCTTCCCATGTGTGACTGTAAATCAAGATGTCATCGAAGAACACAAGGATGAACTTCCACAAAAAAGGGTGAAAGATGTTGTTCATCAGGCTTTGAAATGTGGAAGGAGCATTTGTGAGACCAAATGGCATTACCAAGAATTCATAATGACCTTCATGAGTGCGAAAAGTAGTTTTAGGAATATCTTCATCCCTGAGCCGGATCTGATGGTACCCAGAGCGAAGGTCTAGCTTGGTGAAGTACATGGTCCCATGTAATTCATCTAGTAATTCATCAACCACAGGGATAGGAAATTTATCCTTGACAGTTATCTTGTTGAGTTCCCGGTAGTCAATACACAGTCGCCAGGAGCCATCCTTCTTGAGGACCAATAAGACTGGTGCAGAGTAGGGACTAGTACTAGGCCGAATGATACCCGCCTTGAGTAATTCCTGTATCATTGTCTCAATCTCTGACTTCATGGCATGAGGGTACCTGTATGGTCTGATATTGGGAGGTGCACTATCCGACAATAATGGAATGGCATGGTCGTGAGAGCGATGCGGTGGTAGTGTAGTTGGTTCCACAAAGATGGCCTCATGTTTGTGGAGAATCTGTTGCAGGTCTGATGGGGTTTCACCCATTTGAGAGGTGGATGGTTGGATGGAGAATAGTTGTGCAATGACCCCACGTGATGATTTCTTTAGCAATTTCTCCATGCCATTTGAACTAATAATTTGAGGTGTTCCTGTTGGGGAGCCCTTGATGATGTGTGTTTGTCCATTTTGGGAGAACTGCATCCAGAGTTTGGCAAAGTTCCAATTGATAGTGCCCAACGTACTCAACCATTGAGATCCCAAAACAATATCACATCCACCCAACTGGAGGGCAAACATGTCCTGCTTGAGTTCATAGTCCCCTATCTTGATTTTAACATTGCGACATTTTCCTTTACAAGGTAAGGTTCCCCCATTGGCTACCATGACCTCAAAGGAATTACAAGTGTGGATATAGCAATTTTCCCATTGAGCAACTCTAGGGTCAATGAAGTTGTGCGTGCTTCCCGAATCCATAAGGATGGAAAGACGTTGGCCCTTGAAAAATCCTGCAACCTTCATGGTTTGTGGAGTAGTAATGCCGACAAGAGCATGGACTGTAATTGTTGTCTCAGGTTCCTATTTCACTTCTTCTTATGGAGAAGGTGTTTTCGGAGGGTCCTCATCCTCATCACTCTGGTCAGAGTTATCAGGTTCTTCAACATCTATCAAGAACAATTTTTTGTGTGCACACTTATGCCCTTTAAAAAACTTTTCATCACAATTGTAGCATAATCCTTGGGCACGACGTGCATCCATCTCTTCTATGGTTAGGCGCTTGGGTGCAGCAGGTTTATTATCAATTGGGTGTTGGTATCGAGAAGGAAATGAAGGTCTATTTTGAGGAAACTTTGATGGGCGCCTTTGGGCGGAGAGTTTAGATTTGGCCAAACAGGCCAAGATGATAGCTTCCATCATAGTTTGTGGTTTCAACATTCTTACTTCCGCTTGGAGTTCCCCCTTCAACCCACTGATATAACAACTCTGGAAGAACCCTTCATTCAATCCTCTTGTCTTATTGGCCAATTTTTCAAATTGAGCTTGGTATTCACGGACTGACCCTATTTGTTGTAGTTTGGTCAAGGCCCCTGTAAAGTCCTCATACTCACTAGGACCAAATCGAGTGAGTAGTTGGGATTCAAAATTCTCCCAAGAGAGATTTGGGTTGGCAATACGTAACCATTGAAACCAGTGTAGAGCCTCGGATTCCAAGTTAAAGGAAGCCATCTGGACTCGATGAAATATGGGGACATTATGAAGTCTAAAGAATTGATCAACCCTACATAGCCACCCATCAACATCCTTCCCACTAAATTTGGGAAAGTCCAATTTGGGCATTTTAAAGGATGGATCATGGTCATGATTCCTTGCAGAACCCTCAGCTTGGTGTTCTATTTTGGGTGGTCCTCTTTTTAGTTTGTTGTCTACTTCTATCAGTGCTTCTTCTAAGCGGTTACTAGTGGCCTCATGCTCTAGGCGAAGACCTTGGACTTCTTCCCTTATGGAGTGAAAAGCCGAGTGCAAGTTCTCAATGGATTTTGTTAAGGATTCCAAGTGGTCTAGTTCTTTTTGATGTCCACGGGTACCCTAGGCCATTTTGAAACCTTTTGTGACCAGTTACTAAAAATAGAATTGAGTTTTTAGGACTTACTATTTTTAGTAAGTGCCCAAAAAGTGCTTGGGTGCTATATATCAAAATGATCAGCTCGAAGAGGTGGTCACAATGAGCTATATCTCTCAACACTACTTTTTGGCACCCCAAACTTTTTTTATCTCCTATTTTGCTGAGTCTAACGGTGTTTACAATTTTTGATTATGAGCTACAGAGCAAAAGTTGGGTACTGGAGCACTATCTATAACTGGCCTCGTGTCATGCTCTC
The DNA here is from genome assembly GCA_028583015.1 of Wollemia nobilis. Lineage (NCBI taxonomy): Eukaryota > Viridiplantae > Streptophyta > Pinopsida > Araucariales > Araucariaceae > Wollemia > Wollemia nobilis. Next base: position 179,235 of record JAQPPZ010015531.1, read on the forward strand.
ACTGGTTGGCCTAGTCCTAACCTCACTAGCCCCAAGATTCTCTATATTTTGTAGGTGACTATTATGACAGTTATATTTTGACCCTGAAAACTATAAATTTTGACCTAATGTGCTGACCTCTCTGACCTGACTTTTACTGCCACTATAAATTTGATTATTATTCTCCAGACTATCAACTTAAGTGTCACCCTCATGGTCTATCCTGAATGCATGTACTTTCTATTATTTTTTTAGTAGAGGACTCCTTTCTCATATGCTCACTTTTGGGGATTTGAAATGCAGGTTTACGAATAGGGAGGTTTGGTTTTTTTTTTTTTTATTTTCATTTTTTATAGGTTGAAGTTTTAACAGAACCAGGGAATGCTAGGTAGAGGAGTATGTACCACCCATAGGCCCTCTATTATACCGATAGTGATGAACAATAGTGCTCGGACCAATATTTTAGGCCACTACTCAAGGAGGATTCCACACATACCCTTGAGCACACTACCTGCCTCTCTGACAATACGGGAGGGTAATCGTCCAGGATGTTGTGTCCCATAGACTATGAGTAATACAAGGCCGAAAAGCTTCCTAATGGCTAAAAGTTTGTTTAAACCTAGATGGTCTCTCGATATACCCGAAGATACGTGGGAGCTCAAGTCCGTGCGCGAGTTCTATCTGAGGCCTAGGTATTGGAGCCTGATCGCCCCTCACTTCACTAGACGCTTTATGGGCTATCTAGCTTAGCCAATAATGACAGATCCTTCATGATATTTTAAAACCCCCGGCACAGGGTTTCTACCTACTCAACTAAAAAGATTTTTTTTTTGGTCTGGAAAAAAAATGCATTGTATTTTTTGGATTTTTTTTAATAAAGAAAAATAGGAACGGAAAAAACACACAAAATTTATACCTAACAAGTGGATTGGATGGCAAGAATCATTGCAGTTGCAGTAGAACTTGGCCCTGGAAAGCGCTCTGATACCACTTGTTAAGATCCTACTATAAAATATACTAAACAACACACTCTCAACTCAAATAAACACACTCTCACACATTTGCTTGGAAATAAACTCACAGAAACATTATAAAAGTATTCAGAATTAAATGCATATGATAACAAAAATTACTTAAAAGGAACAATCTCACAATAGATAGAATCGCAGGCCTCTTCGAGGGGGCAACCTCCTTCAACACTTCATTAATTTGCAAAAAGATGATTACATTGGTGCCTTTTCGGGTATTTAAAGAGTTTCCTTCCAAGGTTGGCTTACATGCAAAATGCCACCTGGATTACATGCATAATGCCACCCGAATTACATGCATAGTGCCACTTTGAATTACATGCACAATGCCACTCGAATTACATGCATAATGCCACATGAATTACATGCACAATGCCACTCGAATTACATGCACAAGGCCACCTTACCTAACCTATCTACCATGTGTTACATAGAAAAGGGTGCCATTTGTCATAGGCACTACCTAAGCTAAAACTTAGAACATTACAAAATATTAATCATGGGTACTACCCACGTTCACTAGGAATTATTACATCAAGGAAGTTATTACATTAAGGGTTAGGATGAGATCCTAACAATTGACCCCAATGGTCATCTTTCCTGTTAGAAGATCAACCAGCTGCCATGTCTCATTCTTTTCAATGGCTGCTATCTCCTCATCCATCGCTTTCACCCATTTCCAATTTTGACTTGCCTCTTCAAACTCCACTAGATCACACTCAGTAAATAAAGCAAAGTCAAAATATTCTTCATCCTTTTGATTACGAGTTACATCATAAATGTATTGCAAGCTCCGAGTCTTCACAAGTGTCCTCAAGTTTAGAATTTTTCTTGCAATTGGAGGTGACCGGGATGAGGAGGCTGCACTAATTTTGGCACCACTATTGCTGCTTGAAGATATAGGTGGATGCACACTATCTTCCTCCAAGTTTACAGGTTCAATAATTGCTGGTTCAGGCTGACCAGTACTTGAATTCTAGTTCCAGGATTCATCCTCCAAGAACTTCACATCGCGACTGATGACAACTTTCTGTCACCAGATTGTATAGCCTATATGCTTTTGCTTATTCGTTGTACCCTATGAATATGCTTTTTTAGCTTTGTCATCCAGCTTTTGCCTTTTCTCATATGGAACATGTGCGTATGCAATGCACCCAAAAACTCGTAAATGAGCCACGTTTGGCTTTAGATTGCTCCAGGCTTCCTCTAAAATTTTGTCCTTCACATTCTTGGTGGGACATCGGTTCAGCAGATAAACTACACAACTTACAACTTCTACCCAGAACTCATGTGGCAAAATTTTTGCCTTTAGCATGCTCCATGCCATCTCCATGATAGTTCTATTCTTCCTCTCAGCTACACCATTCTGTTGCGGTGTGTATTTGATAGTCAACTTCTTGTGAATTCCATGCTACTTGAAGAAGTTGTGGAATTCATTGGAGATGTATTCTCCTCCACCGTCTGTCCTAAGAGTTTTCACGTAATACCCACTCGGTTTCTCAACCAGATCATTGAACTCCTTAAATTTTGTAAATGCCTCTGACTTTAGCTTAATGGGATAAACCCATGTCTTTCGGCTAAAGTCATCTATGAAGGTTAGGAAGTATTTGTTGTCGGCATATGAGCTGGTGTGCATGGGATCGCAAATGTCTAAGTGCACCAGCTCTAATGGTTGTGATGCTCTGTAAGACTGTCCTATAGGGAATGCATCCCTGTGCTTCTTACCGACCAGGCAACCTTCACAAACTTGGTTCATATGCTCAATAAGGGGTAAACCCTTCACCATTTGCTTCTTGTGCAGCAAATTCATGCCACTAAAATTGAAGTGACCGAATCTGAGATGCCACAACCAGGTAGCATCCTTCACAACTACACTTAGAGACATTAATGATTCATTTTGAATCTGCAGTGGAAACATTTTGTTTTTTATCATGGACACGGTTGTGATTTGTCCATGCACTTTGTATCTGATGGTATAGACACCATATTTGAACTAAAAAGTGTTCCCATTCTACACAAGCTATCCAACACTCAGCAAGTTGTGTTTCAATCTAGGCACATAATAAAAATCACAAATTTGTTTTCTTTCACCGTTTCGAGTGTGAATGGGGATTTTACCTTTCCCCATCATGAGAACCTTGTTGTTGTTCCCCATATTGACTTTGGACTGGACTGTTTCATCCAATTGTGAGAAAATCTCTCTGTTCCCAGTCATGTGGTTGCTGCACCCACTGTCAAGATACCAAATATTTTTCCTTCTCTCCTCAATACTGCAAGTCAGCAGCACATTTCCTCCTGCTACATTTTTGACTTCATTCATATAATGGGCTTGTTGTTGATTCTCTTTTGCCATCCTCTTTCTACACTGTGAGATATAATGGCCAAAATTTTTATAGTAATAGCATTGGACCTTAGATTTATCTTTCTTTTGATAAGATCCACTTTGCTGATTTTTACCAGTGCCTCTTCCTCCTTGTTGATGAAAGTTGCAATTGGTCTCTCCCTCACTAGGGTTTGACCTCCCTCCTTGCTTGTTACCTCTCCCACACCTATATCTACCTCTTACACCTTGAGAATTTGAGGCACCATGGTGGGAGTCTTGTTTGTTCGTTGTTTCAAAATGAGACTTGTGCTTTGAAGGCTTGCTCCAAAGAAGACTGAGTTGAATGGCTCAACCTTTGCTCATGTGTCTGCAAGGAACCCATGAGCTCATCCATTGAGAGGGTTGTCAAATCCCTCGATTACTCTATTGTAATTACCATAGAATCAAATTTTGCTGGTAGACTTCACAAAATTTTCTCCATAATCCTTTGATTCTGCATAATTTCACCATTCAACCGCATCTGGTTGATGACATCAGTTATTCGGGTGAAGAAATCACTCATCGACTCAGACTCATTCATCTGTAGGTTCTCAAACTCCCTCTTGAGCATCTATAATTTCACTAACTTCACTTTGTTGGTCCCCTGATACAAGCTGGCCAGTATCTCCCAAGCCTGCTTGGCCTTGGTTGCTGATGCAATACGTGGAAAGATAGTTTCCTCAACTGCTTTCATGATATAGAACAGGGCTTTTTGATCTTTCTTCCAATTCTCATTCAGAAGTTTTTTGTCATCTTGGGAGAGGGTGGCCAATGCTGCTACATCTGCTAGTTTCGAGTACCCATTCTCCACCAAGTCCCACAACTCTTGAGACCCAAAAAAAATCTTCATTTGTATACTCCAGTAATCATAGTTCTTGCCATTAAATTGTAGGATCTACAACTATAGGGAGTTGTTTTCGAAAGCCATGCTTCAATATTCCTCGTCATGGCACAATAGACTCTAATACAAATTTGAAGGAATTATAAAACAAATCGTGTCAATAAAAGATGCTTCGCAAATTTGATGAGTGAGGGAGGAGCTTCACAAATTTTAACTGCGAGGAGGGAACTTCGCTGGGCCTAACAGCGAAGCTTCACCAATAAAATGGAGCTTCACAAATTTTAGGTTGGTGGAGGATGCTTCGCATTAAATTCAAGCGAAGTGGCTGCTTCGCACAGATTACTTCCGAAGTGGCTGCTTTGGAAGAACTATTGCCGAAGTGGCAATTTTCAAAGGAATAAACTACGAAGCACAATTCAAGGCAATTTGGCAGCTTCGGCGAAGTGCCTCCAAAATCCTACTTCGGGAAAATAAAGTGCCGAAGTGCTTCTTCGACACAACAAACAAACAAATAAATTTTCCCTCAGGATGGAAAGAGTGTTTTACCACTTCGGGGTAAAACCTCCCTGAAATTTGTCTATGGATTAAAATTCTACTAGGCTGAACAAGAACACATCGAAGCACAACAACAAAGCAAATATATATTGTTTATTGAAATAAAATCCGGGTTACAAGGCTTCTTTTCTGAAGCGGTTACAAACTTCTGCAAGATAAAATTTGTAGGATAAACACAAGGATTTTTCTTGGAGACTGCTGCTCCACTCTTCGGTTGTCTACGGCTGTTGCTTTCTCACTTTTGTTACTCTGGGCTTGAAACCCTAGCTGCTACGACTACTTTGTGCTCACTATTCCTCTTTGCTACCCCATTGCAAAATGATAAATGGTTTGGTATTTATAGATGAGAGATGAGGACAAAGGACGAGAAAAACTTTCACCAATCGGCTGACAAAAATAAATGCCGAAGAGGGTTTTCAACCAATCGTTGAGCAACCCAACTACTTGCATGCTTGAAATTAATGCCTCGTTTCTTGTGCTTGATTACTGCTTCACCAATTTGAAATGTGAACTACCAGATTTATGTTGCTTTGCAACGAAGCGTCTTTAGGGGGCATAAGTTTGCTGCTTCTCAGTGAAGCATCCTTAGAGGGTATGTTTGAACTGCTTCGCGATGAAACGCTTACAGGCAATGAGAAATGTGGTTTAATATTTCCAACATCTACTGCTACTTCTTACGTTTCTTCTACGGATATGATGGGAATTTACAAGTTTGATGAAGCTACACTTTCATGGCGCCACGTGGATTTACCGGATATAAGACTGCTTAGCTTGTAGCAAAAACTATATTTGGGTATATGGTCCTCATAGCACATAGATTATGTCAATAGATTTTGATTCTAGAGAACATAGATTAGGGCCAGCAATTTCCCTTCCCACGAAATCCGAAACCAATACAATTTGACACCGACACCTAGTTTTTTATAAATCCCCTTGAAGAATAATTATGAACTAAAGTTAGTCATCCTATATCTCAACACATTAATATAAATTATCCATGTAATTCAAAACCATCAAATATTTACCATCAGAATGCATAAATTTTACCATATTATAAAACAAAATGTTAGAGGGATAAGGGGGTCCTTCATCCTTATAACTCCACTCCAATATTTGATGATCTAAATATTTAGCATAATTTTTAAGGTGATCATCATTATCAAATGGTAAAGGTTTGTTTTTGTTGGGTATCATTTAAAGGTAGGAATATGGGTAGGGGATATGTTTTAATTTTTGTGTCTCCCCTGGCCTCTTCTATTGGAAATCTAAAGTTGGTTGATGTCTCTTCTTACTCAACCATTTTTAGGAAATGTGGTCTTTATTGTCCTTGAGGCAATTTATAAGGCCTTATAGTCGTTCTAAGTTTTTTGTACTAGAGTCTTCAGTTAATTTGGTGAAATGGTTCCATATTCAACAACTTCCCACTATTGGTCATATGACAAGTCTTCTTTTGATTATGTTCTTCTAAAAAAGGATTATGTATTATTCGTTCTTCTCTAATATTTGTATGATTAGGTATGGAATAGTTTTGTGCAAAAAATGGGTGTTCTGACCAATGCACAACTCAGGGTGACCATGGGGATGCTACCTCTGGTTCAAAATTTCTAGCTAGCTTAGAATCAGTCGATGGATATTTCCCCTTTAGAAAATGATCGTTTGGTCCTCTTTTTCTTGGTGGACTCATGCAAGATCAGATGGAAAAGGTTCTATATATTGGATCAATTTTTTTGTAGAACTAGGTATTGTAATTAAATATACTATTGACACATCCCCGACAATAGTGCCAAAATGTTGGGGTAAAAACATTGGTTAATTTATATGTTGATGTCACAAATATTTTACTTAATTTTTAACCCAAGGATTTCGTAATATTGCAATGTACCAGATAGATATTTGGCTATAGTACCTCTGAGATGAGTCCACTTAAATTCTATAGTTTGGGGGTGTTGTTTGTATAGCATTCATTCAATACAAACCTCTTTAATTATAAAAATATAAAATAAGAAATAAAATGAAGCAACATTGACCTAATTCTATCCAAAATATAGATGAAAACACACAAATAACTCATGTTTTGAAGAAAATATTAGGGTATGCATTGTTTGTCAAAACAATCATAAGACTAGACTCTGCCCACAACTACCAACTACCAAGGAGAATGATAAAGTTTCAAAATCATATTTTGTGGGGAACCAAAGAAACTTGCAGCAACCCCCTATAGGTAATATACCAGTAGGAATACCACCTTATAGAGGGGAAAATTGCATGCGATAAGGGCAGGTCCAACCACCCTATATGAATACCTCCTATGGAGCTGCATTCCCCAATCAATACCCATGGATGCCATATCAGCAACCAGTATAACAATGGAGAAACTATAGTTTGTGGAATGCAGTTTCACAAAATGTAGCCTAGGTTCCATTGCATCAAAGCTTACCAACACCTCCTGCAGTTAGACCTACATAACTTCTAGCAAAACCCATAGTCAATCCCAAAAACAACAAGATAAACCAACAAGCCTACCAATTGGAAGGTGAGGTGTTTCCTATGTACAATATTAGGAATTGTAATCTTGTACAATTAAGGTCAAGTAGACAAATAGGAGTAGAGGCTCCTCCTTTGATAGAAGAGGATGAGGATGTACATATTACAATAGGAGGATCACCTTTGATAGAAGATGTGGAGGAAGAAATAGTTTATGAGAAAATAGAAGAAGAAACTCTTCCATTTTCCAAAAGGTTACAAGAGTAGAGGAAGCCAATACAACTAAAGTTTAACATCTTGTTTATTCTAAAAACTTGACTATAACAATCCCATTATTTCAAGCCATAAAATATGTCCCAATTTACACCAAGGCCATCAGAGAGTTATGTTTGAGAAGGCCAGGCCACAAATAATCAATGTGGTGGGGAAATTGGTAAATTTTATGCTCAAAAAGACCTACCACCTCAAGTATACAGATCCAAGTAGCCTGGTCTTGACAGTGAAGATTAGTGGCCATTCATTGTATAATACTCTAGTGGACCTAGGAGAAGCTATCAATTTCATGCCAAAATAGACCATGCAGAATCTTAGGCTCACAAAACTGAAGCCCACCAAGACTATTATGTAGTTTGTTGATAGATCAATAGTCTCACTAGACAAAGTGTTGGAAGATATCATCATGATGATGGATTCTTGGGAATAACCAACATATTTCTTGGTGATGCAATCAAAGTCTATCCTAGGAGGCTATCCACTCATATTGGGAAGGCCATGGTTGGTAATAATTAATGCTTACATAAGCTACAAAAATGGACAAATGACTATTTTATATGGTTAGAATATCAAAAATATGACCATGTCTCCACCTACATAGTTTGTTGATACACTAGGGGAACTAGATTGGGAAAACCAATATGACAAATAACTATCAATGATACAACCTATAATGGCACTAATTTAAATGGAAAAGGAGGTTGATGAGGATAGGATTATCATGGATTTCCTCCATGGAGGATCTTCTCATGCCACTCTAGAATCACCGTTGGTAGGCAACCAAGACCACCATGTCAGATAGATTCAAATTGAGCTTGGAAAAATGTTGAACATTAGCAGTGAGTTGACACCTATCTAGCTGACTACATTGGAGGTCATCCTAGAAAAAAATCAGTAGGCCTTTGCTTGGTACTATTTAGACATGAGACTAATCACTTCAAAATATTGTACCCATTGAATAAACTTGGAGGAACAAGAAAGTCCGAGTAGGCAACCACAAAGAAGAATGAACCCCGCAATGAAAGAGATATTCAAGGTAAAATTACAAAAGCTCTTGTCAACTGGATTTATATATCCTATATCTAACAGTGAGTGGGTATCACATCTGGTAATGGTGGCCAAAAAGAACAGTAAATGACAAATATGTGTTAATTATAGATTGCTGAATAAAGCAACAAAAAAGGATCACTTCCCACTGCCGTTTATTTACCAAGTTCTTGACATGCTAGCAGGGAGGAAATAATTATCCTTCTTAGATGGATTCATCAAATATAATCAAATATAGATTATAAGAGGATCAATACAAAACCACATTCACTTGTCCATGAGGTACGTTCACTTACAAGATCCTATCCTTCGAACTATGTAATGCACCAACCACCTTTTAGAGGGCAGTGCTAAGCATGTTTTTGATATGATGGGAGAAGCAGTGGAGGTGTACATGGATGAATTCACTGTATATGGTGAACCTTCAAAAAAACCATGGTAAAAATAGAAAATGCACTCCAGTGGTTTGAGGAAGCCAACTTGTTCTTGAGCAATGAAAATGTTTCATGATGATGGAAGAAGGTATAGTTTCAGGACATCATATCTCGATGAAAGGGATAAATGTGGATAAGAAAAAGATCAAAGTCATTAAAGATCTATCTGGTCCCATAAAATAGAGAGATATCCAAAGTTTCTTGGCTTCGTTGGGTACTATCGAAGATTCATCAAAGATTTCAATAGGATTTCTAGGTCCTTGCACACTCTCCTATCTAAAAATTTGGAGTTTGTTTGGACAGAGGAATGCAAACAAGCCTTTCATATTTTGAAAGAGAAGCTAATCACTGCTTTAGTACTAAGAGGCCCAAATTGGGCCATCCCATTCCATATCTATTCCGATGCATCTAACAACTCTATAGGGGAAATTATAGAATAGAAGGATGGTGAAGAATTTTATACCATTTACTATGTCAACAAGAAGCTCAGTAGGGCTAAGCTCAACTACACTATCACGAAGAAGGAATTCCTTGTTGTTGTCCATGCCATAAATAATTTTTTACCACTATATTGTAGGATATAATGTTTTTGTACACACTGACCATGCAACCATCAAATATCTAATGAATAAACCTACAATTATTGGTAGGATTATCAGGTGGCTTCTACTCCTGCAAGATTTCAATATCACCATTGTTGATAAATCTGGTAAGGACAATGTAGTTGCATATTTCCTATCTAGGTTTACACCCCAAATCATGCAGCCACGAAGGACCATTTTCTAAATGAACATCTATTTGATCTAAATGAACTCGTACCATGGTACGTGGATATGGCTAATTATCTAGCCACTGGTAAAGTATCCCTTGCAGTCTCACCCCATGGAAAGAAGATATTGATAGATAAGAGTGCAACCTTCTCATGGATCGATGGATGCATATTCAAAATGGGGCCTAATTAGATTATGATAAGGTGTGTTGCTGAGCATGAATTTCCAAAAATTTTGAAAGCTTGCTATGATGAATCCTGTAGTGGCCATTTTGCAAATTGCATTCAAAATATTATAGGCTGGAGATTACTAGTCTTCTTTGTTCAAAGATGTAGCTAAACATGCAAATCAGTGTGATCAGTGTCAAAGTATGGATATGCCAACACTAAGAGATAAAATATCCCTCCAGCCACATGTTCACATTGAGCCATTTGATAAATGGAGAATGGACTTTGTAGGGCCAATCAACCCACAATCAACACGTAAGAGGTACATTTTGGTATGTATTGATTATGTTACTAAGTGGGTTGAGGTACAAATATTGAGAGACTCCAAGGAAAAGATGGTAGCATATTTCATGTTCTCACACATTTTCATGAGGTTTGGGTTGCCCAGGGAGATCACCACTGATCAGAGGGTCCAATTCACTTCAAAGTTGATTTAGGAGATCATGCAGCAATATAGGATTAGGCACAACAAAAACACCCCTTATCACCCATAGGAAAATTACCAAGTTGAGGTTACCAACTAAGAGTTGGAGAATATCCTCACAAAAATGGTATAGTAGAACTATAGCTACCAAATTTTGATACACTTCAAAATTCACTACCCTTAGTAAAAATGTCTTATTCACCTTAGAAATGGGAAATTCATCCTCAAAAATATTTATCTCGATATTCATGCCAAAAAAAATGAAAATAATTTAATTTCCCCCCCTCTCATAATAAATTCGGGTGATCCTAATGAATTTGGATACATCCAATAAATTCAGATGTCCAATTTTATCCAAAGCCCACGCATGCCTAATTTAGGTGCCCAATTGAGGTTTGAACCTAATATGGGCGATTCTAGATTCCTAACAAATTTGGTTCACTCAAATTTATCCAAATTGAGAAAAAACCTGATTTTGCCTAACAACCTGGTCTAATTTTTCCTATATTCTATTTCTTCGACCAATAAGCAACCATTTAAACCCCAAGACCCCCCTAAACAACATAATGGTGATAATTTGCAGGGAATCTTAGATTGGAAAAGAGAATTATGAGCTTTTTTATAGGTTGTACTAAAGGTTTTGCCCATATGATCACTATTCCAAGAGCCTACACACATGGAGATATCTACAACACATGCGGATATGGTTTGAATTTACTCATAATGTGATTTTTGTAGTATATGTACAAATTCAGGTCACCCGAATTTATCATTTTGGCATATGATTTTTTTCATGGTTTTGTAGAACTATTTGTTGCATTATTTTGGGTCACCCAAAATCATACATAGCATCCAATTTCATACCAATTTCATATTGGGGGAAATTGTTGATGGCTATATTATCAGTTTCATTTAGATCTGCATTATACTTTCTTGCTTACTTTTAGTACTTCACTGCATATTAATGTTGCTACTGTATAGACTACATTTAATATTTCATGTTTTGCATTAGATCAATTGATCCTTTATTTTCTTTATGGTTTGTTAAAATAATCAAGGGGATTTGATTTTTAGAGACCACAATCTACTGTGGCCTATGCAGATCCTCCATATCTAATTCCAAATTTTATGTTATATTGTGTAATTACAGGTTTGTGATATTTTTAGTTGAACCAAATTCATTTGCCTGAATTCGGATGTACAAATTCATCCTATTCATACCAAACTCATCCTAATGATCCGAATTCATCCCAAATCAAACATCCGATTATGGTAAGGATCTAAACTTGATTTTTCTTGATCCCTTCATGCTTTAGATTAATATTTCTCTATTTTTTAGACCTTTGCATCAAACAATAAAATAGAAAAATACCAAAAACATAGGCCTCATTATATCTCTCCAACATTAGTTGAAGAACAAAATAAAAAAATAAAACAATATTTTTATATAGATATATGTCTTTGTCTTCACAAAATCATTGTATCTTAGTCAAACTCTCCAATGCTTTCTAGATAGAGTTGTATGCTTTGCGTTCATCTAAAATTAAAATGCATATAGCTAGGTTAGTTGCATTTGGCTAAACCCTAGGTGTTTGTAAGTCAAAGAACATATCAAACAACCACTTTAACTTGGTGTGGAAACTATCATAGTAAATATTTCTTGGTGAACCCCATCCCATTCATCGACAATCACCAAAGAGAGTGCAACTCAAGCACTTCTCATCTGAGGTGTAGATCCACCATTTTACCTCCCTATTTTAGGCATGGATCCATTTAGCTTGAATTAAAGGGGTAAGAAAATTTTGGTCCTACATTATTTGGTGAACCCAAAGTGAAACACCTACATTCTAAAATTATATCTTTACTTTGATTGTTACAACAAAAGAAATATGGTGGACAAAAGTATTAAGAATTTTGCACTCATAGACCTTAGAAGGGAACTCATAGGGAAATAAATTGATATCCTTATTAGAGACAATAGGGAATTTTGGAGTGACTTATGGCATTATTTTGATCTTGTCAAAGAAAGAGTTGAAGAATTAAAATATATCAAAAGGATTGATGTATCAAAATCCATAGGCCTTGAGTACTATTCCCCTTATTTTGATATCAAATGTAGTTGTGAACGTTTGTTATCAAACAAGAGAGCCATTGTGCACCCTACTTGTAGACACCAAATTACATCCACTAATCCTCCATCCTAACCATCCCACCACCCTCTTTTCCACCATACATATTTCTTGCCAATTATTTGGCCTAATTCCACCTTTCCTGCCATCCATTTTACCACCTTAGCCCCCTTCCCGCCATTTCCTAACCCAATTGAGATTATTTTTAATATTATTTTATATTTGATATAATATTTTATATTATATTATAATATATTTATTATAAAATATATATTTATAAACTCAATTAACCACAGTCGTCTGATCTAATTTAATATCCACCCTCCATATTCATTAATCCATGCCACACTCAAAAAGTAATATCAAACTTAGGATCTAATTTAATCTTAGCCACACAATTAAAAGTGCAAGGCTAAAACCATAAGAAAAACCTAGGTTGGATTATAAAATAATGGCATTTGCAAATGCTCAAACCCTGGAACCTTGAGATTAGAAGTTGCACCTTGGATGAGTCATTGTTGAAACCCTAGCAAAGCAGAGAGATATGGAGTCTAAATATCTAAAACCCTAGCTAGTCAGCAAGACTTATGTTGTTCCAGTCATCCCCCATTCATCGTCCATTGTCGTCATAGTCCCATACATCTGTCGCATCCATAGTTACCCTCTCGATCTACTTCTATAGATTTACCCTTATTCATAGAGCTTGCCAGGTGCTCACTAGAGCCTACTATATCGTAGGCTCACTCTAGAGCTTGTGAAGCTCACTCCAAAGCCTACAGAGCTCATGCCAGAGCCTGCCAAGTATGCATTCGAGCCTACCACAACCACATAAATGCAAATTTGAGTTTGCTACACCACACCAATTGCAACAACAAAACAAAAGTAAGGTATATTGATGAGTGTTGTTTAGTTCATCATTTAATCATTATTTATCAATCCAGGTAGGTGTCTGAAGGCTATTTACGATAGTCAATTCAAGCAGATATAAGACATTCTATTTAGAAAATGGCTTTACTGGCAAAACACTTAGTGTTTGTTGGGAGTTCTTCTGTCACTCTAAACCTTATCAACTGAAAGGAAACTAGATTATGCTTGCTGAAATAAAATTGCAAAAATAAAACAACTATCAAAGAAACCTATTTACTTTTGCTAAATTTGAAAATGCATTCAAAAACTAAATTAAACTTGCTGAAATGAAAGTTGTAAGAAATTCAAAATTGCAGAAAGTAAACTAACTAACTTTGCAAAATAAAAGAACAGAACTAAAAATAAACTTAGAAATGATAACTTAGAAATAATAATGAAACTACAAACTCTGAAACTGGAAATGATTTCAACAAAATAAAGAAATGCAGGAAAAATGACAGGTTTCCTATTTATTCTGCTGCAGACAGATTTAAACAAAAGAACCTGGTGAAAAACCTTATTTTGCTCCTGGAAGTGGCCCTTGCTCCCTGGTTTAGAAGAATGTGAAGAAGTAGCTCTGGTTTACTACTTAATCACTCCTTCAATCATAAAGCAAAACTAATAAAAACTGCACTTTTTATTGAATCAAAAACATGCAAATTTTTTTTGCATGTTACTGCTACAGAAATTTAATTTCTCACAATATTCAGAATTATCCTAATTACAATCCTAATTATCCTTAGCTCAACCCAGATGGTAGCTAGTTATTTATCTTACAAACATGCTAAATCAGGTGTGGAATGATTCTAATTTTAGGCATTTTAGGAATGCTATTGAAACTGCATTCCTAAAATGCGAGAATATGGTTACATGAATGAAATCTGTTTGTTGCACATTTGCTGGAGGTATTTTGCATTGAAAAATGTGCACAACAGATTCACATAACTATCCTTAACACTCTCCTACAATTTTGCTGCCTTTCCTGAGCTGTTCTGGTCAAAACTGTGTTTTTCGATTATTTCGAAGCAGTCCTGTTATTCCGAAGCAGTATCTCTGTTGTTCCGGAGCAGCGCCAGAATGCTTGTTTTCAACATAGTTTACGGTTATTTTGCTGAGAATTTGGTGGATCAGACTTGGAAGTCTTTCAAAAACCTATTCACACGTTCTTTTAAGTTGAATTTGACCAAATTCCAAGCCATGCACATCTGGCTGGAATTTGTCCAAGTTAAAATGGTCAAAATACAGTTTTGCATAGCTTGTAGTTTTGTCCTATTTTTAGTGCTCTTTTTTGTATTTGACAACTTTATAGAGCATGATATAAATGTTATATGTCCCACACATGATTGCACTAACACATTTCATAATAAATCATTATTTATCAACAAAACTTATGCAGAAAATACAGAAAATTAGTAAAAACAGAATATTATGCTTCTAAACAATCAAACATGTAAATAGTAGTAAATATTGTATTTCATTAGTAGAATTAACATCAAAACATTTCAAAAAGGTCTATTAAGGATGTCTAAAATAATCAATAATGAGGCAATTTTTGGCCTCATCATTCCCCCCAACTTATCTTGATGCATGTCCTCATGCATTACGTGAGGCTACAATAGAGCAGAGATCTTTGTCCAAGACTCTCTCTTGGTAGCTAAAATTTGGACCAGGAATCCTGTAAAAACATCTGATTTCCTTTATCTGCTTGAGCCATGCCTAAAACTGATCATCTGGCAGAGGGTCATCATCAAAAAACCATGGAATAGGGGTGATTACAATGGGCAATTTATATCTTAATCCTATCCACTAATGTTGCAGCTGCTGAATAACTTGCATGATACCTTTAGCTCTTCTTTTTGACCACTACAAGTTATTGGGGGAGATAGGTTCTTTCTTCTGCAAAGAAATAGATAACTCTCCCCAACAATTTTTACAGGCTGCTAAAGCACTATTAAAATGCTGGTGAGTAAAATTCTAAAAATTGACTAAGCATTCCTAAAGATTGGTTTCATAAATTTTTCTCACCTTTTCTTCCCTCATCATAGTAAAATGTTGATTGGCTACAGTCCTGTAATTATAGTGAATTGGCCTCAGATATAGTGTTGCATTTGCCTCATTTTCCTTAGTCATCTGCTTCTACTGTTCCCAATATTCCTAATTTTGCAGAGTGGACATGAAGGCTCTCAACTGAATATCCCCTGTAAAAATGTGAGGTAGGAATGTGTCATCACCAGGCACAAAGAAGTTATGTAAGAATAACTCACACAATAGATTTTTCTGTGTTGTTGGTCTGTGCAGGTAGGCATCCACAAATTCTTCAGGGTCTTCCAATTTGTATGGCAAATTAGAGTGGATTCTCATAATTTGCCAACGGATAAACCTTTCTCTGAGGATTAAGGTATAAAACCTTGCGGGTATTCTGCATTGGACTAAACACTCTGCATTCCTCGATGGAGATCCCGCACCTGGTTCTTCAATTTGGTTATTTTTGCCTCTTTAGCCTCACATTTTTCTTCTAAAGGTTTCAAAGCTAAAACCTTTTCTTCCAACCTTTGGCATTTCATCATCCACTTTGATAAATCTGTATTATATTTGTCAAGTGGAACCGTAAGGGGATTGTGGACAGGTTGCTGCATTTGAGGAACAATATTAACCTGCACCTCTTTGTCAGTCATGTCAACCTTGACAGAATCTGTTTGTGTCTCCTTTTCTTCTATTTTTGCCAAAGGCAAGTTGACCTATACCCCTTGTTCCTCTGTTTCTATCATAGGTAATTTAGTTTGAATTCCTATGTCCTGTGTTACTATGAGGGGTACATATGGTTCAATAGTTGTAGTATGAATTGAGGAGATATGAAATTGTTCCTGTCCCTGTTCTCCTTCAATATCAATTACAGGTTCCTCCCTGATTGGTGAGTCTGCTACGTGTGCAGCTATTGCTAATTCTAACAAAATATCAGTCGTTTGAGTGTCATGCATAGTTTCATCAGGTTGTGGCTCTAAATATGCAATTTTAGCTTTTAAACTTGCCACTTTCTACTGTAAAATTGCAATCATTTGATCTTTTTCTAAAATAGAAGCTTGACACTTTTCTATCCAACCTTTTTGTGTTTTCACCACACTTCTTGTCGTAAATAACTATAGTTGGATATCTTCTTCTTCCTCTTCCTCTTCTTCTGCCTCTGACTCCTCCTTAGAATCAGAATCTGTATAATCTACTAAGGCTACTTCAGGGCTGGATGTTGGTTCTGTTATGTTTGTGGCTACAGGTTCTGTTGATTCTACTAGGTCTGTCTCTGCTGCTACTGCTTCTTGACCTCCTTGGTCAGATGATGTTTCACCCAATTGAAGTCTTGCAGACCTTCGTAATATTTGAACAAGAGTATTTCTTTTTTCTTGTTTTGGGCATTTCTTGAGAAAATTCTCCTGGTTCTGCTTCATCAGAGCTATTGGACTGCACAATAGTCACATCTGCTAAAAATGACACCCTTTTGCATTTTTCAATAGAGTATATTCTAGCATGCCTTTCTCTTTGTCTTCTAGTCCTAGAAGAGGGAGGTCCCTATGGAGAGGATGGACCCTCTTCTTGGACAGACTCTGTCTCAACCACTGGCTTAGGTATTTCTATTTACTCCTCTTCAATACTAGGGTTTCCAATTTGTTCTACATATCTAGGGCTTTCAATTTGTTCTACAGATCTAGGGCTTTCAATATCTTCTTCTGCTCCAGCTACAACTATAGGGTTTCTAGTTTCATCCCACTGAGCAAAGAATCTGCCAAAGCTCTGCAAATTACCCCTAAAGTGATGTTTACAGATTATTTTAATCAAACCATGATTCCTAGGGGTTCCTTTTCCTTCCTGATATTTCTTGGCCATAGATTTTAAATTTTCATAAAAGTACAGGGGAAAATTAACTTTGAATTCCGGTTTGTGTGGCCATATCTCAAATGAGTTAGAATTTTCATATGGTGCCCTGAAAAAACAACATACTGGCCTTCACAAGTAATAAACCTAATCATCCATTCGGCTACTATATCCTAGGGAGATTCCAGACTTGCCCTTTTAACTCCTTTACAAATATTTTTATTCATGACATACTCAATAGGTTTATCATTTTCCTCGCCCTAAATTGGTTGGCCAATTCATTTAGGGTATTCCTAGCTGTTTTTCCAAGATTAATTCCTTGCAAAGGAAATTCAGTAATTTGGCTCAAAACATCTGGAGTTACCTGGATTATCATGCCGCATATGTTGACCTTGTTATTTCTAAAGGTCCATGCAAATTCTGTGGCCAATTCCTTGGAGTTCCCATCAAATTTTTGCAAAAATGGCATAAACCCTCCATCGGTGAAAATTTGTAGCAGCACAGGATTTTCTAGTATGAAGCTGGCATTTTTTGGTTCACTTCTGTTCTTCCTGTCGCCCATTTTCTTCTGCTCTGCTCACGAATATTTTTTTGAAACACTGGAATGACAGTTCTAGGGCACATGCACTGGAATGACGGTTCTTGCGTCAGAACAAAACATGTCAAATCAACTTATTGATTCATTTTTTTAAAATCGACGAAATATGCTGAAAACGAGGAAAAATTAGTTCCAATGCAAATTACACGATCATGATTTGCTGAGTTGGCATCAATTAATTTGCTGTGAATTTTTCAATGTTCTTTGATGCGTGTGCCGTGATTACGCGAATCGCGAAATCATGATATCTAAATATCCATGGATTTTGAAAATCACGTGTTCCATAATCACTTGCCACGTGTTCCTGCCTGAATTTTTTAAGAAACATCAACATATTTTGAAGCCCTGATATTCTAGAGCAAATGTCGTTATTTATTCATTTCGGAGCATATCTGTCAATACTCATTCCAGAGCACAACTGTCATTACCCATTTCGAAGCACAACTGTCATTACCCATTCTGGAGCACAACTATCATTACCCATTCCGAAGCACAACTGTTACGGAGCTTTTGATGTTTTGGAGCTCCAGCGCTTCTGTTCCGCGAGTGGTTATTCGAAGCAAATTTCATTCCGAAGCATATGTCATTCTAGAGCATATGTCATTCCCCCTTCCGTTGACTAATTTAGACATCCCCAATTTTAACCTTATGAATGCTTTAAATGCTAATCAAGTGAATCTATACACTACATACCTTAACTATTTACAATATTTAAAATGTAAAGAAACACATACACTGCCTTGACTACCTTTCTACATTTTGTACAATTGATTAGCTTTGCTGATTTTTTCTTCTGATAAGTGCAGTACTGTAATTCTGAAAAACACAAACAATGTGGGTGATGGCAATGACAATGGTGGTGAATGACAATGGTAGAAAAACGATAATTCTAAGGAATGGATGGTGATGGAATGAATGGCGATGGAATGGATGGTGATGGAATGGATGGTGATGGAATGAGTGTTGATGGAATGGAACTCAGTAAACATGCCAGATAACTGGTTTCATGTAAGCCAATTTTTTTTTTTTTTGATAAAAACTATACTATACTGCTGCTGCTTTAGTGGAAGAAGGGAATTCTTCCATTATGTGCACATCCAAGTGCTTTATTTGTTTTAAAAATTCATTTTTAGTTAGTGGCTTATGGTAAATCCAGAGACGATGTCCATTAACCACTAACTTCCTTCGCGAATCATCAATTGGTGAGAGACGAACTGCTCCATTCGAGAAAACCTCTTCAATCTGATATGGTCCAAGCCATCTTGTCTACAACTTCCCAAGAAAATATTCATAGCGGGAGTCAAACAGTAATGCCCAATCCCCTTGCTAGAATTTCCATTCTTGGATATGGCTATCATGCCAGACTTTACGTTGTGCTTGGATCATCTCGTTCTGATGCAAAGCATCTCTCCATATTTCATCCAGTGCATTGAGTTGCAGGATCCGATCTGTTTGTGCTTGTGACAAATCAGTACCAACTTCCAAAGTAGTTCGAAGAGTTAGTAATTCAAATTCAATGGGTAAAAGGGGTTTTTTACCATAAACCAATTCAAAAGGGGTAAATCCTGTAGTGGATTTCCAAGTAGTGTTATAAGCCCAAATTACTTCAGGAAAATTTTCTACCCAATTCCTTCTATGAACTGCTATAGTTTTGGTTAATATTTTCTCTAATTCCCTATTTGTCACTTCAACTTGACCATTGGCCTATGGATGATAAGGAGAGGACTTCCTATGCTTTATTTCATATAATTTTACAAAGGTTTCAACAACCTTTGAAATAAACTGAGGTCCTTGATCAGAAGTAATAGACTGTGGGGCTCCAAATTGCAAAAAAATCTATGAATACAAAAAATCAGCAACTTTGTCTTCTCGGGCATGCTTAAAGGCACGGGCTTCTGCCCATTTGGTTACATAGTCAACACATACTAGGATGTGCACCTTCCCTTGGGAGGGTGGATCAATAGGTCCTACAAAATCTAACCCCCACCTCTCAAATGGTTCTACACCTAATTGAGGCTATAAAGGCATTTCATTTATGAAAGTAGGCTTACCCATTCTTTGACATGCATCACAATTTCTGATATACCTTTTGTACATCTTTATGCAGTGATGGCCAGTAGTAACCAGCACCCAAAATCTTTCGAATGGTATGTTTTACTGAATAATGCCCTCCTAAAGGTTCATCATGACAGGCTCTCAAGATGTCATATATCTCATCCTTACGAACACACCTGCGTAAAACATGATCAGGATTGCATTTAAACAATATTCCTTTTATCCATTCAAAAGAAGAACTTTGCTTGATTAACGCTTTTTTCTGTTTTGAGGTAAAATGAAGAGGAATATTCCCTGTAGCTAAATAATTAGCTATATCTCGCAAACCATGGAGTTTGAACAGAGACAACAAATAGTTTTTCATCAGGGAATGCGTCTTCAACTAGTTCTTCAGTTTCTGCATTTGGCAATCTTGACAAAAAATCTGCCACTACATTAGCCTTTCCTGGTCTATTTACTATAGTAATATCAAATTCTTGTAGTAAAATCAACCAGAATAATTCGTGCACTAACCAAAGGCTTATTCATCAAATATTTGATAGTAGCATGATCTGTATGGATGAATACAAGATAACCTATGATATAGTGTCGAAACTTGTTAATGGCATATACTATAGCTAAGAATTCCTTCTCAGTTGTAGTGTAATTCTTTTAAGCTCCTGTCAAGTTTTTGCTAATATAATAAATGGCATAGTGTTGTCCATTTTCAATCTGCCCTAGTGCGGATCCAATAGCAGTATTGGAGGCATCAGTCTGAATATGAAAGGATAGCTCCCAGTTAGGGCCTCTCAGTACTGGCAGACTGGTTAGCTTTTCTTTCAAAACTTCGAAGGACTTGTGGCAATCATCAGACCATACAAATTCAGAATCTTTCATTAACAATGCAAACATTGGACTAGCAATGGTACTGAAATCAGTAATAAATCTATGATAAAAGCCAATATGTCCTAAGAAACTACGGACATCAGTTTGAGATTTCAAAGGAGGAAGACTCTTGATGACCTCTACTTTCTTAGGATCAACCTTAATACCTTGAGCAGAGATATGATGTCCTAAAACAATTCCTTCCTCCATCATCAAGAAACATTTTTCAGGATTAAGAGATAAATGATATGCTTCACAGCGTATTAGAACCTTTTCAAGTTGCTCTAATGTATATTCAAATGTGTCACCAAACACTTGTGAAATCATCCATGTAAATATCTACACTCTCGTTGGTTAAATCAGAAAAAATGGCCAAGACAACTCTTTGAAATGTTGTTTGGTGCATTACATAATCCAAAGGGTAATACTCTATAAGCAAATGTCCCCCAAGGACATGTGAAGGTTGTTTTTTCCTGGTCTTCTGGTGCCACTTGGATCTGGTTATACCCACTAAAACCATCCAGAAAACAGAAAAATTTCTTACTAGCAAGAGTGTCCAGCACTTGGTCTATAAATGGTAATGGAAAGTGGTCCTTGTGTGTGACTTTGTTTAATTCCCTATAATCCACACAAAATCTCATCTTTCCATTCTTATTAGGCACAATAACTAATGGGGAAACCCATTGACTATCTAAAATTGGATAAATGAATCCTACTTCCAACAATTTTTCAATTTCTTCTTTAACAATGTCTTTCAAAGAAGGATTCAAACGTCTCTACGGTTGTCTAACTAGTTTGACATCCTCATTGTATATCCTATGTGTGCATACATCAGGGTGGATTCCAACCATATCCGTATAATTCCAAGCAAAAGTTTGAACATGTTTCTGCAAAACAACAAATAGTTTGGCTTCTTGATCGTCAGTCAACTAGTTGTTAATATTTACAGGTTTTCCTGGCTGAATTTCAATTTGCTTGACTTCGGGATAAACAGAGTCAACATGTTCATATTTGCTGATCAAAGCATTTAAAGGACAATGATGTGGTTGCAAATTATGAAATACTCTTGATTCTGTATTAAATGCAATACCTGATGGAAGCATTGGCATAGGACAAGTGAAAGAAGTCAAAATATGATGATGCCATCCATGTGGCAATGTAAAGGAACTTTCTTGAAGTGGTGTTGAGTGGTGTTTTCACCCAGTTGTGAAAGCACACTCTTCGGTAGGATCTAAGTCCAAAAATCCTCTGCTTGCAAAGAAAATAACTTTCTCCAAGGTTCCTGTTATGCTTAAATAATGTTGTTCAAATGAAATGCCAGGAATATCTTAGGGTTTGCAAGTGGATGTTAACAAGGGGCACTGATGGTTTATTTAATTTGAATTTCTAGTGGACCCCAAGTGAATAAATCTATTCTAATCTTCAATTCTAATGGATTTTCAATTACTTATTCAAATACTGTAATTAAACTGCAAGAAATAAAATAAGGATTTGAAAGATAAAGCAAAGTAAATGGAAATAAGATTAAACTACAGTCAGAATACTGTCATCAATTCGATGAAACCGAAGATACTGAGGTTTTATGCATGCAACCTAATCTAATGAACCTGCAAACTCGCACAATCCAAATAAATTAGGTGTTGGTTTCTAGGGTTTCTACTGTAATTCCAGACTTAGGCATTCACATGAAGCAACCAAGCACACTTGCATTAAACTTCACCTAAAAGCCTCAGAAATCTGGAATGAAAGATAAAACATTAAATCATGCATGCACAAAATGACTCCTTTCTCATCAATGAGATGCCAATACTCTGTATTTTATATTAAATGATATGTCAATTACATTCAAAGAATGTTCCAGGCATAAATATTCCGTAACAAAAAAGAAGGAAATTGCCCAAGTGCAGGCCCAAAATGGCAAAAAAGCCCTTGTCTCTGCAACTCTGCAATCGGCAATTTCCAACCCCTCTTTCAATCTGCACTTCTGGCTTTATACTAACGAAAATGGCTCTTCGATTCTCCCTGTGTCACTTTGTTTCATCTTCCTGCATGTGACCTTTCAAATTCCCACCTTTTCCTTGTCTTTATTCCATGTTTAACGCCGAAACGCCTAAAATCCTCCATTGCATGTAACGCTTCTGCAGACCTGACACCTGCATGCCACGTGTCACACGCTCTCTGCACCTTCTGTAACGCCATTCTACGAAAATCCCGACAATAACTACATGCCGCCTATTCACCTTCCTAGTCGCAAAAATGTGACATGTCACGAAATCGCGACATGTCACGATATCGCGACGTCCTCCTCGTTCGTATGCCTTTGGCCACTTTCTGTCGCGATATCGCGATGTTTTTCACCTTCGGACCTTCATGCCGCTTTCTGTCGTGATATCACGATGTTTTTCACCTTCGAACCTTCATGCCGCTTTCTGTCACGATATCGTGACGTTTTTCACCTTCGGACCTTCATGCCGCTTTCTGTCGTGATATCGTGACGTTTTTCACCTTTGGACCTTCATGCTGCTTTCTGTCATGATATCGCTACCGATTTCTATTTTAAGCCTCCTTTCCACAAACTATAGCGAAATCGCTACCGTTTCTCCTTCGAACCTCCTTCTCACAAAACTGTAGTGAAATTGCTACCATTTTCTTTTGGACCTCTTTGGCAACTTTACGTTGCGAAATCACGACCATTATCACTCTCTTGCCTTCTTTCAACAAACCGTCGTGATATCGCTACCGCTTTTGCCCCTGAACCTGCTTGTCGCAAACTGTCATGATATCGCTACCGCTTTCTCTTTTCGTACGCCTCCCCAAAACACGTCACGAAATCGTGACCATTTTTTTGTTCCGTATGCCTTGGCAAAACCTGTCGCGATTTCGCTACCGTTTCTCTACTTCGGGCATGGTCTTCATTTCTATCGCAATTTTGTGACATCTCCCTTGTGTCATACAATTTGCTAAAACACGTCACGAAATTGCGACCACCCTCTCCTTCGGGCCATCTCTCAGAAACATGTCACAATTTCACTACCATTTCCTGTTCCATACACCTTTGTTGCAATCGGTCATGAAATCGCGACGTCTTTCCGCTTCGAGTCTTTTCGCTGTTTCCTGTCGTGATATCGCGACGTTTTCCGATTCCGTACACTTTGCCAAAACACGTCGCGAAATCGTGACACTTTTCATCATCCGTATGCTTCGGCAAAACACGTCGCGAAATCACGACACTTTTCATTCTTTTCCAAAGGCATGTCGCGATTTCGTGACACCATTTCTTTTCTTCTCAACGGCATGTCGCGATTTCATGACACCTTTTCTTTTCTTCTCAACGACATGTTGCGATTTTGCGACAACTTTCAATTTTTCTTTTCTCTCCTCTTCGGCAGCGATGGAGCTACATGTCGCAATTTCGCGACAACTTTCCTATTTTCGGCAGCGATGGCACGACAAGTCACGATTTCGCGACATGTCACGATTTCGCGACATGTCGCGATTTTGCGACACTTTCAACACTTAGGCATTTTTTCCTCTTTTCTTCAATTTTAGCATCTGGGTCACCGAGATTCTTCTCTGCAAGCCTACAAAAAGGTAGGTCCCCAATTTTGGGGTGTGTTGTGGATCAACCACAACAAATGGCGACTCTGCTATCAAATGCTCTTGAGCATTTTAGTAAGAACCCAACTTGAAACATATCACAAACTCGCAACCATATGTTAGCACATAAGCAAAATAAAAAATGCCCAAAGATCAGAAGTACATGAATCATCAGAATATTAGCTCAGTGTGTGCAATGTTTTTTCATTCCCTATCGTTTGAAATTGATCAACATTCCATTATCAGTTTTGCTTGAATGCATATGTGGGATGGTGAATGATTTGTGTACCCTAATGAATGTGCAAGGAGATTTTGCTTCCATAAAAGGCATGGTACAAGGATATCAGTTTTTAAATTGGCCATTTCCTCCATCAACTCTTTTATACCATTATTTCCATAATTCCTTTTCTTTCTTCGATGGTGAGTGCGGGAATAGTTTTTACATAACTCCACAATATCTTCAAGGTCAAGTTGATCTATGTATCCTTTTCCCATTAAATCTAACACTTCCCTAGATTCATCCTATAATCCTCTTAAGAAGATAGGCTTTAAGAAATTGGGTTCTACAACACCACACCTCTTTTGGACAAAGGCAAAGCGATCAATATAATCTTCTAGACTCTCATCTTCTTCTTGCTTGATCCTAAACAACTCATCTTTCCTGTTTCTTACTCTACAATAATCCTGATATTTATTTAAGAATGCAGTCTCCATTTCATCCCAGGTATTGATTGAGTTAGGTTCAAGATTGCTCATGAACCATCGGAGAGCAGCGTCCTTAAGTGTGGAAGGAAACAATTTCAAAATTTGATTATCATTTATGTAGTCATAAGTTTGACATAACACCTTGAATTCAAACAGAAATTGATCAGGATCTTCTGAAACAGTTCCCCTAAAAATTGGCAATATGGATGGGGAGATTGTTTTCATGGGGGCATCTAGAAGTGGATCCAATATTATGGGATACTCAAAAGTCTTGGGAGGATCATCAGGATTATCATATCCACCTGCTGTTGCTGCTACAACCATAGTTGTTTTATTTCTAAAGGATGATGAGAATAGTCTAGTCAGAGGGGAGTGTTTAGCAACTAGTGCTTCAAAAAGCTCTTTTTCTAATTTTTCCAAAAATGCATCTGATGAAGAATGTATGTCTGGCTTATCTTCCCCAGGGATTTCAAATTCTTCATCTAACCGAGGAGGTCGCTTTGGTGGTTCAGAACCACTTCGGATAAACCTCTCTCTTTTGTCTCTCAACCTATGCATTCATGCACATTTACTAAACAGACTGTAAAATTTGCAAGAACTATTTTCTATATCCAGCCTACAGTTCTTGACCTACTTAAATTTGACTAACAACACCATTGTTCCTCGACAACGGCACTAAAAATGATGAGTGTCATTTAGTTCATCATTTAATCATTATTTATCAATCCGAGCAGGTGTCCGAAGGCTGGTTACGATAGTCAGTTCAAACAGATGTAAGACATTCTATTCAAAAAATGGCTTTATTGGCAGAACAGTTAGTGTTTGTTGGGGTTCTTCTGTCACTCTAAACCCTATTAACTGAAAGGAAACTAGATGACGCTTGCTGAAATAAAATTGCAGAAATAAAATAACTGTCAAAGAAACCTATTTACTTTTGCTAAATCTGAAAATGCATTCGAAAACTGAATTAAACTTGCTAAAATGAAAGTTGCAGGAAATTCAAAATTGCAGAAAGTAAACTAACTAACTTTGCAAAATAAAAGAACAGAATTGAAAATAAACTTAGAAATGATAACTCAAAAATAATAATGAAACTACAAACTCTGAAATTGGAAATGATTTCAGCAAAATAAAGAAATGCAAGAAAAATGACAGGTTTCCTATTTATTCAGCTGAGACGTATTTAAACAAGAAAACCTGGTGAAAAACCTTCTTCTGCTCCTGGAAGTGGCCCTTTCTCCCTGGTTTAAAATAAGGTGAAGAAGTAGCTCTGGTTTACTACTTAATCACTCCTTCAATCATAAAGCAAAACTGATAAAAACTACACTTTTTATTGAATCAAAAACATGCAAATTTTTTTTGCATGTTACTGCTACAAAAATCTGATTTCTCATAATATTCAGAATTATCCTAATTGCAATCCTAATTATCCTTAGCTCAACCCAGATGGGAGATGATTATTTATCTTACAAACATGCTAAATCAGGTGTGGAATGATTCTAATTTCAGGCATTTTAGGAATGCTGTTGAAACTGCATTCCTAAAATACAAAATATGGTTACATGAATGAAATCTATTTGTTGCACATTTTCTGGAGGTATTTTGCATTGAAAAAGGTGCACAACAGATTCACATAACTGTCCTTAACACTCTCCTATAATTTTTCTGCCTTTCCTGAGTTGTTCTGGTCAAAACTATGCTTTTTCGATTATTTCGGAGCAGTCCTGTTATTCCGGAGCAGTATCTCTGTTGTTCTAGAGTAGCGCCAGAATGCCTATTTTCAACACAGTTTGTGGTTATTTTTTCGAGCATTTGGTGGATCAGACTTGGAAGAATTTCAAAAACCTATTC
Organism: Wollemia nobilis; assembly: GCA_028583015.1. NCBI lineage: Eukaryota > Viridiplantae > Streptophyta > Pinopsida > Araucariales > Araucariaceae > Wollemia > Wollemia nobilis. The sequence goes on from JAQPPZ010015531.1 coordinate 206,228, forward strand.
ACACATTCTTTTAAGTTGAATTTGACCAAATTCCAAGCCATGCACATCTGGCTAGAATTTGTCCAAGTTAAAATGGTCAAAATACAGTTTTGCACAACTTGCAGTTTTGTCCTGTTTTTAGTGCTATTTTTTGTATTTGAAAACTTCAGAGAGCATGATATGAATTTTAGATGTCCCACACGTGATTGCACTAACACATTTCACAATAAATCATTATTTATCAACAAAACTTATGCAAAAAATACAAAAACTTAGTAAAAACAGAATATTATGCTTCTAAACAGTCAAACATGTAAATAGTAGTAAATATTGTATTTCATCAGCAAAATTAACATCAAAACATGTCAAAAAGGTCTATTAAGGATGTCTAAAATAATCAATAATGAGGTAATTTTTGGCCTCATCATATATCCTTTTTGGTTTTATTCTATTACATGATTTATAGATTTTGCATGCCATTTGATCCATTTTTAGTTAGGGTTTACTGATGTTTGAGGGCCTCACACTATGGAGCCCTCACAGGTGTTATTAACCCCTTCCTCTATTTTTTTGTATGCAGATCTAAAAATTTCACATATTGTTGAATGGTTGTTGAAGTTGGAGTGGCCCATCATAGTATATCCAAAGCCCACTCACCCCGTTCGAAGCAAGAACACATCAATATGAGGACACTTCATCATTATAGCTAGGGTTTTAGAGAACCCTAGAATTTTTGTAAATCATTGTATCAAATACCCTCATTGAGGATATATTGTATCAAAGGAGTTTATTGGCTCCTCTGTATTATTGGATATATCCATTTGTGCAATCTTGTATCTCATTGTGTTATTTGATTTAAATTTTTTATTTAAGTATCGTGTTTCTATCTTCACAAATGGCGATCATGGTGGGACCCCACAAGGGTTTTATTATTTAATAGATCTACCTTGCTAACTTAAGTTTAAATCTGTTTGTTGTAGGATATTTAGAAGCATAGAGGTCATGGATTTCATTGCTAGGGTTTCTAAAGCAGTCTACAACATTTTTAGATATTATGCAGGCATTCTGGAGCATTTGCGAAGAATTCAAAAGCATCTACAGACAATCGTAGGTGCCCTCCTATGCCTAGTAGGTGATCTGCTATGCCTACACAGGTGACCAACCATACCTAGTAGTAATTTTGAGCAGAGCTAAGACTTTCAAGTAAGTTTCATAACCCTAGGTTGCCATTTAACGATTTACGTATTCTATTTTTTTCTGCTATTTTTCACTATTTTTGGGTTTAACACTAAGTAATATAGGAAATAATCGATAGAAAGTTGCATCTAGGGTTTGTGTGTGTTTCATTATATAAAATTCATTTTTTATCCTAAAATTTGTAGATCTAGGTGATTGTTTGCATTTTTGAGTGCATATGAAACATAAACACATCCTAGATTTTGCATTTTAGGGTTAAAGATCACTTTAATTTTGCATATCTAAATAGGAACAACATATTGATGCATAAATTAATCCTGCCCTAGGCTGGCCCCTTTGACAGAGAGGTGGATGAACCATCCAGTTGCTCTTATGATCTTAATAATTTGTAGGTAGGGTATTTTGAGTGGTGTACTCCACTCTATTTAGGTGAAATTTGCATCTTTGTGTTGCCTTTTGATTTAGATTAGTGAAGTTAGTAATATTTAATATTGTTTGCACACCATAGAGAATGAGAAATCTAATAAAATAAATCACACACACACTTGCATAGTTCACATTTGTAAACAATAGTGGTTAGATTTCATCACCAGCCATTGCTTGAAATTTGGTGATGGTGGTCGTGATTTCCATCCACCAATATCTGCCCTAAAACCATAGGACTACCCCCGAGCAAACTTTTTGGAGGTTATTACCAACAAGAATATCGTTGCCCTGGCCAGCCTTAGTTTTTATCTTTGTTTTTCATTAAACAAGATTAAGTTACATCAAAACACACAAGCCAACAATTCTAAAAGGAACCTCACATTAATGAAAGAAAATAATTAATGAACAAGGTAAGCCACACAAGGTAAAACCTAGGATTGGTTGTTTTCTTTGCTTTAAATTTTGGAAAAGTTGTTAATTTATGTGATTTAGATAAGCTTTGAATATTTGGTTTAACTACTTTATGGTGCTAACACGACAACAAAAGAAAATAATAAACCAAAGTAGTTTAATGGAAAACAATTCCCATGAGCCCACTACTTTGGTAGCCCTATCCAATATGGTTTAGACTACTTTTTCTAGATCATCCCATCCAACCCACTCTTAAGTAGAGACACATTCACACAATGTAGAGACATCCACCACCTACATAAATATGGATAGAGTGCAGGCCCTTTACAAGGCTTCTAACTATGTCTTAGAGCCCCTTAGCCAAGAAGGGTTTGAATAATCCAAATTGGCTACCACGTACCTTGCCCAAGGATATCCTAATTCATGTTATGAATATGGTATGCCTTCCTCCACGAGCCAACCACCATAAATCCCAAGTGTTCCAAATACTTATCTCACATCCACCTATACCAACCCCTTGTATAAGGAGTATGTCAATGTTGCCTCACAAGTCCCTAGCATCTGAGTTGTAACATCAAATGCAACTTGCACCATACCCATGTCCTCTCATCCATCATCATCCACACCTCCATCATCTCACTTAGCCAACATGACCATATCATCCACACCTCCATCATCTCACTTAGCCAACATGACCATATCATCCACACCTCCATCATATCACTTAGCCAACATGACCATGACTAATCATCCATCATCATCAACCTATCCATCGTCTCACCCAACCACCACCCCATCATTCAAAACATGCTCAAATCAGGAACTTACGAATACATTAGGGCTCATCAACAGATTTCTTTCACAATGAACAAAAGGAAAACAATCAGCTTACATAGACCCTACGACAAAATTTAGCATGGGTCCCTCAATCTTCCATAATGTCCATCCCCAATCCACCACCACTCCACACATCCTCCATACCAATAAAAATTACCACTAACCAACAAAACAATCCATTCATCCATCATCATCCTCATTAATCATCCCCATCTCTCAACCATCAATATTATCCACATACCCAACCCAATTCATTCTACAAAAACATGTTGGTCACACCCCAACATCTACCATCCAACCCATCAACCAACCACCACATAATCTAAGGTCCTCACATTCTAACAGAATATCTTATATTCCAGGTAATGCAAAAGCAAATTGATTAGTTAATGCAAAACTCACAAAAAATAACAAGCCAAAATCTCACATTAAGCCAACTGATCCATCAACCAATCCACCCTTTAGTACCATCACCGCCATATCCGATAGATTTTACAATACCAAAATTTGACAAGTTTAGGGGAACCGAGGATCCTAAGGAGCATGTGATTTCATTTGTCCATGAATGATTTTGGATTAGTTATGATAATGCTCTTATGCTCTAAACGTTTACTCAAACATTAGGGGGAGATGTAATTGAATGGTACAATCAATTGCCCACACAATATTTATACTTTTGATCAATTTATAGATCTATTCTTGGAACGCTTCGCCATCAACATTAAGAAGAAGATGTCCTTATCGGATATATATTTCTTGAAACAATGGGATGAGGAACCTATCTATGATTTTGGAAACTGTTGGAGGGCAGTCATAACAAAGTTGCCATTATCCCTCCCAATGGAATAAATTATCAAAAATTTTACCAAGAGTTGCTTAAAACCCATCTCTTGTATGCGACAACTCAATACTTACAAAAAAATTGAGGAGGCTTTAGCACAGCCTAGTGTCATTGAGGAGATAAAAATCCATGAGGGTGTCATTAATCCTAAAAAGAAAGAATGACAAAATAGGGGCTAATGCCGAAATAATCAAACTGGCCAAACCAAATCAACACAAGCCTCAATGGCTAACATAGCTAATCAAGTCAATCAATTGGTCATGAGCAAGTTACATTTTTCCCTACCTCCTAGAGAGATGTTGGAAATTTTTATTGAAAATATACAAGAATAATTGTCCTATGAACTAGCTACTCCTACAATAACCTCTTTTGACCAAGAAATTTATTTATCAAGAAGGGTTGAAGAGGCCCTTATCCAAATATTATATTTTAAAAAGAAGGATGAGGACAAATAATCTAAAAATGAATATAAAAATAAACATGTGGTAGGTGACAAGGTCACATATAGTAGACCTCTTCAAAATATGAATGCCATAGAAACATTTGTATTGAAAGTACCTCAAAAGGCACCTCAACGAGTCTTCACAAAATTGAATCAACCTTTGAAAATGGTCTTACCACAATTGGTAGAAAGAGGCCTGATAAAATTACCAGAAATACAACAACACGATACCTCTCAACCTTGGTATAGAGTTGATCAACATTTTTATTTTCATCAAGTTCATGGACATCCAAAAAATTATAATATAATATTTTTACTTTTTCTTTCTCAAACAATATTATCCAATATATCAATGGCAATATCAACAACAATAATTAAAGCAATGCACAAATCATCACACATGATAGAGACATCAATTTATGTGGTTCACCCAATGTGGGCTACTCCATGGAGAAAATATTTCACTAAAATTTCTCAACAAATCTCTTGGGAATACTTCCCTATTAAAATATTTATGGACCTCTGTCCAAAGGAGATACCAATACCCTAATCAAGTTTGTGGATACCTATCCATAGGAGAAACCAATCCACTTAGTTTTTTTATGGATCTCTATCCACTGGAGAACACCTTCTCCTTTGATATGGCTAGTGATCCTATTAGAAGACTTACTACCTCCACTACTATGGTTTGTGGATATCTCTCCACACAAGACTCTATCCTCACTTAGAAGAACTATATCCTCACTTCCCTAGATAATGGATCTCTATCCATTGGATATTGATGTCCTCTTCTTTGTAACCTCCAAAGCTTACTCTCAGCTCTACTCAATTTCTATCTCAAATCTACACTAAACATTGTCCTTTGATCTAGCATAAATTTTTTTAATATCTATCTCAAATCTACACTAAACACTATCCTTCGATCTAGCACAAATCTGCTCAATATTTGTCTCAAATATGCACTAAACACTATCCTTCGATCTAGCACAAATTTACTCAATATCTATCTCAAATCTTTCCTCAAGCCTTTGCTTGACCCAATCACAAATCAACTCTACTAGATCTACTCCAAGCCTTAAATCAAAGCTTGAAAAAATCAATCAATAAAATCTTCTCTCAAGTATTCTCAAATACTTACCTCAAATCTATCCACAAGTCCTCTCAAGAACTTGTTCAATCTGCCTCAACAAGTCTTCACCAAGACTTACCTCAAATATGCTCAACAATTCCTCTCTAGAATTTTTCCAATATGCTCAATAAGTATTCACCAAGAATTGTTTCAAATATTCATGTAAGCTTCCACAAAAGCTCACACAAATATTTCCTTAAGCTTTCACAAAATCTTACTCAACTCTGTCCTTAAGTCCCCTCTAGGACTTACTCAAATATGCCCTTTCACAAAATCTTATTCAAATAAATTACAAAACTTGCATACACAACTCAATTCAATCCTTTTAGAAAACCTCTTTAATCACACAAACAATTTTCACTCAGAATCTTGTTTAATCATAGAAACATATAGATAATGGTAAGAGACTCAATATGTTCCACACTCAAAAATCACTCAATCACTTTCAAACTCATTTTCAGTTCAGAAATAAAGAATAATTTGATTCACAAATCTTGAACTATCACTCCAATGCATTCAATCAATAATGCTCATCCAACTTCACTTAACCATTCACTCAATGGAATACAAATTTCTTACAAACCCTAACCAAGTGTTTCACTTTAATTTCAATAACTCATGCTATGAATCTCAACCGTTGACTCAAGATGATTCCAAATTCACATAATAATGATACTCATGATCTTTCACAAATCCTAACTCAATATAGTTCTCAAATTCATATAACAATTATACTTATGATATTTCACAAATCCATATCATGCACATGAAAGCTTACTCAAATATTTCCAACAATGCTTATCAAACAATCTCGCATAACAATGATACTCATGTTCTTTCACAAACCCTAACTCAAGATAGTTCTCAACTTCACATAACAATGATACTCATGATCTTTCACAAACCCTAATCATGCACATGAAAGTTTACTCAAATATTTCTAACAATGCTTATCAAACAATCTCACATAACAATGATACTCATGTTCTTTCACAAACCCTAATCATGCACATGAAGACTCACTCAAACATTTTCAACAATTCTTATCAAAAAATCCTTTTCACTCCAAATTTGCATTTCACAACTCTCAATCCAACAATATTTCACTCATAAGGAAGATATGCCCATACCTTTTGTTTTGATGAAGATTTGATCTCAAAACATATCTCACAAAGTTAGATATCAAAAATATTCACTCAAATATTTCCCTCAAAATTATTTTGCCATACAAAAATATTAAATCTCAAATACACCTTATAATTGTTGGTATTTAATCTATTTATGTGGACAACAAGGTAGATAGGAAACATGAATGTCAAGGTGGATGGCAAAGGTTTGTTGGCAAGTGGTCAATGAAATAGTTTTTAGAATTCAATTTAAAATTCTTTTCTTCCCCTTTATTCTCTCCAACCATAGTTTGGGGACTATATAAGCAGTGTATTATTTGATTATCATTTTTTAATGAGCATTTAATGTTTATATTGGTATCAGAGCGCTAGTGAGGTGGGAAATGAGTTGGTCAGGAAGACCCATAGGAGGTGCATATCTCGAGGTCGAGGAAGCGGCCCACCGACATGAAAGCTGAGGCAGGGTCTCCATATCCTGAGTGCACAGAAGCTGAGGTGGGGACTCTAGATCCTGAGTGTAGACCTGTGGTGGATAGAAAATAGAAGGTACAAAATTTGAGGCAAAGTGTAGATTACAGAGCTAGTGTTGAGGATCAAACAAGTTACGACCGAACATGTGGCGAGACCCAAAGTTGGACACATGGCGATAATCCATAGACTCAGAATTGGATAGGCGAGTAGACACATGGTAGGACTGACACAATACATGCGGTATGGGTGATGAGGATCTAACATGGTGACAGAGACACATGGCGTAAGGAGACATGAGTTTCGAGGTGGAAAGTTTTAATTGGATGGGTATTTGGCAAAATGAAGGCACATGACTGCCCGAAGGCAATTGAAACAAGGTGTGCATGTAATTTTATTTATTTAGCTTCTTTTCCTCCTGCTCCATGCATGTGGGATTTTAAATCCCATTTTTTTTTTTTTTTTAAAGGTGATGTGGGTCACCTTTATATTGAAGGCTTCACCATAGCCTTCAAGTCGAGCATGTAGCCCGACTGGCTCGAGGAGCCAGGCTTAAAAGCATGCTGCTTAGCTTGATCACGAGTTCAAAAACTGGTGGCAAAGGGCTTTGTTTTTTTGTCTCCCCGTAGTGGAGGAGACTTTAAAGCACTCCACGTGCTTTGAAGTGCCATTGGCAGTGGTAGCCAAGGCGGTAAGGAAGAGCATGTTAAGACTCTGCTTTTGGAGAGATCGCGGGTTTGACTCGCGTGGGAAAGAAAAAAAAGAGGTTAAATTTTTTATTTATTTAAAGTTTATTTAGTTTTTTTAATATTTTATTTAATAATTTAAATCTTATTGTTTTTTAAATCATATTTAAAAAAAATGATTTCTAAAGCAATGTTTTATTATTAAATAGAAATATATTGAAATTTCTTTAAATTTTTAAGTAAACTTTTAAAAAAGGGGGTGCAAATATTGCCTAAGAGGCAATTTATGTAATAGCCCAAGAGGCTTGAAAGGTGTAATTTTTTGTAATAGTCTGAGAGACGTGAAGGCTGAAATTTTTTTGTAATAGTCTAAGAGACTTTAAAAGGGGAATAATTAGACTCGAAGGGTAGAAGTGTGTAAACATCCATGATACGATCCACAGGCTGTTATCATGCCCTTTGTTCTCTTTTACTAAGAGAGAACCCCAAATATTTTGATGAAAAATTTCAAAGATATGGATTGCATACTATTTTTAGCCAATTGCAAAATGCAGTAATAGCCCATCAACGACATCCAGATTTAGGATATGAAGCAGACTCTGAAGACAACTCTTTTGGTAGCATATTTGAGCAGTCAAAATCTGTAAGAATTGCACCATAGGAACCAAAGAATCCACAATTCAGCAATAGTGACTCAATTGAAATACTAGAGCCTGAACCATATTCACCAGAAATAATTCTTATCAGTGATGACGAAGATTCAGTAGCAGACAACTTTATGAATTTAGTAATAGAAAAACCTCAGCAAGAAGAACATGCCATCAGTGAAAGAGTGAATCAAGCTATATTTGATCTAAATTTGTAACTTCCTTTCTTTCCTTCTTTGAAAAGCAAAGTGCTTTGATTGTAATAGAGAAATAAAAGTGTGGTTCTAGTTTACTTCTAGCAGCTATGGCCTCCAATAACAATCTACCTATTCCATAATTTAATGCGTATGATTATGAGTACTGGTCCATCAAAATGAGGACCTTACTCATAGGCAATGGATTATGGAACATAGTAGATGAAGGTTACACGTTACCTACAGATTGGAATACTTTGAGTGCATATGATAAGAAGACAAAGAAATATGCACAAAAGAGCAACTCCTCTGCTCTTTATCATCTCCAAGCAGCATTAGAGAAAAGTATTTTCCTTAGAATTACCTCTTGTTTAACAGAACAAGATGCATGGAAAGCCTTGAAAGAAGGTTTCCAGGGAAGCGACCAGGTGAAGCAAGTGAGGCTTCAAACCTTGAAATGAGATTTTGAAAATATCAAAATGAATGAAGATGAAAAAGTTGGTGACTGCTGCATCAGAGTCAAAGCAGTTGTCAATAAGATGGTAACACTTGACGAAGAAATAAAACCTAAAATAGTTGTGAATAAAGTGTTGAGAACACTTCTTCAAAAATGGAATCACATAGCCATAATCATTGAAGAATCAAAAGACCTTTCTACTCTAACATTTGATGCATTAATCGGTTCATTGATGTCTCATGAAGAGCGATTACAAGGGTCTACTTCAACCAGCTATGGAGGCGATGATAAAGCCTTCTCATCCAATGAGGGTGCCGAAAGAGGACAAGGAAGAGGTCAAGGCAGAGGACAAAGAAGAGGTAGAGGTAGAAGCAACTACAAAGGAGGAAATCCCAGTAGAGGTGGAAATCAGAATAGAGGCAGAAATCAAAATAGAGGTGGAAATCAAGGTCAAAATGGCAATCAAGGATGAGGAGGTGACAAATCCAAAAAGGCTTGTTTTAATTGTGGTAAACCAGGTCACTTTGCTCAAGAATATTGGTCCAAGACTTCTCAGGGAGGCAGTAGTCAATATGGAAATTATGGTGAAGAAGATGAAACATCTAATATTTTTCTTTCTTATGGACAATCAGAACAAAATCTAAATGATACTTGGATTTTGGATACTGGTTTCTCTAACCAATTGAGTGGCAAAGAAGAACTTTTTTCTACAATGGATTCCACCTATAAATCCTAAATCAAGTTAGGGTATGATAAAGCTTTATAAATTGTTTATCATCCCCTAAATTGTAGCAAAGAGTCCTTGATCTTCTAAATTAGGGGATCACCCCCTAATTTAGAAGATCAAGGAAAAAGCTTAATTCCAAGAGTCAAGAAAATATTTTTGTAGGATATTGTGAGTCTACCAAAGCATATAGAATCTACAATCCAAAAATGCATAAAATTGTACTTTCCAGGGATGTGATTTTTTATGAAGGGGGTGAATGGGGTCATCAAAAAAAATTGTTGATGATGAATCCCATAATGCAAGTTCTTCTCTAATACAAGAGGTGACACCTAATAAGAGCAAAGACACACCTCCTCCAAGCCCAAGCATGAGTACTACTTCTAGTACATCAAAAGATACTCCAAGTCCTTATCCATAGATATCAGTTAGTTCTTCACCTATGGATATTGATTCTTCATCAAGAGGTAAAATAACACTACAACATCATCCATTTTTTCAAATGCTAGATAAGAATTTCCAAAAAAGATACACTAGAATTCAGGCTAGTGAAATGAATGCAGTTTTACAAAAACTTGAAAATCTGCATATGTATGGATATGATGACTCCCAAGACCCTAAGGGAGATGTAGTCAGTTATACTTTATTGACTAGTGCACATGCTAGAAACATATATCTATGAGAAGGCATGTACTCATAATGTATGTAAGGAAGCCATGAAAGAGGAAATAACCTCTATAAAAAATAATGGTACTTGGAAGCTAGTAAAGATTCCTAAAGGAAAAAAAGGTGTTGTATGTAAATGAGTCTACAAGACCAAATTCAATGTTGATGAAAGCATTGAAAGGCACAAGACAAGACGTGTAGCAAAAGGTTTCACTCAGAAATATGGCATTGAAAATGAGGAAACATTTTCTCCTATTGCAATATAGGAAACTATCAGATCAGTACTTTCCTTGGCTGCCCACAAAGGATGGAATATTCATCACATGGATGTGAAAAGTGTCTTTCTCAATGGGTACTTGACTGAGGATGTTTATGTTCAACAAACTCAAGGCTTTCAAGAAAAAGGTAAGGATAACCTTGTTTACAAACTAAAAAAGCCTTATATGGCCTCAAACAAGCACCAAGAGCATGGTACTCTCGCATTCATGGCTATTTCAAGGAGTATGGATTCACTCAGAGCAAAAGTGAACCTACTCTCTGCTACCTAAAATAATAAAAATATATTCTCATAATTTTTTATATGTGGATGATCTCATATTTATGGGTAGTAATGATAAGATGAATATGGATTTCAAACACTCCATGATGAAAAAATTTGAGATGAAAGATCTGGGCTTAATGCATTACTTGCTAGGCATGGAAGTTCATCAAACAAATATATGGATCTTCATATGTCAACACAAGTATGTTCATGATATGATCAAGAAATTTTCCATGGAGCATTGCAAATCAGTTACAATTCCAACAGGACATGAGATCCAATTGAGCAAGGATGATGGAGCACCGAAGGTTGACATGACCACTTACAAGAGCATGGTTTAGAGTTTGATGTTTCTCACCAACACAAGACCTAATATTCAGTATGTTGTTTATCTTATTTCAAGGTTTATGGCTAATCCATCCGAGCTGCATTTACAAGCAACTAAAAGAATTCTAAAATATGTAAAGGGTACATTGGATTTTGGAATCCATTACCACAAGTGTAATTATGTCAAGTTAGTTGGCTTCAGTGATAGTGATTGGGGCAGCAATATAGATGATAGGAAATCTACACTAGGGAAATGTTTTAGTCTAGGATCAGGACTAATTACATGGAGTTCCAAAAAGTAGACTATTGTAGCATTATCATCTACTGAGGTTGAGTATATAGCCATCACATATGCTAGTACTCAAGCTCTATGGTTGAGAAAAGTCCTTGAAGAGATTGGAGAAAGGTAAAGTGGTCCTACCAGATTGTATTGTGATAACATGAGTGTCATTCAATTGGTATATAATCCTATCCACCATAGCAGATCAAAACATTTTTATATGAAGTATCACTTCATCCGAGACATGGTGGAGCACCAGATTGTTGAGCTTAAACATTGCAACACTTCGGACAACATTACAGACATATTCATCAAAGTCATGTCTAAAACTCAATATATAAAGCTAAGAGATTGTATAGTCAGACCTCTCAACTTTAAGGGGGAGAATTTTGGTATTTAATCTACCTATGTGGATGGCAAGGTAGATAGGCAACATGGATGGCAAGGTGGATGACAGAGGTTTGTCGACAAGTGGTCGGTGAAATAGTTTTTAGAATTCAATTTAAATTTTTTTTCTTCCCCTTTATTCTCTCCAACCATAGTTTGGGGACTATATAAGCAGTGTATTATTTTATTATCGTTTTTAATGAGAATTTAACGTTTATAATAATATCCAAAATTTAAAAATAATTAGCAAATATTCAATTAATTCACTTCCACAATAAATTCCTTTATGCACCTTATTTCTCCTCTCAAAATAATTAACACAATATAGCTTTATTTCAAAATACAAGATATAATATTCCTTGCATACCTTATCACTCCTATTACTAAAATCAAAATAAAATATTTTAATTTTATAATCCCTTATATCTCCCTCAACAACTCACAAACCACCTTTTAATTTCACACTTTGCAATTTACGAATTATCAAAACCTTTGGCAAATTAAAATGTGAGAAGCATACCTTAATTTTATTCTGCCCAAAAAAAAACCTTCGGTGAAATTCGAACACTCGACCTCTCCTTTCCAAGCACCTTAGCGTAAAGCACATCCACCACTTGGGCTACATACCCTTACAAAAATACAAGGTGCACATCTTCCCCTTTATTGCGTATCACTTCTCCGACTCAACGTAAACAAAAATACCTTCCCCTTTGCAAAAATCGATCGTGTGAATCAAACACATGATATTGAATTCGCCAATGCCTTAATGCAGCCCTCGACTACCACCTGCACTACCAAGAACCTTGGAACATTTTTGGTGCTCCTCTTTGTCTTATTAACATGTCTGCCCACTTGTTTAAAACACATGCAAATTTCCTTTACTCTTCAACGCTCGAAATACTTAGAACTTTGGGCTCTCACAAATCGCATATTGCATGGATAATTTTTTGATAAAAAACTTGCCCCATTTTATACCATATGCCATGTTTTCCAATACATTGGTGAACTTAGGCAATTCAATTTTTTAAATCGAATTTAATTATTTAAACTTTTGGCACCTTAATTAATTATTTACATTTTAAATTTTAACCTATGGTTAAAATATTTAAATTTAAATAAATTAAACCATAGTCTTCAAAATATTCCAAATGGATCTTTTGGATGATTTAAAATTTGATAACTCTTTGGCCCTCGTTTTTCTTCAAACCAACCTATAACTCGAAATATTATAATATTATTATTTCCTTTTAAATTGCTTCTCCTTCCTTGGGTCTTTAATTTGTTTAGGCCTTTTTAGGCATATAATATTTAAAATAAATATTATATCCTATTCCTTTTGACCTCTTTCTTGCCTTGCAGAAAAACCATCTGATGAAATTAATGATGACGAAACTTGTACATCAACCTCTTGACATCAATGACAACAAAACTTGCTCATATTTCCAACATAACTAGATCTAAACCTATTCAATTCAATTATTCCAACATACATGACTATCCATTATCAAATAAAATTATTGGTACAATTGGAGCCATTACTAGACAACAAGCTAAGACTCAAAATTCACAACAATAAACTCAGCCAAATAATTCAAATCCACCACTCTTTGTTTTGAAACCATCTCACAAAGGGAACAACGTAGTTCTACCTCAATAGAAAATTCCATACAATATCAATGAACAACTAGCTAATACAATAAATAGAATTTCTCTTCTTGATCTCTTAAGGACTTCAGTCACTCGTAGAGAAGAATTAATGAATACATTGAGCCAAATGATGGTACCTCAAGACATAAAACCAAATATTGTGGTTAATGTTGTAGTCTCTCATGGAAATGATTATATTGATTTTCATGATAAAAACATTTATTTTACCAAGAGAAAAACCCCTTGCGAAGCCACCTTGGTCTGAGAGACCAGGGTTCTACATTGTCAAAGTCACTTGGGGGTCCCACCCGACCCTGACCGCACCAACATTAACAATTGGATTTTGGATACCCAATTTAGTTTTTTAGTAGGGTGGATATTTGAACCTAGGACCTCCCTTGGAGGATTTCCCTCTCCTCTCCAACTCAACTACAACACCTAGGTACATGATAAATATATTCCTAAAGTATGTATAGAGAAAATCCTCTATATATAACAACCTTAATTAGGGATGTATGTGTCAAAAGAGTACTGATTGGTAATGGCTCATCTTTTAACATTTGCACCTATGAATTTTTCAAGATGTTTGGATTCATAAATGAAGACTTAAGATAAACTAAAATGATTATCAAAGCCTTTAATGATGAAACTCAAGGATCTTGTGGTGTGATATCCCTTCAATTGCAATTTATTCCTAGGATTTTAGATACGTCCATTTTGGTTGTATCTTACCCTGCATCCTACAACATTATTTTAGGGTGTCCTTGGATCAACGCAATAAGGGTAGTTCCCTCTACTTTACGTCCATGTGTAAAATTTGAGTTTAAAAATAAGTTGATCACCATTCATGGTGATCCTAGACCTTTTGAAATGTGTGTAGTAGCCAAACCCATCAACGTTCCCTTTTGTCTTGCTTTCACAAGTCCTTGTCGATGAACTAATTTCATGGTTTGAATTTCAAGGTCAAATTCTTGGATGGTAGAAATCCATTTACCTCTTCTCTCACCTAGCTCATTTTGCACAAACATGGTTTTGATAGCAGGGTTCGACACAATGGCAAAGACCCTACTATGCACAATGTAATGTCTAAATTTTTTTACTATTTTGAAAAGTGCATACATTTGCTTATCGAGGATGGAATACCTCAATTGAGCATCCTTCAAAGGAGCGCTTAGAAAAGCTATGGGATTTTCTATGTTATCTTCACCTTTCTAAGTCAAGACACTCGCAAAAGAGTGTTCAGATGCGAAAGCATAAATAAAGAAAGGCTTAGAATAATTTGGAATTATAAGGATAGGGGCTCTAGAAATAGCATCCTTGATGCTTTGAAAGGAAACCCTACTTTCTTCTTTCCATTTGACATTCACATCCTTTTTGAGCATCTCATTTAGTGGTTTAGCTATCTCAGTGAAGCCAAAAATAAACTTCCTCATGAAATTGATTTTCCCAAAGAAAGATCTCAATTCCTTTTTGCTACCTGGGAGAGGCAAGTTTTGGATAGCTTCTATCCTTTCCGGATCAATGGAGATACCTTCTTTTGAAATGATATGGCCAAGCAATCTTCCTTATGTCACTCCAAAGATGCATTTTTTTGGATTTAAAGAAATTTTGTGCTCTTTACACCTTTGGAGAACTTTCCTCAAATATTTCACATGGTCTTTTATTTCCTTTGAAAACATAGGAATGTCATCCACATACACAATGATACATTTACCTATGATCCCTTTGAATGCATAATCCATGGCACGTTGAAATGTTGCACCTGCATTTAATAATACGAAAGGCATTCTTCTATAGGCAAATGTTCCCCATTTGGTTGTGAAGGTCATCTTCATTCTATCATTGGGATGAATGAGAATCTGATTGTATCCAGAATACCCATTGAGAAAATACATCATTTCAGATCCATTCATCGTTTGCAAGATTTCATCAATTTATGGTAGTGGGTAATTATCCTTTTGTGAGGCTTTGTTGAGATTTCTAAAATCTATGCATAGACTTATCTCTCCATTCTTCTTTATCACCGAAACAAGATTAGCGACCCAAGTTGAGTGCCTAACGGGAAATATTATCTTTTCGTCCAACAATCGCTTGACCTCTTTTTCTATCAAGGGCTCAAGTGATGGGTTAACAGGTCATTGTCTTTGACTGAAGGGTTTAGAATCCAGTTTTAGAGGGATGGTGTGCATAATAACATTTTGATCATACATTTTCAACTCATTGTAATCCCAAGCAATGCAATCCATGTAATGCTTTAGTGCATGTATTATATTTTCCCTCTCATCAGCTGTACATGCCTTTGCAATGTACACTTCACATGGATTATCCACACTCCCTATATTGATCAAGTCACATGCATCTTTAGGAAGGGGAACCCTTTCTCCTTTTTTAGCTTTATATCCCATATCAAACATCTTATCCAATGAAACGATGTTCTTAGGTATCTTGTTGGATTGAAATGTAGCTTCTCTTTCTCCTTCCATTTCTTCTTGCCACCTTTGATCTT
Source organism: Wollemia nobilis (assembly GCA_028583015.1). Lineage (NCBI taxonomy): Eukaryota > Viridiplantae > Streptophyta > Pinopsida > Araucariales > Araucariaceae > Wollemia > Wollemia nobilis. Next base: position 222,147 of record JAQPPZ010015531.1, read on the forward strand.
CATCAATCACTTTGTTCTCAAAAACACCTGAATTGGTGACAAATTTGAAAATGTGTCTATCATTCTCAAAAAATTGTAAGTTTCTAATGTTATCAGGTATCGACGGGCAAGGGACCAACTCAATGGAAAACTTCTTGCATTTTTTTATGTCAACCAGAATTAGCATGCTTGCAGCTACCGCAAGAGAATCAACTATATGATTTCCTTTCCTAGAAATAAGGGATATATTAAAAGCATCAAATTCCTCAATGAGGTCCCTCACCCTAGTTCTATAAAGGCTCAATATCTTATCATGACAGGTATATTGTCCTTTAACTTGTTTGACAACCAACTCCGAATCTCCCAATACTTTCAAACACTTAACCTTCTTGCTTAAATACAATTGTAATCCAAATATGAGAGCTTCATATTCTGCCACATTGTTAGTGCAAGGAAATTGCAATCTATAGGCAGCAAACAACGGTTTACTTCTCGAACAAGTGAGTTCAACTCCAGCTCCCGCCCATTTTTTGACTTAGATCCATCAAACTTGAGAAGCCACACAAGATTATCTTTGTCAGAACAACTACAAGAAATTTTTTTCTTTTGAGGTTCTTCGGTAGCTCTTTCAACATCAAAAGCATAGACACCTAACTCAGGTTCAGAAAATTGAACTTCATTTGGCTTGTTGAATTTTGTGATGATTTATTTAAGCCTTGGCTCATTTTCCACTCTAATTTGATTAGCAATCCCTCTCCGGGGTAGCCACATGTGCGAGCAATCAGTGGAGAAATAACCATTCAAACTTTTCATCCAATCCCTAGCAAGTAGCATTCCATATCGACTTGGGATATTGACAACCAAAATATCAACTACCTGCTGGACCTAGGTTCAGAATTGAGTTGGATCTTAACATTATAGAGGGTCCCTACTACATTTACCTTAGACCGATCCAATTACAAAACCTTGCATTTAGCAGAAACGGGCTCTAGCCCCAGCATTTGACAAATTTCTAAAGGCATGAGGTTACTTGTGGCACCTGTGTCCACCAAACAATTGTGCAAATTTTTGCAAGCAATCCTCACAGTCAATAAAAAAGGAGGGACATCTCGTCTTTCCTTTCATAAAACCATGTGATATTCGACTCCCTTTCCTTCCTGTATTTGATTAGGTGATCCCAAAGCCTTTATCAATGCTTCCTTTTGGCCAGGAAACCTAGCCACCTCTAAAAATGAAAGGCTAGATTTGGACTTCTTTAAATCCTCCACTATGTCATAAGTTGACTTCTCAAGCTTCAATGTTTTTTGCATGTCCTTAGACGTTTCTCTTCCCGATGGAGGAGGGGGATTATTATCAGCCTTAGCATCGGGAGGAATAATAGAATTGTTTGGTGGAGTTCAGGATGTTTTAGGGGCTTTGGAATTACTCCTCAAATGGTATCCATGGTTCCCCTTTCTAAATTTTCTAAAAGCCTACACTTCCTATTCCAAGATCTCATCCACTTATTCCTCATTCTCACTTTCTTAACGATATAGAGTTTCCACCACAAAAATGTTGTCCTCTCCCTGTTGATGTTGGGGTGGACCCTCATTTGGCACAAGTTCCAAATCATCTCCTTGAGCTTGGAGACAATGGATATACCTAGCAGTTTCGGGACAATTCCTTTCATTATGCTCCTTTGTATTATGCAATCTACACCCCTTTTCCCACACAAAATCAGAAATATTAAGAATGGAACTAGAGTGACTTGGTCCTGTAGAAGTATCTATCTGATTAGCAATAGGGGAAGGCACACCCCCATTGTTTGGCTTCGTATTCCACTGTCTCCCTCTATTGTTGAAATTTTGATTTGGGTGAGGGGCATGGGATTCATACTTCTATTTTTGAACCAAATCGTTACTCAATTTGTGAACTATCTTTTTGAGTTCTTCAACCTCTAAATAAATCTCTTTTGGTTGAGCTATGTTATTGCTAGTTCCAATAGGATTTGTGTAATTGGTGAGATCTTGACTTAACATTTGAGTTGGATTTTGAGACCCTTGATTTGCGTAGGGATTCACACTTTGAATCAAAATTGGATTGGGGAAAGGAACTATAGCCTGAGAATTAACTGGACTGGCTCCTTGCATAGTCTTCTGACTAGTTTGCAAAAATGAAGGAATGGGGGGAATGGATGTGATTGGTTGAATTGGAATGGGTGCGTAAGCGGGTGTTGATGAATATGGTTGTTGATAAGGCAAAGCATTTATGCCTGATATTTGCGGTGCCATGATCTGATTCATCATAGAAGCTTGACCATATGGACAATATTGTCCTACCATAGGCATCTAGGAAAACCCATAACTCTGTGGTGTCATTTTTTTTTCAATGGTCATAGCTTAATTGTAGGCTAGAGCAAGCGTGGTAACTTGAGGATTTCGCCTTGCAAACATTGCCGTCATAGGATCCAATGCCCCAAAATATATTTGCAAAGCTACTGTGGGATCAATGGCAAAGTGCTGAATTACTCTATTATAGCACTTCTGAAATCTCTGATTAAAGGTTCGGATTGGCTCACCCTGGCCTCTTTTGCATGTAATGAACTGATTATAGATGATTGTGGGATCTAATGGTGACCTAAATTGGTTAACAAAAACATCCTCCATTTGCGTCCATGACGTAATGGAACCAGTAGGTAAGCAAATATACCATTCATAAGCTACTTGGTCTAGGCTCATGGGGAAAAGTCTACAAACCACATCTTCATGTTGAACTTGCAGTCTTATCAAAACATCCCTATAGGCCTGAATATGTTCTTCTGTGGTCCTTGGGCTATCCGATTTGTATTTGGGTAAAAATATCTCTATATTCTTAGGAATCTCGTGAATATCCCCTACAATATTCAAAGGAATTTTATTGGCTCAGTACCAAGGAGGTGGTGGAGGTTGGGCCATTTGATTCAAAATCGATGATGATAACCCTAGAAGAACCATTGGAAATGGTATTGATAATTGGTACACTAGTGGCAAATGACAGCACCGGTGCAAGTCTGCTAGATGCACCTGAAACAGAAGGATATTCTATAACAAGGCTATCTGGCGGGATCACAATCTGTTCGGTTTTATTCCTTGGATTCCTATGAGTGAGTGAGAGGCTTTGGAATATGGTTTCATCAGTTTTTTTGGACCTAGTTGCGATGCGATGCGGTGGGTCCAGATTGTAAATGACACTACCCTACAAAACTTGACAAAACTCTCAATACCTCAAACAAAACCTGTGACACACAGAAAAATCCTGCAATTAATGAAATTCTAAGAAAAATAAATTTGTTAGTCGTGAGTGAAAAAAGGAACCATGACAAAACAGTATTCTAAAATGTCAGTTTCTAATTCACCAAATCGCACATGCACAAGTGAAGAGCATACTCTTCGTGTTGTGGTATTTTTGATTCAAAATATCGCATTACACGCAAGTGAAGAGCATAATACCGACAACGAATACATTTTAGACAAAAAATAATTCCTTACAAATAAGCACGAAATTGACTAGCAAATATCAAACCAAAATTTTAAAATTAAATCAAAACACATTATTCTAGTCTGAACAATCAAAAGCGTTAGAACAATGCATAACAATTCATGTCCTCCTTTTAACACTACAAGGTTGTGTTGTTAAAATATGGCTAAAGATAATAATCAATAGGGCATGAAATATTTAAAATTTAAATCCCTATAGCATTTAAATCACTATGAAATAAACAATTCAGGACCTCCTTCTAGCGTCAATCTATTGAGTGGTATTTTCACTCAGTCGTGAAAATACACTCTCCTTTAGGATTTGGGTTCCAAATACCCTCTTGCAAAGAAGTCAAACAAAAAACTTCTCCAAGGTCTCCGTTGTATTAGCATTTGCAACTATGTATTAGTGATCTCAAATAAAGATAATCAATTTAAATGCTTGGAACACCTTAGTGATTGCAAGTAACTGTAAACAACGGGCAATGTTGGTTTATTTCATCATGAAACTTTAATGACTGTTCATTGTTTTTTCGATTTTGAAAATTTTAAATGTTTGTTTAATGCCTGAAAATAAGTTAAAATTTTTGGGAAAAATAAAATGCAGAAAATGAAAATGAAATGCAAAAAATTGAAGATAAAATGTACTCAGTATGATGCTATCCTGTTCTGACAAGACCGAAGATGTGAGGTCTCCATGCATGCAACCTAACCTATTGGACTTGCAAAACAAGCACAATCCCCGTAGACTAAGTGCTGGTTCCTAGGGTACGAAATAAAATTCAGATTTCAAATACTCACCTAACGTAACCCAAAAAAAAATGGCATTAACATTATCTATTTATTCAAAATCTAAAAAATGAAACAATAAACATTAAATCCATAGCATGCAAAGAAAATCTCTTTCTTTCTTGCCCACAAGATGCAAATTTCTGAAAACTTCAGCATTAAAAATATGTCATTTTACAATAGCAGAATCTCTGGTTTTCCCAAACAAGTCTATGGAAGAAAAACAACATAAAAAGGTCTAGAATGGCCTTCTCGCCTTCAAATCTGCAACTCTGTTCGCAGAAATTTCTGACCCCTTCTGGCCTATTTGAATGGCGTATTTAAACTTCTTTAAAAATTGCTTCTCCTTCCATGACGGTCCATTTCGTTTTTCAATGGCTGCTCGTTTCACCTTCCCTGACTGTGTGTGCTTTGGTTTCCATTTTGTGGCCCTTCGCTAGGTTTTCTCCACATGGGCTTGCATTCGTTTCCCTCCATGTGTAACGACCATCTTCAATGATTTCCAATCATTAAATATTTCTTATGTAACGCTTTGTCTTCTTCATTGGATTTTGTCCTTATATCTGCATCACTATGCAGGTCTGTTACCTTGGCGAAAATAGAACATGTTGCGATATCGCAAAACCTTTGCCTCCTTGCTCACTTTTTTTGCTTTTAGCCACGAAAATGGAACATGTCGCGATATCGCGACACTTTTATTTCTAGTTCTTTCTTTTCTCATTTGGTCATGAAAATGCGACATGTCGCGATATCACGACACTTTTTCTTTCTTCCCTCTCTCTTTGCTTTGAATCGTGAAAATGCAACATGTCGCGATATCGTGACACTTTTTCCTGTACGGCCATGAAAATGCAACATGTCATGATATCGTGACACTTTTTCTTTCTTCCCTCTCTCTTTGCTTTGAATCACGAAAATGCAACATGTCGCGATATCGCGACACTTTTTCCTGTACGACCGCAAAAACGCAACATGTCGCGATATCGCGACACTTTTCTTTTCTTGTTCTTTCTTGTCTTGTTTGGTCATGAAAATGGAACATGTCACGATATCGTGACACTTTTTATTTCTAGCTCTTTCTCTTTGCTTTGAATCACGAAAATGCTACATGTCACGATATCGCGACACTTTTTCCTATACGGCCATGAAAATGCAACATGTCGCGATATCGTGACACTTTTTCTATTTTGGCCTTGACGATGCAACATGTTGCAATATCATGACACTTTTTCTCTTTTGGCCATGACGGTGCAACATGTCACGATATCACGACACTTTTTCTCCTTTAGCCGCGATGGTGCAACATGTCACGATATCGTGACACTTTTTCTCTTTTGGCCGCAATGGTGCAACATGTTGCGATATTGCAACACTTTTTCTCCTTTGGCCACGACGATGCAACATGTCATGATATCGTGACACCTTTTCTCCTTTGGCCGTGAAACTACAACATGTCGCGATATCACGACACTTTTTCTCCTTGTGGTGTTTTGCTTTTTTTCTTGATCTTTAGCCTATGGGCCACTTCAGTCTTCTTAGAACACATGCAAAAAAGGTGGGTCCCCAATTTTGGGGTACATTGTGGAGCAGCCACAACAGATCCTAATTCTTATAAAAATTCTCTACCAAAACTTGAACCACCATATTTTTTAGAGTTATCTAAATCTTCTAGTGATAATAATCCTTCTACATAATATCCTCTAATAAATGAGGTTTTATCATATTTATCCACCATATTAGAATCACTTGAATAGGTCAGTTTTGGTGTGCAATATTTCATTGTTTTTGTCTCAATTACCGCCATCCCCATGCATAGCAGGGTTATTACAGAAACAATGAAATATTTACCATGTTCGGAGTTGTGCTTTCATTTTTGTTGGATGTGTCATTGATAAAATCAAAATTATGGAAATGAGATTTACACATGATGAGAAAATATTTGCTCAATGTTATTTCTCCCACACATATATAAAATCTAAACAAATGATGTGTGACATGAGATACAAAGGCAAAGGTTTAGGTCATTTTTAAAATGTCATATAAGAACTTTTTGAGATAAAGGAATGGCCTACCAGATGTGGTATAGGCTATATCCCTACAAAAACTCAATATTTTCTCTATGATAAAGATGATTACCTCATCACATATGGAGAATACTTAGAAACTCATGAACATATAAAGAAATGCAAGAAAACTCACGTAATTTCTCGTAACATGTTATTAGTAGTCCATCCAAAAATTATTGCTGCTTCAGATGAGTGTATAGAAGGAGACATATTTTATGACATTTCCCATGAAGAAATTATGAGAAATAGGTTCTTCTTTGATGGGTCTATCCCATGTGTAGCCCATGTTCAAACAACCACACAAGATGAGTTAGCTTAGTTATCATTAGAAGAACTTAAAAAATGGATGTTTCACCTGATCCTCCCAAATTCGATAGAGATTTAAACATTCTTGTAGAAGAAATATTGGAATTTAACATTGGAACAAAAATTAATCTTCATATGGTCAAAATTGGAGCTGATTTGAGTTAAGAGGAACAAATTCAATACACAAAATTTCTTACATAATATACTGATATCTTTGCTTGGACATATGTAGATAAGCCTAGCTTAGAACCTTTTGTGGTTAAGCACCACTTAGTGGTCCATCCTGATGCTAAACCCGATAAATAAAAGCTTAGGAAAATGCATCCTAAGGTAGCATTACTGGTTAAGGATAAACTACAAAAACTTTTATATGATTTCATTCAAGCCATAGATTATTCAGATTGGATATCCAATGTCATCCCAGTAACCAAAAAGAGGCTACTAAAATTAGAGTGTGCACTGATTTTAGGGACATCAATGAAGCATGTCCCAAATATAACTTTATCCTACCAAATATAGATCAAAACATTGATTTCATAGTAGGATGTGGAATGTTGTCACTTACAAATGGATATTTAGGATATAACCAAATCTGCATAGCACCAGAAGATCAACCTAAAATTGGTTTCATTACGCTTTGGGGGACCTATTGTTGGAAATTCATACCCTTTGGTTTAAATAATATAAGTGCAACATATAAATGAGCTATGACCTATATATTCCATAATATGATGTAAAAAAAATTACATGATTATGTGGATGATATTATAGCTTGATCCATTAAAAGGGAAGACCATATTACTGATTACGGCGAGTCTTTGATAGACATCATGAATATAAAGTTTGTTTGAATCCATACAAATGTGTGGTTGGAGTAAAATCGAGTAAGTTATTGGTATTTATTGTATCCATGCATGGTATAGAGATAGATCCTATCAACATTAATGCCATTATCGATATGCCACTACCAAAAAAAATAACAAAACATAGCAGTTTCCAAGGTAAGCTCCAAGCTATCCACTATTTCATTGATAGATTGGAAGATAAATGTAAGCATTTTCCTAGGCCACTTGAGAAAGATACTTCCTTTTTATGGGATATTTAATTTCGAGAATATTTTGAAGTTCTTAAGACATATATGCTTACGTCACAAGTGCTTGTTCTGCCTAGGCTAGAGCATCTTTTTATCTTATATATTTCTACCTCTGAACTTGCACTAGGAGAAATGCTAGAATAACTTGATGTAGTTAAGAAATAACGAGCCATTCATTACATAAGCAGAACTCTGATAAGCTATGAAAATCATTATGCACCCTTAGAAAAGCTCTGTTTAGCTATTATATTCTCCACGCAGAAATTGCGCCACTATATGCTTAGTCAAAAACTTATGTCATCACAAAATTTGATCCATTGTGATACTTGATGAGTAGACCTTACTTATTCGAAAGAGCAGTAAAATGGATTCTCACTTTAGCGAGTTTGACCCAATATTTATTGGTCAAAAATCCATTAAATGAAAATTCATAGCAAATCAACTCGCTACCGCTCCTCTTGAGTCCACTCATCCATTGACTATAGAATTACTTGAAGAATGTCTTAATCTAGATAGTGATTCGTCAGAATCATGGTCTTTATTTTTTGATGGAGCCTGTTGTATGAGTGGTACATTTGCAAGCATCATTTTGGTGTCTCCTAAAAAAACTTATACTTTTATCCTTCAAACTCCAAGTTGCTTGCACAAATAATACAACATAATATGAAGCTTTAATCCTTGGGTTATGAGTAGCCTTAGCCCTCAACATAAAGGTCTTGTCAATTTTTGGAGACTCACAACTCATAGTGAATAAAATTAACAACATTTTATCAAACCCAAGATGAGAAAATCCATCCATATAAATATTATATTTTAAAGCTTATATATTTATTTGAGAAAGCTACTATCGAAGCTATCCCATGCACTAGTAACTATTTTACAGATGCTATGGTAGCAATTTCTTCCCTTATCTCTTTGGAGTTGTATGATGATCATGCTACTATCATTATCCACCAACTTCGGGATCCTACATCATTAGAATCATGTTTAGAGCCTTTAGACATTTTTATAATTGAAGAAGCATCTTCAAAACCATGGTGCATAGATATATTAAAATTTCTTCAAGATGGGTCATTCCTGGATGGCCTAGATAGGAACCAACAATGATTATTGCATAAGCAAGCTACTCATTTCATAATTATTAGAAATACTTTATATAAAATTTCCTTTGAAGATATTGGCTTAACATACCTCAACATCAATGAATCCAAAAGTGCTTTAAGTGAGGTCCATGATGGATCTTGTGGAGGTCATTTTAATGGGGATGCCATAGGCAAAAAGCTCCTACGAATGGGATACTTTTGGCTTTCCATGGAAAACGATACCCATGAGTATGTGCTTAAATGTGATAAATGTTATGTTGTGGCTAATCCACAACACACCCCAAAATTGGGGACCCACCTTTTTTGCATGCTTTCAAAGAAGATCTCAGTGACCCAGATGCTAAAAATCAAGAAAAAGGCAAAATTGCACAAGGATCGAAAAGTGTCGCGAAATCGCGACATGTTGCTCCGTCACGGCCGAAAATGAAAAAGTGTCGCGAAATCGCGACATGTTGCTCCGTCGTGGCCGAAAATGAAAAAGTGTCGCAAAATCGCGACATGTTGCTTCGTCGCGACCGAAAATGAAAAAGTGTCACGAAATCGTGACATGTTGCTCCGTCGCGGCCTAGAGAGGAGAGAGAAAGACGAAGCAGAAAAGCGTAGCGATATCGCGACATGTCACAAAATCACGGTCAAGATAGTCAAACGGGGCACGAAGCAAAAAAGCGTAGTGAAATCGTGACATGTTGCAAAATCGCGATCAAGATAGTCAAACGGGGCACGAAGCAAAAAAGCGTAGTGAAATCGTGACATGTCGCAAAATTGTGGTCAACGCAGTCAACGACAGCAGGTGGGCGGAACCATCGCGAAATCACGACGTGTTTGATTTTCGCGGCTTGCAAACGGGCAAAAGGCATAAAATATAAAATGGTCGTGAAATCGTGACAAAACCGAGCCAAAGGCGATAAGGCCCAGCAGTGTAGCGAAATCATGACGAGAACTGACACAAAGCGCATAAGTCGAAAGGTGTCACGAAATCGTGATGCATCGTGTTTTCGCGGCATGAGTGGATTAAAAGGCCTAAGTGGTAAAATGGTAGTGATTTCGCTACAGTCAGAAAATGAAGCCAAACAAAGCAAAGAGCGTAGCGAAATCGCTACGTGTTCCAGTATCGTGGTTCACCTGAATGAAAAGAGTCTAAGGCACAAAGGCGTAGCGATATCACGCAACTTTTGAGGAAACGTTCCAGCCAGACAAAGATGTCGTGAAATCGTGACAAAAAGTGAAAACCATGCAGAGGGCAGAAAATGGTAGCGATTTCGCGACACTTTATTGAAAAGAGACTAAGTGCGGAAAACTTGTAGCGAAATTGTGACATGTCGGATTTTTGCTGTGCATGAAAGCGGACAAGGCTGTTGGTAGGAAAATGTCGTGATATCACGACATGTCACGTTTTCATGGTGAAAGCGAAGGAACAAAGCTGCATGCATAAGGACGTCATGATTTACATGGGGCCGTTATAGAATGTGCAAAGGAAATGCGAAACACGTGGCATACAGGTGTCAGGGTTACAGAAGCGTTACAGTCAACAGAAAATATCGAACGTTTCGACATCGAACAAAAATTCAAAAGCAACAAAAATGCGGGAATATGAAGCGATGCATTCTGGGAGGTGAAACGAAGCACCGCAGGACAAAACAGAGAGCCGCATTAGAAGTATAAAAGCAGAAGCATAGGACAGGTTCAGGGGTCGGAAACCGCTGCGGGAAGAGTTGTAGTGCCTAAGGTGAGAAGCCATTCTGGGCCTTCTTGGGAGTGTTTTTCTTCCCCTTTTTCTGGTTTTGAGAAAACCAGAGATTCTTTACTGTAAATGATCAATTTTTAATACAAAAAATTTAGAGAGTTGCACCTCATTGGCAAGAAAGAGGGAGTTATTTTCTACATGCATGTTTACATGTTTATCTTTCCCCTTTTCAGATTTCTAGGCTTATAGGTGAAGTTGAATGCAAGTTCTGTTGGTTGCTTCATGCGAATGTCTAAATCTGAAAAATCACAGTAAAAACCCTAGAGACTAGCACTTAACTTATTTGGATTGTGCGTGTTTTGCAGGTTCAATAGGTTAGGTTGCATGCATAGAAACCTCATTATCTTCGATTTTCCCAGGACGGGATAACATCAAATTGAATGCATTTTAATTTCTTTTTCTTTTGCGTTTTATTTTCCTTTTGCTATACTTTATTTTTCAGAAGTTCCAATTTTATTTTTCAAGCATTAAAATAAAATAAAAAATTAAAAAACTTCAAAATCCATAAATAATTCCATCATTTATGGCATTTCATCAAATTTCATTTTGAAGTTACAGCATGGTCATATAAAGGTCAAATCATATTTGCTTTATTCGGGTTCAATGAACAATCACTAAATTGTCACAGTAAAATAAACCATAGTGCCCCTTGTTTTTAGTTACTTGCAACCACTAAGGTGTTCCAAGCATTTAAAATGAATATCTTCATTTGATATCATTAATATACAAATACAAAATGATAACATAACAAGAACCTTGGAGAAGTTACTTGTTTAATTTCTTTGCAAGCAGAGGATTTAGAACCCAAATCCTATCGGAGAGTGTGTTTTCACAATTGGGTGAAAATACCACTCAACATGTTAGAAGCATGCGATCCTTGTCCATTCTCCTGCCCAAGAGTTTCAAGCCATTTCTTCTTCGTGGCTTTTAAAAATGGGACCTAGACATTATTGGAAATATCAACCCTATTTCATCAAATGGTAATAAATTTATCATAACATTAATTGAGTACTTTAAAAAATGGGTTGAAGCTATGCCATTAGCTTCTTGTATGGGAACCCAAGTCTCTAAATTTATTTTCAATAAAATCATATCTAGATTTGGGATTCCATCTACATTTTTTTTAGATAATGGAACATGTTTCAAAAATAAAGACATAAAAAATATTTGTGCAAAGTATAAAATATAGCATAGATGGTCTACTCCATATTACCCACAAGGAAATGGTCAAGCTAAAGCATCAAATAAAACTCTAATATTAAAAAGATAATATGCATAAAGTTGACAAGTCTCATCACTGTACATAATTGTTAATATTTTATATAAATCATCTTTAATTTAGTTACATTTATTTTATTAAAATAAAATTGGTCCAATTCCACATGTTATATGGTTACATCCAGTCCACATTTTAGACTAATATTGTCAAAATTCAAAGTTAATTTTGGTGTATTTTGAAAGAATTCAAAAATTATCGTGAACCACTCATAGAATACACACTTTAATAAAATCTTGACTTTTAAGAATTTTTTATAAATATCTCTTGAACCAAAATCACTACTGCTTCAGTAAATAAATTTTGAAGTTTTGGGAACTGATCTTGTCACTTTTTGAACTAAGAACACACCTACACATTCTAATAATGATTTTGCACAAAGAAATATGATGCTACATAGTAGTCCTAGCTCCTTAAGTGAAAGGTTTCCCTTGCTATCCTATTATATGCATGGTTTAGAATGTTGATAATTGGAAAAAGGACAAGATCCTCCCTACATGAATAAAATCCCTTGCTCTTTATCTAATTTGATCGAGTATCCCAAAAAAAAAAAAAAAAACATAGTTTTTACTACAAAGCAATAAAATCCCCTTGTTCAAAAAAAAAACGAACAAGAATCCCAAGAGAATTGGGAATTGGTTCCCAAGAGATTGATTGAGGAAATTTATAAGAAATATTTTCTCTATGGATATAGCCCACACTGGGTGAACCATGTTAAATATGTGTCTCTCATGTGTGTGATGATTTGTGCATTGTTTCATTTATTGCATTGATATTATTGTTGTTATCATTTGGAAATAAAAGTAAAAGTTTTGATCTTATACTATTCACCCCCCCTCTCAGTATAAACTTGTGTTCTTCATAACCAACCATTGGATCCTATTATTACATTTAAACCATGTCCTAAATGATTCCCCATGCCAATATTTCCTATTTATAAGGGGATTGAAGATCTGATCAAACATCTTCACATGTTTAGGATAGTTTTTCATGATATTTTATATGATGATATGTTGTTAAAAATATTTCCAAAAATCTTAGGAGGTATGGCTTTGGAATGATATTATCAGTTGCCAACACATTCCTTAAGAAACTTCAAAGAAACTATGGAGTTATTTGTGCATCAATTTGGTGCCTACATAGAAAGACATGTCATAATTGAAGACTTGTATAACTTAAACCAAGGAAAAGAAGAAATTTTCATAGAATTTCTAGCCCGATGGAGAAAATATTAGAAAATTTACATTTTGCTTTACCTCCAAGAGAAATGTTGTAGATATTCATTGGAAACCTACAAGAACAATTATCCTATGATTTAGCAATCAATACTATAACCTCTTTGATTAGGCTATTGACATAGAAAGAAGGTTAGAATAAGCCCTTATCAAAAGGTGATAACTTAAAAGGAAGGATGAGAATAAATCATCTAAAAATTAATACAAGAACAAGCATGTGGTAGGATATGGGGTCACAGATAATAGACCTACAAATGTTAATACTGTAGAAAACATAAAGAAGTTTATATTAAAAGAACCTCAAAAACCTCCAGGAGAGAATTTCATGAAGCTGAATTGACCTTTGACCATGGTCTTGCCATAATTGGTTGAAAAAGGTTTGATAAAATTACTAGAAATATAAATTATACTATAAATCCCCTTGAAGAATAATTATGAACTAAAGTTAGTCATCCTATATCTCAACACATTAATATAAATTATCCATGTAATTCAAAACCATCATATAATCCTTTGAGTTTAAATTCTTTCATCAGTCCTCCTTCTAATACCATTAAACCAAATAAAAACGTTTCTCAAATTCCTACATCTAGTACATATAATCGACCTTTACTTGTTATAAATAATCTAGTAGAAAGCATTCCCATATTATAACTTTATCCTAACTAATATCCTTTGGCTCTTCAACCTATTCATCATGACCCTAAGGTTTAAAGCTTCCAAGTGCCATAACTTCCAATATATAAGGGTATGAAATATCCTACTGAATATGTTTGTCATGCTTGGGTGGTGCTTTAATTAGCATAAAGGTGACATTAGTGGAGCAATGTTCTTGAGTGTTTCTTACCCAACCTTTACCATGCAAGAAGGCATGTCCTAGCCTTTCTAGATCCAGTAGGATGTGTTGGGCAAGGGATACTTTTTGGGGACGAAAAAATGAATCAAATGTTTGGTAAACAGGAAGGACTTGGCAGTGTAGTGGTGAATTTGTATTATGTCAAAAGGCCTACAAAGATGAAATTTTTCTTTTTATGGTTGTAGCTTTTCCTTCTTGTTTTTTTTGTTTTCCTCCTTGTCCTAGTGTGGCTATGATCTTCTTCTTGCTTGAGTATGTAAATATCTTTCTAGTTATAATAGGGATTAGGTATGTGATTTCATAAATGATAGTTGTTCATTTTTAAATGTTAGTTGTTGAAAGGATTAAGGTGCATTGTTATCATTAATGCAACCTTATCCAAAATATGTCTTGTAGATTTTTATTTATAGGCGTATGTTGTCAATGGAATACAAGTTTTTGGATTATCATATCTTGTATTTGTCTATTGTAATTTGCTCCCATATCATTGGTATCCGAGCCAGGTTTTGAAAACAAGGTTAGAATCCTCTTCCCCCAGGTCACGATTGGTTTAGACAAGGAATGAGAATGCCTCCGTAGATCTGTTTGTTGAGCATTACATTTGTTTCATGTATTTTCATTGCAGGCTTATTTCAGAATTGTTGATTCAATTTTGTGGTTTTGTCCCACTTTTTGCCTTCCTATTTTTGACAATCGTAAAACTTTGTTTGATTCCATTTTTGTTTCCATATGAGTTCGTAATTTGAAGTTGATCATTTACAAGACATATTTTGGATAAGGTTGCATTAATGATAATAGTGCACCTTAATCCTTTCAACAACTAACATTTAAAATAAACAACTATCATTTATGAAATCACACACTTAATCTCTATCATTCAGCATGTAACACGTAACCTACTCTGATACCAATGATATAGGAGCAAATTACAATAGACAAATACAAGATATGACAATCCAAAAACTTGTATTCCATTGACAACATACGCCTATAAATAGGCATTTACAAGACATATTTTGGATAAGGTTGCATTAATGATAACAATGCACCTTAATCCTTTCAACAACTAACATTTAAAAATAAACAACTATCATTTATGAAATCACACACCTAATCCCTATCATTAAAAAATAAACATATGAAATCATACACCTAATCCCCATCAAGTTATTATAGTAATTCTAAAAGAGTTTGTATGATGCTTGTAAGCTCTTTAGATGTTGTTATATCCAAGTTATCATCTCTACTAGTATGGGCATCATGGTAATGAGTAGGTTAAATTCCTACACCTTTGGTTGGATTGTTTATTCATTGATTTGATTGTTACGTGAATCCATGGTAATGAGTAGGTTAAATTCCTAGACCTTTGGTTGGATTGTTTATTTATTGATTCACGGTAATGAGTAGGTTAAATTCCTAGACCTTTAGTTGGATTGTTTATTCATTGATTTGATTGGTAGGTGAATCCATTAGTGGCAATGCTTTTTCATTCTTCTAATTGTCGTGTTAGACCACTTCTAATTGTCGTGTTAGACCACGTGGTTCGTTGGAATTTCTCGGCCTATGCGCCCCTCTCTTTAGAGCCTTGTATGTTCAAACTTGTTTAGAGTGTTGGGTTGTTCTATTTTTCTATTGCCTAGTATCATCTTCAAATCCATTTTTATTGGATTAACATCCTTGTTTGGACAACGTAGCAGTAGCAGTAGCGACCAATCTTTGTACACAACGATTCCATTACAACGTCTGGATTTAATTGAAGAGTCCATCCATGACGGAGGCATGAGCCATTGTCTTTGGTCATCTCGTTCATATACGCGTTTCATTGACTTAGACTTAAGGTCGTAAGAAACTATGAATTTTCCACTCACTGAAAACATGTAAAATATTCCCTTGCAAAATACTCTTCGCGTCAACTTCGGCTCAAACCATATCCGGTGATGTCCAGTGCTCTTAATTTTAATAATTTCCCATGACCGTTTAGCTGATGTATAAATCAACGTTTGCAATTTGTCACTCCACGAAATGGTGTCGAACAAGGCTAACTCGTATGTCTTCGCTTTCCCGTCAAACTTAAAATCGATGAGAACATCGGTTCTCCTCGTCGACAAGAGATGTCGAAGCCTACGACTGGGTGTATCACTTCTGTCATACGAAGGGCTTCTCCATCTTCTCCTCTGTGGATCCAGAAATAGATCTGGAAGATTGCGGAATTGCATGGTCAACGGATTAATAACACGAAGCATTCCGTTGTATGTACCAGATAAAACCAACAGACCCCAGCTGCTCCTACGAGCGACCAATTCATATCCATATGTGGAGAAGTACTGGCTTATACATTGGGGTATTATCATCTTTTTCTTTAGATCATCCTCAACCTATTTATGACAAGGTGCCGCTACTCTACCTCTTCGTTTCGATTTTTTATACATAGAAAAGTTTATTTTAATTGTTTTTAATAGGTTTTTTTTTAACATAAATAAAATATATATTACTAGGCTTTTTGTATTTATTTATTTAATATAATATATTGAAATATCGCTTAAAGTCCACTCTTCTTTTTATCTTAGAAAAAGTCCACTGGTCATGTCCTTTTTTAATCTTCCAAAGAAACGAGTCTATTCTAAGTTTTTTCAGCAGACCTTTTTATATTTATTTATTTAGTAAAATATATATGAGAAGCTTTTTTTTATTTTTATTTATTTAATAAAATATATTGATATTGCTTAAACTCCACTCTTCTTGGAAAACCTATTGGTCATATCCTTTTTCAGCAACATCCGAGCTTTCAAAGAAACGATCCGCCATCGGAGAAAGAATAAAACAACTCGACGAGTCTTAGAGTCTTTCCTGAACCAAAGTTACTAAAATAAGAATAAAAAACTTTTTACTACTAAGGTTTTCAGTTTAATTAATCATATATTATGTCATAATTTTATATGTAAGAGCAGAGTATATTTGAGGGTTTATTCTAGTGGGTTATAGGGAAGAGCTGCCGCTATTCTAAGTTTATATAAATTGTTTTTACGTTTATTTATTTAAAAATATATGTAATGATAAATTTCTATTATTTATTTATTTAATAAAGTTCATTTTACTTAGGAAATTAATCTTAGAAAACCCACTGGTCATGTCCTTTTCTCATGCACATCCGAGCTTTCAAGGAAACCATCCACCAATGAAAACAACTAATAATTTTTTTAATGAGTTATATATTAATATTATATTGTTATTAATTACTATTATATAATAATATTATAATAAAATTTATATATTATTTTAGAAAAAATTAATATAAAATAATATCATTTAATATAATTTAACTCTCATTATAACTATTTCACAATTTTCGTAATATTTAACTTCAATATTTATTACTATTAAAACAATTATTTTCAATATTCATAACTAAAAATAATATATTTTAAATATTTTAATCTAAATTGGGTGAGAGTGTGTGGATTTTCTAAGAGGATGATCTAGGTGGGTTGTTGTTGCTCATTGGGGTGCTCTTCAATATTTTGCAGCTTACGCTCAACCAATAATCGCAATAATCCTCTCTAGAGAAAAAGATATCTTAAATATGGAAAAAACAATAAGTTGAGACTAGATACCAGATGAGAACGTCCCCACAAATATTGGGTAAAAATTAACTTCGATGGAGTTCCAAAAGGTAATCCGGCTCATCCTGGTGGTGGAGGCATCATTAGAAATGAGAGAGGTCAGGTAATGGCTACATATGTTGAGGATCTAAGAATTACCACAAATCACCAAGCTAAAGCAAGAGCAATGCTTACAGATCTCCGAATTGCATTGAATTTGGGTTTTATGAGAATTGTTCTTAAGGAGGATTCCAATATTATTATAACTTATCTTCAAAATGGGGAATTAAATAATTCTAGTATTTTCTAAATAATTACAGATGTGAGGTATTTTGGGAAACCTAGAAGAAAGTCAAGTTAAACATATTTATATAGAGAAACAAAAATGCGAATAAAATGGTAAATATGGCCATTAAATCTAATAATTTAAAGGTCTGGTTATATACCCCCATGGATTTGGAAGAGATTATAAGAGTTAATAATGAAGCTAGCAAATAAAGAGGGTAGAGCAAAGCAGAATATTTATTGGGATCATGTGATGAAGGATTTGAGCACACTAAATTATATTATTGTCGGTTGTTTCTTTATCAGTTAGTAAAGCATTGAGCACTGCAATAGCTATGTTAAAGAGAAGGATAAAGAAAGAAATATTATTTAAGCTTCTCCATAAACAGGTTTAGCCCAAGTTTGTTTGTTTTACTAAGATAACGTTATCTTGCATTTGTATGATCTTCTCTTATTTTTTTCTTGTATATCTTTCGAGCTATGTGTAAAGGGTCGGGGTTGTTCAACCCTTTTTTTATCAATACCAAAAAAATAATAGCATGCAGAATGCCAAGGACCTCGATGCGTGCACGGGTTTTGGTGGCAACACCACCATCGACATGCTTTTGGTTGTGCCCTTGAAGGACATCGTGGAGGTAGAGAATGTGCTCAATTTGGTAGTCGAGATGATGAACAACGACAACCTCGAGTTAATTTTGTTGTTGGTGGTCTCGCTGGCCATTGGATGGGTGTTGTATAATATTCTCCAACCCACTCTCTCTCAATTGGATCGACATAATGCACTCTGGATAAGGATTTGCAAGGCAGGAGTTCTATCTGATGACAAGATGGATAATTTTCATTTGTTCAAAGTTTGGCATCTGTATGAAATTTTAGCAAGGAGGAAGATGGTAAATCCTTTTTCTTTGATGAAAAATAGTAGATGAACACAAGTTTTGATAGAAATATAGGTTGGATATGATCTGATTAATTTGATAGAAATATAATGAAAGTAATACAATGTTTTTTTTTGTAATGGGAATGGTTCCCAATAGAAACCATATCTTATTTAAAAAAAATAAAATATATTTCATCTAAATTAAAGTAATATAAAATTAGAGTTAGATTTTTTTTAATGGTTGAGGAAATCAAGGCTTAAGATGGGTTTCTTTGCATCAAATATTGTTCAAAATAAGTGTAGGTAATTTTTGTTTGTTCTGGTGTAAACTGTTAGAGTTTTTTTTCGATTTTCTAAGGTTTTCAATGGCTCCCATACCTAGTGGGAAATAAAATAGTGTTATTATAGAGGAGAAGATAATAAAAATTGAAACCCATGCAACATCCCAAGAATTTTTTTACTACTGGTGATTCACAAAATATGTGTCCTTCAACTATCGATCTTGTGCAGAAATAATTAAGTGTAGAAGTAGGAGAGAGGTTCATATAGAGGCACAAGCTAGAAAAATACAAGAAGCTAATAAAAAAAAGATATAGATTCAAAGAAGACATAAATAAATGAGTTTTTTCCTCAAGGGAATCAATTCCTGACCTTGAGATAACAGAAGAATTAATTGTAGAAGACATCATGTACAAATCCACCCAGGCTTTGATATGCAAATTTTTGGGGTTGAGGACATCCCATCGTTTCTTGTACAATTGGGCAAGGAAACATTGGGATCCACAAGGAGAATTTGATATCTTACTTCTTTAAAATGGGTACTTTGTAGTAGATATCATAATGGTATCAGATAGGAATAAGGCTTTTGAATGGGGGCCATACAAAATTAGACCAACAAGTTTATTCATGCAACCTTGACAACCAATATTTGATCCTCGTGTGGAGCCATCTGTAGTCCCAATATGGAAACCCACATTTGTAAACAAGGTTCTCCTTTCCTTGTTATTGAAAACCTTGAGGTTGTTGAACATAAACCTATTCTGTCAAGTATCCATTCAGAAAAACACTTTTCACATCCATGTGTTGAACATTCCATCCTTTATGGGCTTCTAAGGAAAGAACTAATCTGATTGTTTCTTGTCGTGCAATAGAAGCAAAGGTTTCCTCATAGTCAATGCCAAATTTATGAGTAAAACCTTTTGCTACTAGTCTTGCCTTATGCCTCTCAATGCTTCCATCAACATTGTACTTGGTCTTGTAGACCCATTTACATCCAACACATTTTTTTCCTTTGGGTAGCTTTACTAGCTCCCATGTATCATTATTTTTATAGAGGTTATTTCCTCTTTCATGGCTTCTTGCCATACATTTTGAGTACAAGCCTTCTCATAGCTAGTTGGTTCTAGCTGTGTACTAGCCAATAAAGCATAATTGACTACATCTCCCCTAGGATCATGGGAGTCATCATCCCCATACAATTGCAAATTTTCAAGTTGTTGCAAAACTGTATTCATTTCACTAGCTTGGCTTCTAGTGAATATTCTCTAGAAATTCTGATCCAACATTTGAAAATATGGATGATGTTGTAATGTTCTTTTACCTCTTGATGGAGAGTCTCTATCAATGTCCATCGATGAAGAACTTACTGATATCTATGGAGAAGGACTTGGAGTGGCGGTTGAAGTACTTGATGTAGTACTCTTGCTTGGGCTTGGAGGGGGTGGCATGCCTTTGCTTTTATTTGGAGACACCTGTTGTACCTATGAAGAACTTACATCTTGGGACTCATCATCAACAAAAATTCTTTGATGAACCCATTCTCCCCCTTCATCAAAAATTACATCCCTGGAGAGTATAACTTTATGAGTCTTGGGATTGTAGAGTCTATATGCCTTTGTAGACTCACAATACCCTACAAATATACAAGCTTGACTCTTTGGATCAAGATTCTTCCTTTTCTCATCAGGAATGTGTGCATATGCTAAAGAACCAAACACTTTGAAGTGCTTTACATTAGGTTTCTTTCCGTACCACCCCTCATAAGGAGTGACACCATCTAAACTAGAAGTAGGACTTCTATTTAGAATATATACACTGGTTCTTATAGCCTCTGCCTAGTACATATGAGTTAGATGCTTAGTCTAAAGCATCGATCTCACCATTTCAACTATGGTGTGGTTCTTTCTCTTGGCCACACCATTCTGTTGTGGGGTATAGGCAGTGGTGAATTGCCTTTTAATCCCACTTGCTTTACAATATTTCAAGAATGCTTTTGAGGAGTATTCACCTCCTCGATCTGTCCTAAGATATTTTACATAATTCCCACTTTGATTCTCTACATTGTTTCTAAAATCTATGAAGCAATCAAAAGCTTCATCTTTATGTTTCAAAAAATAAATCCAACACATTCTAGAGAAGTCATCTATGAAAGTGAGAAAATAAGAATAGTTTTCGAGACTCTGTGTTTGCATTGGTCCACAGATGTCTGAATGTACTAACTAAAGTGGATAGTTGGCTCTCCACGCTTGTCCTTTTGGAAACTTTGACCTTGAGTGCTTTCCCAAAGCACATCCTTCACAAACCTCCTTTTGTTCATTGATTTTGGGAAGTCCTGTCACCATAGCTTGAGAAGTGAGAAGTTTCAAGCTAGCGAAATTAAGGTGACCATATCGCAAGTGCCAAAGCACACTTGGATTTGTTATAGCTACATTTGCAAGTTGAGCTCCTCCTGGCTCACCAAATTTGAGAGGGAATAACCTGTTCTTGGTCATGGGGACCTGTGTGATGACACGATTACAATTATTTTTATCAAAAATGATACATTGTCCTTCATCAAATACAAGCTTGTAATTGTTTTCCATCATTTGTCCAATGCTTAGAAGATTGTGTTGGAGCTTTGGAGTGTAATAGATGTCATGCACTTTCTTTAGTCCTTCTTTGGTTGGAACCTCCATGGCTCCAATACCCTCTACTTGCAATGTCTTATCATCCCCTAATTTGATTTGGGATTTATAAGTGGAATCTAGAGTAGCAAATAAATGTTCTTTGCCACTCATGTGGTTTGAACAACCAGTATCCAGAATCCATGTGTCATTTAGATTGTGTTTTGATTGTCCATATGAAAGAAAAATATTAGAGGTATCATCTTCTTCTCCATAATTACCATATTGACTATTGCTGCCTTGTGAATATTTTGACTAGCAGTCGCGAGCGAAGTGACCTGGCTTGCCATAGTTGAAACAAGCTGATTTTGACTTGTCACTTCCTCGCCCTTGATTTCCACTTTGTCCTTGATTTCCTCCTTGATTTTGATTTCCACCTCTTTGTTGATTGCCTCCTCTGTATGAGTTGCCTCCTCTGTTGGAATTGCCTCCTCTGTTCTGGTTGCCTCCTCTATTTTGATTGCCTCCTCTGTAGTTGCTTCTGCCTCTACCTCTTTGCTTGCCTCTGCCTTGACCTCTTCCCCATCCTCTTCCATTGTTTTCATTGGAAGTGAAGGCCTTATCATCACCTCCATAGCTGGTTGAAGGAGTTTCAGGAAACCTCTCTTCATGTGACATTAACGATCCGATTAATGCATCAAATGTTAAAAGGGAAAGATCTTTGGATTCTTCTATAATTATGGCAATATGGTTCCATTTCTATGTAAGTGTTCACAACACTTTTGTTACAATTGTCTCAGGCATGATTTTTTCGCCTAGTGTAACCATTTTATCCACAATTGCTTTTACTCTAACACAATAATCATCAACTTTTTCATCATCTTTCATTCGGAGATTTTCAAAATCTCTCTTCAATGTTTGAAGCCTTACCTGCTTCACTTGATTACTACCCTGGAATCCATCACTCAATGCTTTCCATGCAGCTTGTGCAGTTGTACAAGCGATGATTCTAGGGAATATGCTTTTCTCCAATGCAGCTTGGAGATGAGAAAGAGCAGAAGAGTTGCTCTTTTTCTCTTCTTTTCATGTTTTCTTGTCTACGACACTTAGTGTTGTCCAGTCTGAGGGTTCTGTGTAGCCCTCTTCTATTATGTCCCACAAACCTCTTCCTATGAGCAAGGTCTTCATATTTATAGACCAATACTCATAGTCATAACCATTAAATTCTGGTATAGGTAAGCTATTGTGTGAGGCCATAGTTACCAAAAAACTCTCTTTATTTCATGGTTACAATAAAGTACTTTGTTGTTTGAAATAAGGAAAGAAGAAGAAGGAAGAAAGAAGAGATTACAAACTTAAGTCAAATCTGACTTGTTCTACTCTATCATTCACTGTTTATTCCTCTTGATGTGGGGATGCTATCTCTTGATTCACAAAATTATCTGCTACTTCTTCTTCATCGTCACTTATCAATATTATTTTCGGTGATTCTGGTTCTAATATTTCCACTGAAATACTGTAGTGTGTATACTTTGATTCTTGTGGTGCAGCTTGTATGGATTTTGATTGTTCAAATTGACTCCTGAATGAGTTGTCTTCAAATTCTACCTCGTACCCTGAGTCAGGATGCCTTTGATGTGCTATCACTACATTTTGAAGTTGGCTAAACACAATGTTGAGCCCATAACCTCTTACTTTTTCATCAAACCTCTCTGCACCTTCTCTTGCTAGAATTGCACATAAGGCATGATAACAACCATTTGGTCTTATCATCAATGCCTCTTTACAATTTTTCAATTTGGATCTTTTGTCTCTTTTACAAAAAAACTAAGCCTCTTAGGCTTATTACACAAAAGTTCTACAGTTTATGATTCCTTGAATCAAGTGAAAAATTTATCCTTCGATTACAATAATTGTCTCTTAGACAATGTCTTTCTTTCTTATATGATATATATTAAAAATATATATATTACTATTTAATAGATTAAAAAATAATTGCTTTAAAAAAAACTTTAGAAAAGCAATTATAGTTAATATATTAAATATAATATAATTAATTTTAATAATAATATATAAAAAAAACTTTATATAAAAAATTTATCCTTTGCAGGAATCGAACCCGTGACCTATTTCATGCAAGAATTCATCCTAACCAACTCGGCTACCACTGTCGATGAGAACCCAAGGGCAAGATTACAAGTATATTCTATTTTGGATCCGATTTCAACAAAAATAAAAAAATTTCAAGCTTTCACTATCGTTGGGTTTCGAACCCACGACCTACAGGAAGGCGGGCACCTTATGGCTGGCTCCACGAGCCAGTCGAGCTACGCGGCTCGACGGGAAGGCAAGGGAAGCTTGCCTTCCTTATACTTCTCTCGACCGTGCTTTAATTAATTTTTTTGGGATTTTTGTCCCACATCGACCATGCGGAGGGCGATGAAGGTGTTTAAAACCTTCAACGAGCGAATACTCACTCGATTGCCTTTGGGTAATCAGTGATCGCCCTTTTACCTCCTTCTCGAGCAATCGCTCCCCACCACATTGCTTCCTTTGAGCCTGTCATCTGTTGCCACATTGCTTGTCCTCCTTCTGCCACGTAATCGGTCCTTCTACCACGTAATTGGTCTGCATCAGTTCTGAGTCATCCAGTCTATGTCAACCTTGTTCTCCTCTCGCCACATGGTGCTCTCTGGTTGGTTCTTCTGAGTTGCTCCTCCTCGCATGCTTGTTGTGTGGGCCTGCTCTAGACCTCACCTCGGTTCATGAATCATGGGCCTTCCTCACCTCGGATTGCATGCTATGGGTCCCACTCGACCTTGCCTCGATGCTCATGCTTCCTGGTTCCTCCACCTCGGTCCTCGGGCCTGGTTCCTCCATCGACCTTGATTCTAGCGCCCTCTTCGACTTTGGCTCTGATACCAGATGTGGGCACGTGAGAATTAGGAGCAATAGGAAAATGCAAAAATATTATATTCAACCTTGGAAACATAAGAATTACAAATTTTAAATAGTGGTTGATTAAACAACCTTAGGGAATATAGGAGAAGTTAGGAAAAGAAGAAGAATAGGGAGGAAAGGAGAAAGGGAATTTGGTGTTGTCCGCCTTGCCGCCCATGTCGTCCAATCTGCCCAGTCAGCTATCATCCAAGTCAAACTACCTACCCAGTCAGCTGCCATCCAAGGAGGTAAAAGGGTAAGATCCAAAGCTTACCATTGCAAAAAAATTTTTACTCCTTTTAACTGGCTTAATTTCCAACAGTGTGGAGCCATCTGCAGTCCCAATATGACTAAATCTCTTTGCTCTCCCACTTGAATTTTGGAGAGAGGATATCCTTGGAATGATTGGTAACTCCTAGGAACATATATAGGAAGGTCATGAGAATCAATAGAAATGGGATCAACATCATGCACAAGAATATGTGTGGAGATGGACCTAGAAAAGCCACCCTTGATAGAAACTAAATTGAGAGTGGGAAGAAATACATGGAGACAACAAGTGGATTATGAATCAATTTATTTTAGGTGTAGAGCTTACCATGAGTATGAGAATCTAGTAAGAAATTACCCTAAAATAGGGAGAGAGCAAGTGCATCAACCTAGAACCAATCTCAAAAACCCTATCCCATAGAAGGAAAAATATGAAGGGTTTAAAATAGTAATAAGGAGAGCCTAAAAAATAATTATCAAACAAGAGGACAAAATCAACATAAAGAAGGAAAAATAAACCAACACCTAGACTGGAGGGTATATTCTAATAAATATGAAATCCTTAAATTAGATGATCTAATGGAAGTACAAGAGGATTTATAGGTGGAACTAGTCATTGGCATGGTACAACAACAAGAAATAGAACATCCAATACACCAGGGCTACACTCCCATCCCAAAGGAGACAAATCCCCCCAAAATTCCAACTGATAAAAATTTTAAAAGAGGGAAGGAGAGCCAAGAAACTCAAAAGGTTATGACACAACAACAAGAATTAGAGACATCTAGGTCCCAAAAATTTGACTTATCAAAGGCTTAGGGAGAGCAACAACAAGCACTCGAGATATCTATGTTCCAGCAAAATGATATGGTAGGGGTAATGATAGTGCATGTGCAAGATCAAAATCCATCAATAGACATCTGTATCGCTCCAAATTTTTCGCATCCCTACCTTCAGGCTATTGGATCCGCGCCGGGAAGGAGGATGGGAAAAGGATGGTGCGGTACCTCGGACGAGAGGACTTCACGAAGGTCCCGCCTCTCAAGGGAGGTGTATTTTGGTGATTTTTCGAC
This sequence comes from Wollemia nobilis, assembly GCA_028583015.1. Lineage (NCBI taxonomy): Eukaryota > Viridiplantae > Streptophyta > Pinopsida > Araucariales > Araucariaceae > Wollemia > Wollemia nobilis. The sequence continues at coordinate 248,014 of JAQPPZ010015531.1, forward strand.
GGATGGTGGGTTCACCAGGAAACATTTGGCGGTAGTTTCCACGCCTAGGTTTTGGAATGTGTTTAGATGAGTTCGTTTTATCCTTTAAGCATTCATCCTAGGTTTGGCCGAATGAATCTAACTTAATCTATATGAAAATGCAACTTTCAATGAATACAGAAAACAGATTTTGAAAGCAAAAAATAGAGAATTTACAGGAGGAAAATGGGGAATACCTGATCCGGATGTCTGAAGAAGATTCTGGCGGTTGATGCAATCTGGATCGTCTGGAATTCTACAGAATCGCCTGCAATCAGACGAGATCGTCTGAGATCTGACGAATTCGTCAGAAACCTACAAAACAGAGAATAGATGCAAAATGCAAGAACTCCTACTGTGCAAACAGAGGCAAAATATGCCAAATAATAAACTGAATACTGAACAAAGTTTAAAAACAGAAATAAAAGTAAATTGTTGTACTTTAATGGCAGATTGTGAGCTTAACATGCAATCTAGACTAGATGGGTGAACTCCAGATGCAAAATAGGATAAAAACTAAATAGATTATCTAATTTGTAAAACAAAGTAACTGAGGCAAAGTTAAGAAAAGCAAACTCCAGGCACTGATTGCCTCGATGTGGACTGCAGTCGAGATCATCTCGCATCAGTACGAAATCGTCTCGAATTTGACGGGATCGCCTCCGATCTTGACAGGTTCATCGACGACGATGGGTGCTGGCTCCGATTGAAAATCGAGTGGTGTACCCGCATAAAAACCGCTATAGGACTAGTGCAAAAATAAGATTAAGGTGTTTTAGTGCGGAGGGATTCAACTTGCAGATAAAATTCAGCCAGGGGTTGGGGAGGGAATGTCCTAGAGTTTAAATAGGCTTAGGGAGAGTTGTTGGGAGGTTGGAGATCTTCCCAATTTGGGAGATCTCCAACGGGGGAGGGTCCCAACGGCGCAGACACGCTTCTGCCCGGATTGGAGACCCGTTGGAACGGATTCCAACTATGCAAATTCAGTTTTGCGACAAAATCGTCTGGACGTTCTAGTCCAGACGAAATCGTCAAATCTGGGGCGATATCGTCTGATCGGCGACGATATCGTCCAACGGTCAAAACAACCTCTAAAAATGGCGCAGAAAAAGGGGAAACGGGTTTCTCGGCGGTTAACGGGCGGTTTGGGAGGTTAAATTTGAATTTAAATTTATTTACTAAGGTGAATGTAATTATTCCAATTTTATTGCGCCAATTTTAGGGTGCTACATTTTGCCCCCTCTTTAGCGAATTTTCCGAAGAAAATGCGTTAAAGAAGAGTTCTTCTCGATCTACGAGAAAGCAAAAATTATTCCCATTTTTAGGCGACGATTCTTGGTCGAATCGTACGACGACTTACTATGGTGCCCCCTCCGTGTTTTTACCCAAATCGAACGTTTGAGGTAAAAACGCGGAAAAGCAAAAAAAATATTGTTGAATAAAATTAAGAAAAATAGGGTAAAACCCTAATTCATTGTTACTGTTCATTTTACTGGTTTTAGAGCTCTAGAGCAAAAAATGGTTGAGACAACGCACAGATCTGCAGAGGTCCGTCACGGTCTATGGGTAAGGGTCTAAACTCAGGAGCTACTACGGTCAGTTTCTCAGACTGCATTCTATTAGGCTCTATACTACCAGGCGATGCCAGAGGGCCAGAGGGTACAGTTTCCGGTTGCCATAGCAAATCCGATCAGGACGGGGTCATCGAGGAGCTCATCCTGATCGACGACGAGGACTCGCAGTACCACACATACTGCGATGGGACCACCTCGTCCTCCGTAGGGCGGGGGAGGAGATGAGGCTGAGAGCTCTAGGGGCTCTCGAGACACTGCTCGGAGGACACTTGATTGAGTATGCCAAGATATCGATTGTGGCATACCAATCTATCTGATATGATGTACATATATATTTTTGAGATATATATATAGATGAGATATTTTTGGTCATATGACTTATGTTATGAGTATATTGATGATGCTTTGATTAATTGATTTTGATAATGCTTGTAATTATGTCGTTTGGAAAGAATTTATACCTTTTGATGTCATGCTGTAATTTTGATGAAATAATCTGATGTAACAAATTGTTTGTTTGTGATGCAATGATTTGATAAAAATAAAAGGGGACTTTTAACAATAATTTCAAAGGACATTGTCGCTATTATAGACCATTTCATGGAGTCGCCGCTCACTCGGTCGTCAAGCTAATCCCATTTATAGAAATATTGTGAAAAGTGAAAGAGTGCTTAAGAGACTGTCTTAAGACTTTGTTGTGATGATGCAAATGATGATGATGATGATGGTTTGTTTTCAGATTTCCATAAAAATATTATGCATGAAATATTTGTAAAAATGATTTTTGCTAGGCATAAATTCCTAAGTGTGATAAAATTTTTGAATAATTCCTTAGGAATTATACCATCATTGCAAAGTTAAAGGTTGACATAATGACATGAAATAATGAAAATGTGCATTCTTTTGAAAAGCAAAATTTGTGTAATAAAATGAAGTCATATGGTTTTTATGATTTTTGATAAATGGGGGAATAAAAATTGTTACAATGGTTTGCGCTAGGCATAGAATATGTAGGTATAGACTTATACCATCATCGCGAAAATCAAAGAAAATAGATAGTTTTATTGCATGATTGATTTTTGATGAACAAAAAATATGAAAATGAGGACTTGCGCTAGGCATAAAATTCCAATTTTGGTTTTGAAACTATACCATCGTCGCGAAAGTCGATATGATATATATGATATGTTTTGAAAGAAATTTGTGATTTTTCTATTATATAGTTGTCTTTTGAAAAATAATTGTACTTGATTATTCCAAACAAGTTGCAAAAATAATATTTCAAAGTATTTTGAAGACAAAAATTAGATTTATAGGGAATCCCATGTGCATATGTGAATTCATTTCCAATCTTGATTTATCATAATGATAGACAAAATCTCTCAAATACAAATGTGTGTGCAATTGTATTGTTCATTTACCAGGTTTGAGCAAGATACTATGATACAAGTGATTTGAAGAAACCAAATAAGTGTTCATTAACCATGATGTAGATGCATATAACCATATTAGACTACTATGTAGATCGGATTATCAAGAGCTAGCTAATCCATAAGCAGACATAGGTCTGTACAAAAGAAGGTCGCTAATGTGACAGACATATCGCCACGCTAGGAGTTACCCAAGGCCAAGCAGGTTGGGCACAAACCACTTGTTATGGGGCTTACCTCACAGTTTTCGAATAATTGAGAATTCCAGGGATTCAAGCTCATCAACCCTTCTTTTCTTTTCAAAGGGTAGGGAAAGGGATTTTATTGCTTTCTTGCTTTCTTTTGAACTTTGTTTCTTTTTCTTTTGTATTTCTTTTGCTTGATAATGCTTGGAATATTGCTGAAATAACATTTTTCTTTTCTCTTTTTTCTTTCTTGAACTTTTTTTTTTTTTTTTTTTTCGTGCTAGGGATACTTGCTCAGATTAGTCGTAGAGCAAGGGATTTTTATTCTGGGTAGGGGTGAGCTTGTCCTTTTGCCAATTCTCAAAGATTCTAGACCATGTGCATGATAGGATAGCAGGGGAAACTTTTCACCCAAGAAATCAGTTCTACTATGTAGCAAAACATGGAAATTACAAATATAATCATTTTATTGTGAAAAGATGTGCTTGGTTTAAGTAAATAACAAGATCAATTCTCTATGCTCAAACTTTATTTAATTTGAATTTTGTGAACTTTGATATAAGAGAGATTAGTAATCATGCCAGATAAAAGCAAGATATTTATTTTTTTGTGAGTGTGCAAGTGAGGGATGCCAAATAAATGCTAATTGTATCCAAAATAAGTTGAAACATATAATTGCAATAATTGTAAGAAATATATATAAATGATTTTTGAGAAGTTGGGAGAATGTTGACTCTCTCTTTCTTCTCGTATATTGTTTTGGTTTCGAAAGAGTCAAGCATATAGCTGTTTTTAGATTTTTATTTAGATTTTTGTTTTTGAGCAAAAAGAACTTTAATAAGTGCTTTAAATAAATGCAATAGATAGTTTTTGAAGATTTTTGGATGATTATGAATGTTTTTGATGTTTTTGAATTTTTTTTTTTTTATAAATTGAAAGAAATATAAGAGAGTAACTTTGAACAAATATATACATGGATGAAATGACCAAATTTATGCATAGTAACGTTTGAGATGTAAAATATTCATGGGTTCTTTAAGTTCTTTACCATCTAAGGTAGATAATTTATATGCTCCCGATTCAAATTTTGCAGTAATGATGTATGGTCCGAGCCGGTTGGGCTCAAATTTACCTTTAAGTTCCTTAGTTGCATTTGTATTTTTTTGAAGATTTTGAGGATTTTGATTTTTTTTTGTATTTTGATTTTAATTTATGAATTGAAATTGGTGGTATATACAAGATGATCTATATACACTATACAAGGTTTATTTGAGTATAGCATGTCTAAGGTTGCTTCAAAATCAAAGGAGGTTTTGAAGGATAATCTGGTTGAGGTGAAGGTAAGAATATAAGGTGATGAATAAAAGGTAGTGATAACAAAAGCTTTGTTATAATGTAGAATAATGTAGAAAAATATTTGACTTTTATATGTGGAAAATTGATCATGTTACAAAATAAAATGTCAGAAGGATAAGAAAGTTCTTCATTCTTATCACTATCTTCCAAGTCTTGATAAGATGGAGAAAGTATATGTGAAAGATATGCATGGGTGTTATTTGGTAAACAAGGATGATCATATATGGATGAAGAAAAGTGATGGATAGAAGATAATTGTGACAATAGAGAGTGTATAGAACTTGATGTTTCAATCGTTAAATATTCTTCAAATGGTTTTGGGTCACCATGTATGGTAACAATTTTATTTGTAAGTTCAAACTTCAAACATTGGTGAAGAGTGGAAGGGACAACCCTCATCGTATGAATCCAAGGACTCCGGAGAAGTAGGTTGTAAGGTGAAGGACAATATCCTACATAGAATAAAGTATCCAGGATCTTGGATCCAATATTAAGGGGAATAATTATAGTACCTTGAGGTTCTTGAATTTCATTGTTAAAAGATTTTATAATAACATTTGATTCATTACTATCTTCTTCCTTTAATTTGTGTTTTTGAAATAATTGATAAGTGCATAAATTAAGAGAGGAGTCATTATCTACCATGATAGTTCTAACAAGTGTTTCTTTACTAGATCCTATAATGTAAAGATAGGAGTCTTCTTGTGGAGTAGAGGAAGGAATATCCTCATCATAGAATGAAATATGGTTAACCTCAAGAGGGTTTATACCATTAATTATGTTCTTAGAGAAAATATGATGAGGAACAAATTGTTGGCTAGGTATTTTGAACAAAATTTCCTTGTGAGAAATTTGTAATACTTCTAAAAGGGATATCTTTGCTTGAGGATTAATCACTTGTTGTTGGTTATCAAAGTGGATTTCAGATTGAGATTTTGATTCTAAAGATGAGCTTTCTATGCTTACATTCCATTTTGGATCATTCTCTAGAGCCAAAGATAGTTTTGAAGGTTGGTCAAATGAGGAATCCATCTCTTGAATATCGGATTGAGTTGATTGAACTTGAGGTTGCTCATTTGTAGTTTTTGTTACAATATTAATAATATCATCATGATGGGACACATTAACATGCAATATTTGATTGGTTTCTTGTTGTTGATAATTGAATAGGGGTTCTTGGGAGATCCCCATGTCTTGATTGATTATTGGTATTTGTTGTGTAGGAGTTTGATTGTTTACTGGAGATTTATAATCAGTTGTAGATTGTAATTCCTTTATATTAAAAAGACCCTTATCAATCAAATCTTGAATTGCACATCTTAAATCTTTACAATTTTGTGTCATATGTCCATCTACTCTATGATATTCACAATGTAGCTCAGGTTTAAACCAATCTGATGTGGTATCGAGGTTGTCTTATGGAAGGGAGTTCAATCTTATTTGTGTCAAGTAAATACTTGAGAATTATATCCATTGGTTGATTGAGCTTAGTAAATTTACGTGATGAAGGTTTTTGAGAGGTTTTTGATAAATGCCTTAGGAATTTCGTCATAAAAGGACCTAATGGTTTCTCACCTCTACTTTCTTTATTATGGGTAGAATGATGATAGGAAGATTGCGATGTAGGAGGTGAGTGCATGGTAGAATTGGAAGAATAAGTATTTTCTTGTTGAAATGGATGTGTTGTATTGAAAGAAGAGTATTGAAAAGGTGGTGGAGGATTATATGTGGATTGATAGACATAATATGGATATATGGGAGAATAGATAATATCATTATGAAGAGGATTGGCAAAGGGATTGTTTTGTTGGGTTATGGATGAAAAATAAGAAGAGTGTGATGGAGGTGGTGTTGAATAGGGATGAGGTTGGTCATAATCAACAAATGTATTTGGCTGAATTCTTCCAACATTACTGATGGGCTCATATTGATTTGAGTAAAAACTCATGGTTTCTTTAGTACTTCTAAAAGTAATATTTAGCATCTACTATTTAGAATTGAATCTAAAACATACAAACTTGAAATGATGATTTTGTTTTTGTTTTTCTTGTATACATATATATATTTTTTTGTTTTTGTTTTCAAAAGGTTATGATGCATTCACGTCGGGTTCACCAAAATGTATCGCTCCAAATTTTTCGCATCCCTACCTTCAGGCTATTGGATCCGCGCCCGGAAGGAGGATGGGAAAAGGATGGTGCGGTACCTCGGACGAGAGGACTTCACGAAGGTCCCGCCTCTCAAGGGAGGTGTATTTTGGTGATTTTTCGACGGATGGTGGGTTCACCAGGAAACATTTGGCGGCAGTTTCCACGCCTAGGTTTTGGAATGTGTTTAGATGAGTTCGTTTTATCCTTTAAGCATTCATCCTAGGTTTGGCCGAATGAATCTAACTTAATCTATATGAAAATGCAACTTTCAATGAATACAGAAAACAGATTTTGAAAGCAGAAAACAGAGAATTTACAGGAGGAAAATGGGGAATACCTGATCCGGATGTCTGAAGAAGATTCTAGCGGTTGATGCAGTCTGGATCATCTGGAATTCTACAGAATCGCCTGCAATCAGACGAGATCGTCTGAGATGACGAATTCGTCAAAAACCTACAAAATAGAGAATAGATGCAAAATGCAAGAACTCCTACTGTGCAAACAGAGGAAAAATATGCCAAATAATAAACTGAATACTCGAACAAAGTTTAAAAATAGAAATAAAAGTAAATTGTTGTACTTTAATGGCAGATTGTGAGCTTAACATGCAATCTAGACTAGATGGGTGAACTCCGGATGCAAAATAGGATAAAAACTAAATAGATTATCTAATTTGTAAAACAAAATAACCGAGGCAAAGTTAAGAAAAGCAAACTCCAGGCACTGATTGCCTCGATGTGGACTGCAGTCGAGATCGTCTCGCATCAGTACGAAATCGTCTCGAATTTGACAAGATCGCCTCCGATCTTGACAGGTTCGTCGACGGCGATGGGTGCTGGCTCCGATTGAAAATCAGTGGTGTACCTGCATAAAAACTGCTATAGGACTAGTGCAAAAATAAGATTAAGGTGTTTTAGTGCAGAGGGATTCAACTTGCAGATAAAATTCAGCCAGGGGTTGGGGAGGGAATGTCCTAGAGTTTAAATAGGCTTAGGGAGAGTTGTTGGGAGGTTGGAGATCTTCCCAATTTGGGAGATCTCCAACGGGGGAGGGTCCCAATGGCGCAGACACGCTTCGCCCGGATTGGAGACCCGTTGGAACGGATTCCAACTATGCAAATTCAGTTTTGCGACAAAATCGTCTGGACGTTCTAGTCCAGACGAAATCGTCAAATCTAGGGCGATATCGTCTGATCGGCGATGATATCGTCCAACGGTCAAAACAACCTCTAAAAATGGCACGGAAAAAGGGGAAACGGGTTTCTCGACGGTTAACGAGCGGTTTGGGAGGTTAAATTTGAATTTAAATTTATTTACTAAGGTGAATGTAATTATTCCAATTTTACTGCGCCAATTTTAGGGTGCTACAACATCATTATAGGAGTGTCAAAGAAAAATAGAGAGAAGTCAACACTAGGAATCAACTAGGTAGAGAAGTGATCGAAGAATGCAAGTTTACAAAGGGTGGGAAGAAAAAAAAATAAGAAAAAAATACAACAATAATGAGAACATACGAAAGAATATAGATTGGTGAAGTCAATTGCTAACTTCTACAACACAAAAATTTAATGATTACAAACACATGGAATGTAAGAGGTTTAAATAGCTTCCCTACACAATTGATTGTTAAGAAAATGATTTCAAAAAATAATCTAGATGTGGTTTTATTGCAAGAAACTAGAACCTAATTAAAGGCTATACAACATATATCCAAGAAATTTTGGGGGTAAGGATATTTTATAGCCTAAGATTCTCAAGGCTTTTCAGGAGGAATAACTACTTTATGGAATAACAACTGATTCCAATTGATGGACTCAACTTTAGCTAAATAAATACTCATAACTAGACTCAGGGAGAGGGACTCTAGGTTGGTTTTGATGTTAATTAATTTTTATGGCATGACAAAGGTGCGAGCTCAAAAATTTCAATGGAAAGAAATGCAATAAATGAGGTAAACTCATCAGGAAGACTTTTGGATAATGGGAGGAGATCTAAATGCTAAAATGTTAGTGTAGGATCAAGGAGGTTTGATCCAAATAACTAAGGAGGAGATTTTTATGGCTCAGTTAGAGTACTTGGATTTGACTGACATACCCCCACCAAGATTTTTATGCAACAACACACGAACTAGTAAAAGAAATGGATAACACTCAATCAAATCTAAATTAGATAGATTCCTTTTACGGGATAAAGTCTCCACCATTTAGCACTATTAATCATGGATATTAAATCAATTAGCATCCATAAGAACAAGCAACCACAATATAAAAGGGTAAAAATAATCCATGAAGAAGAAATAGACAATAGAAGGGAAATGTTGCTATTGAAGATTCTGATTCTGATTCTAAGAGGGCATGCGATGTGCTTATGACAAAGAAAATCTTAAACAAAAAGATACATTTGGTACATTGATTCTAGAGCTAGCAAAAACATGACTAATGAAAAAATGTGGTTTGAAAAAGGAAGGCAAATCGGTAACAATTACCAATGATAAGATTGAAAGCACGAGGATACAAAAGCAAAAAGAAGGGAAAATGGAACGCTAAGTCCTACGAACGAGAATGCATGAAAAGAAGGAAAACCAACGAACTAAAACGAGCTTAAAAGCAAATGTAAAAGTGTGTCCCTTTATTTTATTAATTTTCTCCAAATTGAGTTACAATATGTCTCCTCCCTTTTCAGGGGCTAGGAGCATCGATACATATTTTGTTACACCATGAATGGTATATTCCCCTTCGGATATTCCGCGTGCCCACATTTAAAATGGGTGGGCCAAATGTCATCGCCACTTGCGTGAATGTGTCTATGGTTCCTTGCTGCCCCTTCGGTGTCGAGATCCTATGTTTAGAGAAACAACAAATGGTTAGTAGCACCTGCGGATGGAGGGAAACATGTGATCCCCAAGGCCTCCGGTTAATGCATGCATAAAATAATTAAAATGATAACCAAAACATATCAGAATGAGATGAAAATTTGACAGAAGCAATAAAACATTACCAGGAATCCACTACAAAAGGAACAGTCAAGAAATCTTGCACATATTTCTAATCACTCCGGGGTGGGACGATTAGGACTGTCATAAAATATCCGAAAGTGACCTCCCAAATTTCCCATCCAGAGGCCTCCAAAACACCTGCAAAGTTGGGGTTAGGCAAAATGGGGCATTTTGGGATGACCCAGATGGTCGGATTTTTCCAATTCGGCCTCTATCTCCCATAATATCGATGATGCTCCCTGTATGTTAGTGAAAGCGAGAAACAATGAAAACATGGTCAAAACTCGTCAGAATCACATGAAATTTAAATGACAACATATGTGAATGACCTAGAATCAGATGCAAAATAAAAATTAGGGAAATCTACCATAGATTTCTAATCACTCCAGGGTGGGGCGATTAGGACTGCAACAATGCGGGGGGCGCCCGGGGGTAGGACGCCCACCATTTGGGGCTTGGTTTCGACACCAATCCACTTGGGATGGGTCCAAAACCTCCTAGGGGGTTGTGTCAAAAAATTTGGTGGGGTATTGTGGCCAAATGTTTGGGTTTGGGTCCGGATTGCGCTTCCAATGATCACCCAATAACCTCCCTTCCAAAAGAGAGATCAAGGATGTAAGAAGCACAATGAGGGTGAGGGTATAATTTGGTAGCACTTCATTGCTCCAAATGCTCCTTCTCTGTCCTATTTTTTGGGGTGATAAGACTCACCATTTTATAGACCTAGGGTCTCTCTCTTTGAATGCGCATGCAAGGGCGCCACTTGGCTATCATGCTTGTCCTATTTGGGAGAGAAGATTCCTCCCTGATTAAGGGCTCCTCATGAGGCCTCCGCATATGACTGCTCCTCTCTGAGCTTTGAAATGCTCACTCACAATCCCATGCCCTGAAGGTGGAGTTAAGTGGTGGACTCTCATTTTCAAGGTTTGACTTTTTCCTATCAAACCTACTATTTGCCCCACCCTGGAGCGAATGTTGCTAATCGTCCCAGGGTGGGATGAATACCAATTTGTAATCATCCCAGGGTGGAACGAGTAGGGAGCAAAGTGCTTAAAAGGTGCCAAATTGACCTCTGACCTTCCAAAACTATTGTGGGAGTGGTTAGGACCACTGTTTAACCTCTGGGGGCTGCCCTAGGGGCTATGTATGTCAATTCAATCAGTGCTTGTCATCACATAATCGGATTGGTGTTGTTTTGGTGTCTATAGATGCCCCTTTTTGGGATGCGTTGTGCGTGGCATAGTGCTGAGCAAAAATAGATAACCAAAGCACTAATGATTAGGGTTTCTTAGTAACCTAACCAAATTTTGATGCCCCAAGTATGGAAAGGGTACGCATTCTTGAATCCTTGCTTCTGACGAGCTAAGGAGCTTAATTCAAGTGTTAACCTTTTTTGATGAGGTGTTACTTGATCTTGGACATTGTTCAGTCATGAATAGGCAAAGGGCACAACCTTTTGTCTGTGGGAACCTTGAGTTCATGATTATAGAATGCCAAGTGTTTGATCAGCTTGTGATTATTGCTTGTTTGTTGCCCCAAGAAGGAGCGTGATTGTCTTTGTCAATGATTCTTTGAATGCATGCCATTTCCTTGATTGGGTGTGTATTTGTTGATTGGTGACTAAGTGTGACTACCCCCTCAAGCGATGAATCGATGAGGGAATGACCGACATGAGAAAAGTGATGAGTCACTTGACCCAAGATGACTTTTGTAAGGGTGCCTTTAGTTGTTTTTCGTTGAATGCTTATGCAGTTTCCAAACATTTTGACCTATTTTTGGTGGGTTTGAACCCTTTTTGTGATGCATTTTGGAGCTAAAATTGTCAAAAATTCATCCTCCCATGGAGCGGTCCGGCTATGGTAGCCTTCTTAGGGATTAGGATAGTGACAATTTGTGACCCCAACATTTATTTTGTATGCCAAGAATGTCAGGCGCAAAGGCGCCTTTGTTCGGCAATTTTATTGTTATTTTTGGTTGGGTTTTGACCCTTTTTGTGATGCCGTTTGGGGATGAAATTCTCGAAAATCCGTCCTCCCATGGAGCGGTCCGGCTATGGTAGCCTTCTTAGGGAGTAGGATAGTGAGGATTTGTGACCCCAACATCAGTTTTGCATGCCAAGAATGTCAGGCGCAAATGCGCCTTTGTTCGGCAATTTTATTGCTTTTTTTTGGTGCATTTTGGTGCAGTTTTTGTCTGTTTGTTGAATTTTTTGCTCTGTAATCGTCCTGTGGTGGGATGAATACTAGTTGATGTATGCATGTGTTATTATGAATGCGATGTTTCTAATTATATGATGTATTCATATGGAATGGATGAAATGATTTGTTGATAACTTGGCGGTGGCACCATAGACTATACAAGATTTACTGGCTTTCTGTACTATGTGATTGCTTTGTGGAATGACTTTGCATGTGTAATTTTTTTTTTTTTTTTTGTATTTTCGATGGTGATGTAAGTAATGAAATGTACAACAATTGTTTTAAAATGTAGTTAAGGTTTTTCTGAGACTCAGATGTTTTAACTAACTAGCCAAGACTATACATTTATCTCACAAGACTTTTGAACAAGGTATGAATCAGACTTGAGTTTGACCAAGTTATTTCACATCCCTGTGTGTGCGATTGAGTTCGTTTATGTGGTATTTGTCAGGATACCGCCAGTGCCAGATAGGCTGTCAACCAAACCTGTACTGAGGATCACCTAATTAGCTCCACTAACTCCGTTGTTGTATTTAGTAAGATTAATCCATGGGACAATCTAAGGTACCATAAGCTAGCTCATCCACATGCAAACATTGGTCTGCTCACATGCAAAGCTAATGTGATAGACATATCGTCATGCAGTTTAGGATACCGCCATTGTCAGGTAGGTTGTCCACCAAACCCGTAATGAGGATCACCTAGATGGTTTTTTGAATGCTGAGAATTCCAGGGATTCAAGCTCAAGCATATTTCGGTTGCTCAACTTGTTGGGATACTTGCTCTTATACATAGTGATGAAAATCACTGTTTATTTTTCTCTTTTGTTTTTTTTTTTGAGCAAGGGTTTTGAATAGTGGTGATAACCACTGTTATTTTGATTTTGTATTTTGTAGGTTGCAAAGTTGAGCTCGTAGGTTTTTGGCTTGTGAATGGCATTGATCCTTTTGGCCTTGGGGATGACTACCCATCCTGTTCAGGGATGTGTAGTATGAATCCTTACGACTTTGGGGACCAAAGGTGATTAGGGATATTATTATGTAAGGGCATTGATCTTTTAGGCCTTGGGGATGACTACCCATCCTTGTCATGGGTGTGTAGTACGAATCCTTACGACTTTGGGGATCAAAGGTGGTTGGAGATGTGGTTGATGATGGATTGTTGGGATTTGGATTTTGAATGGCATTGATCCTTTTAGGCCTTGGGGATGACTACCCATCCTTGTCAGGGGCATGTAGTACGAATCCTTATGACTTTGGGGACCAAAGGTGTTTTGGGATATTTTTGATAGTGGTGAAAACCACTATTTATTATGGGGAATTGGATGGGGAAGAGCTTGTCCTTTTGTCAATTCTCAGCATTCTCGAACCATTCGCATAGGGGGATGAACAAGCTAACCTTTCACCTATGGTACCCTAGACTGCTTTGTAGGTTTCTCTTGCGTTCACACAACTTGGGAATTATTTTATGTGTTTTAACTTGTGTGGGGATGTTACGTAACAAGGTGTGATCCAAGTAAAAATCTACCTTTGTAAAATCTATCTAACTTCGTACAAAATTTGACCAGAAATCTAAAGACAGCTAAATGACGAAAAACCCTAAAGACATTAGGAGACAACTGACTATGATAAAAATGTGGATGGTGTTATTTTGGATGGATGTTTTTACAAAATGGATTGAAATGTGGAAAATGATGGAATTGCCTAGCAATTACAGTCTATGGTGCTTGTGACATGTATGACCAACAAATATGCAATGTATGTATGCGATGCCTAATGTAGTTTATTATATTTTTGTGTTTTGATTTTTAAGAGTGTGCATGGAAGTGAGATGCAATTTTTTTTGTTATTTTTTATTATCTTTTGTTTTTGTTTGTTTTTGAATATTTGTTTTTGACCAAGTGATTGTGGGAACCCTTGGAGCTTTTGGTTTGACCAAAGGGTTTATGGATACCTTTGGGGCATTTTTAGGTTGACCAAGCGATTGTGGGAATCCTTGGAGCTTTTGGTTTGACCAAAGGGATTATGGATACCTTTGGGGCATTTTTAGGTTGACCAAGCGATTGTGGGAATCCTTGGAGATTTTGGGTTGACCAAAGGGTTTATGGGTACCTTTGGGGCGTTTTTGGGTTGACCAAGTGATTATGAAAATCCTTGAGATTTTGGGTTGACCAAAGGGTTTATGGATACCTTTGGGGCATTTTGGGGTTGACCAAGCGATTGTGGGAATCCTTGGAGCTTTTGGGGTGGGCTATGGCTCTCTAAATGTGGAATGGCCTCAAATTACTGATGTTCAAGGGTTCTAGTTCCTTGATTCCTTCAAGAGAGGCGAGCCGGTATGTTCTAGGTCCTATTTTACTATCAATTACATAGGGACCTAACCAGTTTGCCATGAAATTGTCCCTTAGATGGGGCAACAAGTTAGAATTTTGTTGGTTCTCTTTTAAGACCAAGTCACCAACCTGAAAGTCCCTTAGGTGAACTTTCATGTTGTATGCTTTCTTAAGTCGCTCTTGATAGATATGTAAATGCTCAAGAGCATTGATGCATCGTTCATTGAGTAACATAAGTTGGTCTAACTGGGCTCTGTCGTGTAGTGTCATCGTCGATGAACTCTTGCATTGATATGCACATGGAAGGTATTTCCAACTCGAGAGGCATGACTGCCTCGGAGCCATACACCAGTGAAAATGGAGTTGCCCCAGTGGGCGTCCGAATGCTAGTGCGATAAGCCCATAGGGCAAGTGGGATTTGAATGTGCCAATCCTTATGACTATCTGTGACCATCTTTTTAAGGATGGCAACTAGCATTTTGTTTGACACCTCTGCTTGCCCATTTGCCTATGGATAATAGGGTGTTGAAAAACTGTGCTGAATTTTGTACTTTGTTGTCAAAGCATGCACATCTTTGTTCTTAAATGACGTCCCATTATCCGAGATGATCTTGGATGGAATACCAAAATGACATATGATGTTATGTAAAATAAACTCCGCAATGTGGGGTCCAATCGTAGAGGTTAGTAGAATTGCTTCCACCCACTTGGTGAAGTACTCTATGGCCATTATGATAAACGTGTGACGACCTGACGATGTAGGGGAGATCTTTTTGATTAGATCTAAGCCCCACTACAAAAATGGCCAAGCCAATTGGATCGGTTGCAAGGCCTAAGAAGGTACATGTGTCAAATTGGCATGGTGTTGACACTTCATGCACTTCCTTACATACGCACAACAATCTCACTCTAAAGATGGCCAATAATAGCCCATGCGAAGAATGCACTTTGTGATGGCCATACCACTGAAGTGGCCATCGCATGTACCATCGTGCACTTGGGTGATCACCCAAGTGGACTCCTGCTGGTCCAAGCAACGGAGGAGGATTCCTTCGTAGCTTCGATGATACAAAATGTCTCCTAGCAAGACATGTTTTGCCACTTTCTATTTGAATGATCTTTTCATGGCATGTGTCAATCCAAGTGGGAGGTTACCTAACTTGAGGTAGTCTCTTATGGGTGTGTACCAATCCTACTGATTAGAAACCTCGATGGTATGAATGACCAATCCCTCTTGAAGTTCATCCCTAGCAAAAGTTGAGCGGGAAAGAACTTGTAAGAATAGCATTGTGTTGCTATTAAGAGGGGTCGGGGAGAACAAGGACCCCTAGTTGGCGTGATTCAGACTATCATGGATTCGAGAGAACTTATCCTGAGATGGTTCAATCTGGATCAGGTGGATTCTTGGTGTTAGGTAGAGCTTGCATGCTCCATCATGGATTGCGATAATGTTTTGACTTGAATGGTTGTCATCTCACCGGAAGGGTCTTGTGGGATTAGTGACCCCAAGGAGGCCATAGTGTCCAAAAAATGATTTGATGATCGAGGGAGTGCCTCGATGTCGTACCATTCAAGCTTTGCCAGGAATTTATCCACAAGGGCTTTGTAGGCCTACAGAACTGGGCATTTACATTGGAATACCCCTTTCACTTGGTTGACAATTAATAGAGAATCACCAAAGATGTTCAAGCGTTTGATGTTCATGGTGATTGTTGTTTGAAGACCTATGAGCAAGGCTTCGTATTCGACATTATTATTGGTGCACGGGAAATCAAGTTTAAATGATAGAGGCATTGGAGCCCCTTACGGTGTGAAGAATATGATTCCTATGCCACCCCCTTGCTCACATTTAGAACCATCAAAGAATAGGGTTATGTCGGCCTGTGACTCAGGCTCATCAGAATCTGGTGATTCTGAGACATGGAAGACCCCATCATCGGGTAGCTCTACGGTCAAAGGCTGATTGTCTTCGAGAGGAGCCTCTGCTAGTTGATCGGTGATGATTTGACCTTTGATGGACTTATGTCCAATGAATTCAATTTCAAACTCTGTCAAAAATATGATCCATTTCGTCGTGCGACTACTATGATAAGTACAAATCATCATGTATGATAATGGATTCTCCTTAGACACAACATACATCATGTTGCTCAACATGTAATGGCATATATTTTTGGTAGCAAACACCACTACCAAACAAAGCTTCTCAACGTATGCATAGTTAAGTTCATAACTGACCAGGGTGCGGCTAAGATAGTAATTAGCCTGTTCTTTGTGTAGTTCATTTTTTTGGGCTAGCATGGCACCCCCAGTGCCACCTCAGTAGCTGAGATGTATAAGTAGAATGACACTCTTGGTCTAGGTGGTGCCAATACTGGCAACGAACCCAAGTATTATTTGATTTTGTTAAAGGCTAACTGGCACTCGTCATCCCAATGAAATGCTACCCCCTTATGCAATAATTTGTTCATGGGTCAACACTTGTTAGAGAGTTGCACTATGAAGCACTTGATTGATGTGACCTTTCCCTGTGGGCTTCTGAGCTGCTTTATGGTAGTTGTGGGAAGAATTTCAAGGATTGCCTTGACTTTGTTTGGATCTACCTTGATTCTTCATTTTGAGACTATGAAACCCAAGAGTTTTCCAAATGTGACATCAAATACGCACTTCTTGGGGTTTAGTCTGACTTTATGTTCAATGAGGCGATCGAGAATCGTGCTTAGGTCATCGAGATGATCTGGGTGCAAAAGAGATTTTTCCAACAAATCATCCATGTAATCTTCCAATTTTTTATGCATGCGATCGTGGAAGATGTATGTCATGGCACGTTGGTAGGTGGTGCCATCGTTTTTAAGACCAAAGGGCATGACCTTATAACAAAATGTCCCCAAGGCATTGCGAACACCATTTTTAGTTGGTCCTCAGGATTGATACAAATATGATTGTATCTCGAGAAACAATCCATGAGGGAGAGCATTTCATGGCCTACTATAGCGTCTACCAATGCGTCGATGCTAGGTAAGGGGAAATCATCCTTAGGATCCGCTTTGTTTAGATCTGGAGATTTGGTGCATATGTGAATCCTCCCATTGGGATTTTTGATGGGCACCATGTTAGATAACCATGGTGGGTAATCCACATAGATGACAAACTGTGCATCCAACAAGTTTTGTAGCTCATCTTTAACCATTAAGGCTACTGTTGGGTGCATCTTACATAGTTTTTGCTTAACTGGCTTGACTGTCGGATCAAGAGTTAGATTATGCGTGACTAGCTACGGGTCTAGCCCCAACATGTATTTGTAGGACCATGCAAAAATGATGGGGAGCAAATTTTAACCAATTAAAATCATAAAGAAAAAGACGTAATTTTATTTCGAAGCATGGAAAGCTTAATTCGGAACCATGAATGATTACAAAGTACAGAAGAAAATACAGTTGTAGTCTCAATCTACGTCTTTCCAGCCTAACTCGAATCCTTCCAAAAATCCCCTTTTATCATCACGGCTTCTTGCAGCAATCGTTGTTCGTAACCGTCTTAACGGCTTCTGGAACTGCCACATGTAACTGTCTTAACTGCTTCTGGAACTGCCACTTGGAACTGCCTTAACGGCTTTTGGAATTGCCAACTATCGTTCTGTAATAGTCTACAAAAAACCCGCCTTCACTTCTTAGCCAGGTCACAAAAACATGACATGTCACGATTTCGTGACACTTTTCTGCCTTTGGCTCTCTTTCGCTGAAGTGTCGCGATATCACGACACTTTTCTGCCTTTGGCTCTCTCTCGCCAATGTGTCACGATATCGCGACACTTTTTTGCTTTTGGCTCTCTCTCGCCAATGTGTCATGATATCGTGACACTTTTCTATTTTTGGCTCTCTTTCACCAAAGTGTCGCGATATCGTGACACTTCTTCGACTTTTGGCTTTGCTTGCCAAAGTGTCACGATTTCGCGACACTTCTTTGGCTTTTGGCTTTGCTTGCCAAAGTGTCACGATTTCACAACACTTCTTTGGTACTTCTTTGGTGTTTGGCTTTGGCTGCCAAAGTGTCACGATTTCATGACACTTCTTTGGCGTTTGGCTTTGGCTGCCAAAGTGTCACGATTTCGCGACACTATAGGTTTTGCTTCCGTCTTTGCTCAGAGTTGTCGCGATATCGTGACACTTTTTGTTGCACCCTCCGTTCTGCTGTTGGTGTCGCAATATCATGACGACCTTTGTGTCATGATATCATGACACTTAAGTTTGCGCCCGCCGTTCTGCTAATGGTGTCACGATATCGCGACAACTTTGGTGTCACAATATTGCGACCATATTAATACTTAGAAAATTTTTGCAAACTTTGAACTTTTTCTTTTTGGTGATGCAAGATTGTTGTGATGCCCTGGATGCTCCTGCATCAAAAAACCTTCTTCTTCTCTTTAAGAAGGTCAATGTAGTTGGCTTGCTCTTCAGGGGATAAACTTACCCCCAGCTTGATGATTTGTGAATTCATTGGATCAAAGTCGATGTCTATGTCAGTCGTATCTTCAACTGACATGTGGGATCTGTCCTCCAACTGGTGTGGAGTTGGGATCAAGTGGATATCATTTGCTGAATTTAGATCTATGTTTGGAACATCAAGTTCCCCTTTAACATGGAAGACATCCTGAGTTTGCCCTGGGGTGAAATGGAATATCTCACTGCAAGGCCAGTACTCTAATGGGGATGGTGGTGTGTCAACGTGATCCCAGTATATAGCATATAGGTTTAGATGCAATGACCATGTTGGGTCGGTTGGGTTATGGATGGGGGCGGTTAAGTCAATGGAGATCATGTTAATGAAATGATTTTGGTCTCCATTATATGGGTGTGGTGACTCAGACATCCTAGGTGATCTTTGTGCTTCGGATCTGGATCTGTGGGTACTGACACAAATGGATCAGCCCTATATGCGGATAAAAGCATAGGGTATGCCCTTTATACCCTATCCTTACTACTCCATGTGGTTCAAATCAAAGCTTTGGGGAATTGGATCCTCAACCTAAGTTCGATGAGGATTTAACCCTATCCTTACTACTACGATTTTAGGCTTTTAAGCTCTATGGAAGTGATCAAAACCACTATTTTAAGGATCATGCTACATAAATAGGATAGACATGAAATACTTCTTTCGCCCAACCCTTTTCTTCCAAGTTAGGTTTTTATCATTTTGCTCAAGATCCTTTTTAATGAATGAGACGTGCTTGGTTCTAGATATCTCAAGACTCGGTTTCCAACCTTAGTATTTTTCTTATATTTATGTTATAACACAATCCTAAGAGGATTTGACATACTTTAATGACTTGCACCTAAGATGCATATGCAACTAAGATGAAATATTTTATTTTATTTTTTTATTTTTTTTTATAAAAACAAACAAAGCATGCCAATTGAAATCAAACACACAACTTAAATCATGATTAAACTAAGGATCCAAAAAATAAAATTTGAAAAACACAAACCAAAACCAAAACCCAAACACAATCCCAAAAACAAAAACTTGAAAGCCCACACCAAAAAAAACCAAAAATTATATACACTATTGTACAAGATGATGCCCAGCTTGGACTATTACTTTCTTGGATCCCAAACATGATTAGAATATATCAAAAAATATATGACACAATACACATGCCAAATTTTGTAGGAATCCAACAACAATAAGATCAAACCGAGCAATGCAACAAATTTCAACTTGCCATGCTCACCATTCCACTTTGATTTAGTTCTATTACCAACGTCATAGGTGAGATTCAAATCAAATTGGTTAGACAATAGTTGATATTCAATTTTATCTTGTCTATTCTTTAAAGTGCAAGTTTCATCGTTCCCTTCATGATTTAGAAGTAGGCTCTCTTTTTCAAATGTGAGATGTTGCAAACAAGAGCCTATTTCTAAAAATCTTGACTTCAAATCATTTTCCAGGATTTTAAAGCAATCAAAATCATTCAAAACTTGACAAGCATCAACAAAGTTTGGCATTTCCTCATTAATGATGTTAGCATCCAAAGGGACATCATGTGACCTATCACTTGAATTTTTTGTAGCTACTACCAAAGGTACAGATTTCCCCTTGTCGTCCATACTCAACCCATCATGATTAAAATTTATCATAACTTGATGAGTATTAGTAGCCTTTTCTTTTTTCTCTTTGTCTTCTTCATCATCCAATACCTGTTCAAAAACACCAAAGTTAGGCACCCAATCAAACATGCGTCCATATTTTTCAAAACAAGAGCCTAATTTTTCAAGATATATGTCACGTGACACCTTTCCCCGATCAATATCTTGAGTTGCCTCAAAATCCATATTTTCATTAGGATCATCAGTAGCATCTAACCCACACCACTTAGGTTTTGTAATTTCATCATTTTGAGATGGCATAGACATTGTAGAAACAATAGGTGGATCAAGATTTTTGATTTCTTGCCCCCCAAGGGGAACAAAAACAATTGATTCTCCTTCTTCATCCATGGTAGTAGAATCATTATCCTTCTCCAACCCTTGATGAGATTCCAAGGCTTCTTCCAAAACATTCTTAGATTGTGCAAGACTTGTAATATCCTCATATGAAAGGGCAATTGTATTATCCTGCATATCAATAGGCACATAAACTCCATTAGAAGGTTTGGAGTGAGCATACTCTTCCCAAGAATCATAACAATCATCTTTCAAGATCAAATTGTGATGCTCAACTATTTCTTTATCATCTTTTAATTCATCAACATGTTTCTCATCAAATTTATCTTCTCCTTCCTTAGATAGTTCAATTACTTCTAAAATTGAGTTATTGCTTGCATTCAAATTGATAAGGCTATCATAATCCACATGTGTAACCCATGATTCACGTTTAACATGATTTGGAAGGTGTGAATTTCCTATGCCATTATTTTCAACAATGTCATCCAATGTGTCATCCGAATCAGATTCATCCTCATAGAATTCATCTTTTGGTGAGTCAAGGGTTTCCAATCTATCACATGTTTCCATACGAGTTGGATCTAGTATTCCTCCCTTGCCTAAAATCATATTCCTATTAAAATAATTGAAATTTATTTTAGCAACATCTTTTGAATCAAGATGAGTATTTTGAAGTTGATTCATACTTAATAAAGATGGTTGATCTTGCAAAGTAGGTTGAGGACTTTGAATTTGATTGAAGCATGGGAATGATTGTTGATTCTGAAATTGATTCACACTTGAACTTCGTTGTGATGGATAAATCATTAGGTGGGTAAAGGAGTTATTAAATGATTGAAGATTACATGATCCAAAACCCATACCATAATTTTGACAACTCCATTGTTTCTCAATTGCCATTGCTTGAGTATAGGCTTGTGACAAAGATGTGATTTGAGGCATCCCTTGCAAATATGTGGACATGGGTGAGTCAAGAGCATTGATGTATATTTGGAGAGCCATTTCTTCTTGAAGAGCATAAAATGTCACTAATTGAGCATATAATCCAAAGAATCTCTCAGAAAATGACTTCACATTTTCACTTGGTCCTTTTCTAATATAGGCTAACTGATTGTACATGAGGATTGGGTCAACTTGCTTTTTGTTGAATTGATTGAGAAATGTTGCCTCTAGCTGAGCCCAAGAAGTGATAGACCCTAAAGGCAGACTTGTAAACCAATCATATGCCACTTTGTCCAAGGTATAAAGGAACATTTTACATGCAACATCATCATACCAACTCGTCAAGTGATTCACAACAAATTTGAATGCTTGAATATGTTCTTCTGCAGTATTTGTCCCATTAGACAAAAATTGAGGAAGACATCTCTCAAAACCAACGGGAAAATAATGTTGAATTCTCGGTATATTCAATGGGCTACCTGTCATCCACGGTGTAAACATAGCCATTCGTGAATGTTAAAGAATATAACTTTAATAGCCAAAAATTCCTTTTATATATATATATATTTTTTAAATCAAATTAAATCATATTATTCCTGTATGAACCATCAAAGCGTTAAGAACAGTGCATAGCAATCATAATAAAATAAACCGTTTCAGCCCTCCTTGATGAAACTCTCGATTATCATCAAGAAAACCTGCAACAGAAAAACAAATGCTGCAGTTTAGCCATTTGTGAGATTTAATAAATGATTTCGAAATTAGATCAAAAATATATTGCTCATGTATGAAAATAAAAATAAAATAAACCAATTCATGCCCTCCTTCTAGCGCCAATCTGTTGAGTGGTGTTTTCACCCAGTTATGAAAGCACACTCTCCGGTAGGATCTGAGTCCAAAAATCCTCTGCTTGCAAAGAAAATAACTTTCTCCAAGGTTCTTGTTATGCTTAAATAATGTTGTTCAAATGAAATGCCAGGAATATCTTAGGGTTTGCAAGTGGATGTTAACAAGGGGCACTGATGGTTTATTTAATTTGAATTTCTAGTGGACCCCAAGTGAATAAATCTATTCTAATCTTCAATTCTAATGGATTTTCAATTGCTTATTCAAATACTGTAATTAAACTACAAGAAATAAAATAAGGATTTGAAAGATAAAGCAAAGTAAATGGAAATAAGATTAAACTACAGTCAGAATACTGTCATCAATTCGATGAAACCGAAGATACTGAGGTTTTATGCATGCAACCTAATCTAATGAACCTGCAAACTCGCATAATCCAAATAAATTAGGTGCTAGTTTCTAGGGTTTCTACTGTAATTCCAGACTTAGGCATTCGCATGAAGCAACCAAGCACACTTGCATTAAAATTCACCTAAAAGCCTCAAAAATCTGGAATGAAAGATAAAACATTAAATCATGCATGCACAAAATGACTCCTTCTTTCTCATCAATGAGATGCCAATACTCTGTATTTTATATTAAATGATATGTCAATTACATTCAAAGAATGTTCCAGGCATAAATATTCCGAAACAAAAAAGAAGGAAATTGCCCAAGTGCAGGCCTGAATGGCAAAACGCCCTTGTCTACGCAACTCGCAATCGGCAATTTCCAACCCCTCTTTCAATCTGCACTTCTGGATTTATACTAATGGAAATGGCTCTTCGATTCTCCCTGTGTCGCTTTGTTTCATCTTCCTGCATGTGACCTTTCGAATTCCCACCTTTTCCTTATCTTTATTCCATGTTTAACGTCAAAACGCCTAAAATCCTCCGTTGCATGTAACGCTTCTGCAGACCTGACACCTGCATGCCACGTGTCACACGCTCTCTGCGCCTTCTGTAACGCCATTCTACGAAAATATTGACAAAAACTGCATGCCGCCTGTTCACCTTCCTAGCCGCAAAAACGTGACATGTCGCGAAATCGTGACATGTCGCGATATCGCGACGCCCTCCTCGTTCGTATGCCTTCGGTCGCTTTCTGTCGCGATATCGTGATGTTTTTCACCTTCGGACCTTCATGCCGCTTTCTGTCGTGATATCACGACGTTTTTCACCTTCGGACCTTCATGCCGCTTTCTGTCGTGATATCGCGACGTTTTTCACCTTTGGACCTTCATGCCGCTTTTTGTCACGATATCGTGACATTTTTCACCTTCGGACCTTCATGCCACTTTCTGTCGTGATATCGCTATCGATTTCTATTTTAAGCCTCCTTTCCACAAACTGTAGCGAAATTGCTACTGTTTCTCCTTCGAACCTCCTTCTCACAAAACTGTAGCAAAATCGCTACCATTTTCTTTTGGACCTCTTTGGCAACTTTAGGTCGTGAAATCGTGACCATTATCACTCTCTTGCCTTCTTTCAACAAATCGTCGCGATATCGCTACCACTTTTTCCCCCGAACCTGCTTGCCGCAAACTGTCGCGATATCGCTACCGCTTTCTCTTTTCGTACGCCTCCCCGAAACACGTCGTGAAATCATGACCATTTTTCTGTTCCATACGCCTTGGCAAAACCTGTTGCGATTTCGCTATTGTTTCTCTGCTTCGGGCATGGTCTTCATTTCTGTCGTGATTTCGTGACATCTCCCTTGTGTCGTACAATTTTCTAAAACACGTCACGAAATCGCGACCACCCTCTCCTTCGGGCCATCTCTCCGAAACATGTCGCGATTTAGCTACCATTTCCTGTTCCATACACCTTTGCTGCAATCGGTCGCGAAATCGCGACGTCTTTCCTCTTCGAGTCCTTTCGCTGTTTCCTGTCGTGATATCACGACGTTTTTCCGCTTCCGTACACTTTGCCAAAACACGTCGCGAAATCGTGACAATTTTCATCATCCGTACGCTTCGGCAAAACACGTCGCGAAATCGTGACCATTTTCATTCTTTTCCAACGGCATGTCACGATTTCGTGACACCATTTCTTTTCTTCTCAACGACATGTCGCGATTTCGTGACAACTTTCAACTCTTTTCCAGCGATATGTCGCGATTTCACGACAACTTTCAATTTTTCTTTTCTTTCTCCTTTTCGGCAGCGATGGAGCTACATGTCGCGATTTTGTGACACTTTCCTATTTTCGGCAGTGATGGCGCGACAAGTCACGATTTCACGACACATTCAACACTTAGGCATTTTTTCCTCTTTTCTTCAATTTTAGCATCTGGGTCACCGAGATTCTTCTCTGCAAGCCTGCAAAAAGGTGGGTCCCCAATTTTGGGGTGTGTTGTGGATCAACCACAACAGTTTTAAACTTTGTGCAACTTTAAATGCTATTTGGAAGGATTCTTCTGCATATTATACAGATCATTGCCCTGGTAGGGGTGGCTCTGCCCTTATGCTATCTTTACAATGGTCTTTGAAGGTTGTCAATCATGGATGTTCTCCATGCAACTCTGTTGTTTGGGTTATTCTAAATGATGAGAACTCTGCTTTTGGTGTATGTTCTATTTATGCACCTAATGACTACAAAAGTAGATGTTTGTTATGGCAATGGTTGTTGGGTTTACCCAATCTGCCCTGGCTTCTCATGGGGGATTTTAATATGGTGGAACATTGTGATGATAAACAAGGTGGGGCAATTTTTGAATGGAAAAGAGAGGAACAATTTTTTTGGTCTAAAGTTAAGGCCCATTTTTACCTTTGTGATCCTCTGTTGGGTCAAAGGGCTAATCATCCCGGTCTATGGTACACATGGTGTAATATGCAAAAGGGTAATAATAGGATATATTGCAGATTGGACAGAGCCTATGCTAATAGCAATTTTTTTAGTTTTGATTACTTTGCTAATGGCAGCAAAATTAATGTCCTTCCTACTGCCTTTTCTGACCATTTTCCTATTATGGTTAATTTGAGATTGTCGAGAGCTTTTTCTAAGCCGACTAGCAAATATAACAAGTTTATCTTGAACACTTCATTATTGGACCTTCAGGACTGTTCTGATGCTATTTTTACTATAAGGGAGCTTAATAGAGTTTGCTTTAAGCATTGTTCAGCCATTGATAGATGGAATTGCAATGTGAAAAGTTGGACTAAAACCTTTCAAACTATTGGAAGACTTAGAGCCAAAGCCAATAAGAGGTTAGAGGTCCTTTTGAATGAGCAGTTTTTACAAACAGAATTTGCTCTTCAGCTTCAGCCTAGCAATATTGACTTGCAGATGGAGTTGATCAGGATCAAGGAGGAGCTTAGAAACTTTCAAGTTAAGAAAATTAATGGTCAGAGAACTAGAGCTAGAATGAATTGGTTAAAAATGGGCGATAGGGGTACCAAATTCTATTTTGATTATCTGAAGGAAAAGACTCATAAAGTTCATATCCATTCTATCTCTGATGGAAATCAGTTGGTTACTGATGAGGATAAAATAAAGGAGATATTTCATCAGTTTTACTCCTCTCTTTTCTCTTCTGAAGATGACTCTTCTCGGGTTAGAGATAGGAATATTTGTTGTTCTCTTATTTCGAGGAAAATTACCCATCAAGAGGCTGAAATTCTGGACAAGCCGATCTCTTGTGATGAAATTTGCAAAGCCATTAAAGCTATAAATAGTGATAAGGCACCTAGACCTGATGGGCTGCCTATTGAGTTCTATAAGAAGTATAGTAATTGGATTTGTGAGGATTTACAGAAGGTGTATGATGAGGCTATTAAGTGTGGTTCTTTAGGTAGCATTATTAACTCAGGGGTTATCAGACTTCTTCCTAAAGATGGAGATAAAATTTTTATTAAGAATTGGAGGCCTATTACTCTTTTGAATGTCTCTTATAAGATATTGGCAAAAAATTTGGCACTTAGATTGGTGGATATTTTACCTAAATTTATCAATTTTACCCAGACCGGTTTTATCAAAGGTAGATATATTCTGGAAAATTTGATTACTGGATGGGAGGCTATGGATTGGGCTCGTAGGTCTGGTCAAAATATTGGCATGATTCTTCTTGATTTTGAGAAGGCTTATGATAGAATAGAATGGGGGTATATTATGGTTGTTTTGGTTGCTTTTGGGTTCCCTGACAATTTTTGCAGAATGGTTAAAACTCTTATGACTGATGTTGTTACGTGGATTGAAGTTAATGGGAGTTTATCTAATCCTATTGTTTTGCAAAGATCAATCAGGCAGGGTTGTCCCCTTGCTCCTGCATTGTTTGTTATTGCTAATGACCTTCTCTATTACTTGTTAAGAGATAACTCGTTGGGTCCTTCTATTAGAGGTGTTAGTTTACCTTCTTCTCAAGAGCTTCTTAATATGCAATTTGTGGATGATACTACGCTTTTTGTGGAGTTAGTGGAGGATAATTTTGCTAATATTTTTCATAAACTGGATCTTTTTTGCAATGCTTCTGGAGCTAAAATCTCTAATGCTAAGTCCAAAATTTTGAGTTGGGATTTTAATCCTCCTATTTGGTTGAACAAATATGAGCTTCAATGGTGTGGACCTAATGTTCAGGTAAGATATCTTGGGATACCTTTTGTTGTTCAACCCAATTTAAGGGATATGTGGAGCTGGGTCAAGGAGAAAGTTGTTCTAAAACTGGATAAATGGAAGAATAAACAACTTTCTTTGGCTGGCAGGTTTCAGATCTATCAAAATATCTTATCCTCCTATATTGTTTATTATGCTTCAGTTTGGTCTTTTAATGCTAATCAAATTTTTGAAATTCAGAAATATATTAAACAGTTCCTGTGGGCTGGTGATTATGGGATTAAGAAAAGGCATATGGTTAAATGGGATTGGGTTGCTTTATGCAAATTCAGAGGAGGTTTGGGTTTAATTGACTTGCGTAAACAGGGTATGACTCTTGCTGTTAAATGGATAATGAAGTGCATTAATGGTGTGGAACCATGGAAAGTTTTAATTAGGCATAATATTTGTGTTGTTGTTCCTCACAAAAGGAAGTTTTGGCATGGATTATCCTTTTTTGATGTTCTTTTTGGCACTTTTAGTAGTGTTCCAGCTGGTTCAGTTGTTTTTAGAACTATCTGGAAAGCTTGGCAACAGGTGAGATCTAATTTGTAGGGTTGGTTTCAGCCTATAAATTCTAGCTTTAAAATATATGTGAAGAGTTCTGTTTGGTGGAACTTGAAACATAAAAATAAGCCTTTAGCCCTTTTACAGGGTTGTTCAGCTCGTAGTTGGGCTCAAAATGGTATCTATTTTTTTGAGCATATTCTATGTCCTACTGGTTTGAAGTCTTGGGAAATGTTGAAACAAGAATTTCATCTGCCTGATTCCCAGCAGAGAACTTACTCTGTGCTTCAAAAATGTTTTAGACAGCTGATCAATCCTGAATTTGTTTTTGATGAGTAGCAGATTTTTGATTTTATCTATTGGAATGATGGTTCTAAATTCATAAAGCCTAAGCCGAAGCAGTTGTATCTTATGCTTACTAATACGGATATTATTTATCAGCACATTATCACTAAATGGGGTTTCAGTTTATCTATTAGTCATTACTCTTTTATTCTGCAGCATATATGGTCCAGGCATCTTGAACCAAAAAAAAGTTTTTTTAGATGGCTTCTTCTGTTATACAGGCTGCCTACTATGGTTGATCCTAACAGTTTGGTTATATGCTCTTTATGTAAAGTTTTGGAGACTATTTGTCATATCTTTTTTTATTGTGTATATGCTAAAGAAATATGGCTTCTTTTCTGCTCTGGTATTCTTGGCTGGAATTGTAACTCAATTGAGTTTAAAATGCAAGTTGTTTGTGGGCATATTCAGCAGTTGCAAAAAACTTATAATCTATTTTGGCTCATTCTATCCTCTAAAATTTTATGGATGATATGGAGATCTCGTAACGATGAAGTTTTTCAGCAGCATTGTAGAAATCTTACTGGGTCTCATTTGAGACTCATACGCTTCAAAATCTTATTGCAGGTCAACAGGTCGCTATGGACATTGAAGGGCAGCTGCAAATCAAAGAAAGTTTTTGAGGACTTGGATCAATTGAAGACAAATGATTGGGCTATATGCTCCATGTTTGATGATATTCATGATCTTGATGTATATAAATGGTTTTGTAATTTTGTTATAAGATGTAACGCTTTGTATGTTAAAAACAACAACACTCTATGACTGTTTTATAGTTGTTATGACTGGAATCCTTCCAGTTATCTGTAGTTCTTGGTTTTAGCCTATTATGATGCTATGAGCTTTTGATGTAATAGTTTGTTTTAATATAAAGTTCCAGATGTTTAATAGAAAAAAAATTATGAGAACTGGAATGTAATTATAAATAAAATCTATGTAAGTAATTATTATATCTTTTCTTGTGTATTTATAGCCATAAAAATAAAATTGACTTAGTGAAAAAATAAGGTTTCTCTTTTATATATATATATGAATGATAAAAGAAGAAATGTCATTTTAAGTATGAGAGATGAAATGCAGATAAATAAGTAACTTGTCAATTTCATGCATACATGACCATGCCAACCCTAATGATAATCTTATGCTCAAAGCACAAAATACACCACCATCAAATAAACCTCAAGGCTTACATCTAATAAAAAAAAAATATTTAAAAAAAAAAATCAAGAAAATGAAGGTATAATAAGTTGGCAAGTGATATATGCCAACCCTAATGAGAAGATTATTCTCAAAGCATAAAATACACAACCATAAAATAAACCTCAAGGCGTACATATAACCAAAAAAAAAAAAAAATTACAAAAAAAAAAAACAAGTATAATAAGTTGGCAAGTGATATATCTTGAGTTTAATGGATAATAAAACATAGGTAATTAGACTTATGAGAGGAGGAATGCAATTATAAATAAGCCTCATCTAAATCAATTATTATATATTTTTATTTTGTGTTTATGGTCACAGAAATAAGATTGAATTAGTTGAAAAACAAGATGGTTAGTTGAAATGAAAGTGTTCTCTCTATATCTAGGTATAGAGATATCATAGTCCCTTATTTTTTATAACATGTCTATTTGCATTGAATGATAAAATGGAGGTGGAGGTGTTAAGGTAAATAATGGTGTTGTTCCATTAAGATTCAAGTCATAAATGAAGTGAACAAAGGGAAGGTATAATGGGCATTAAAAAAAAGCATTTGAATGGTAAGCCCTTAAGTTTTTATCTAGGATATCCAAGTTCAAACCTTGGTATGAAGGGACCGAGATCCCTCATAAAAACCCATGTTTTACACCAATATTTTTAATCCCAATAAGAGGGGCTCAAGATCCCTCATAAGAACCCATGATTTACCTCTAACATTATTGTGACCTCTAAGAGATACCATAGTTGTAAGTCCTTGGATTTTCATCCAAGAAATCCAAGTTCAAAACTCGATATGAGGGGGACAAGATCCCTTATAAAAATCCATATAAAATCAATTTTCTTGGAGGACTTGTGAGGGATACCATAGTGGTAAGTCCTTGGGTTTTTGTTCTAGACACCCAAGTTGTAAGAGGGGGACCCCTCATATAATAGATTTAGAAAAACTCAATTTCTAGTTTGAGAAGGACAACACAATAGTTAGGACTTTGGCCTATCTTTGGGGAGGTCCAAGGTTCAAAGCATGGTGTACCTAGATGAGAATATACTAAAAGGTAGCATTCAAGTAATTTTTGGTTGGTTGTCTCAGTTCGACGCCCCTTGGGGGTCATATTGATTTCATCTAAACAAAACTCTATATATAATACATTGAGAACATGATCAAATGTTTATAACTTTACTAATTAGGAATGAGCTACGTTAATACAAATCTTCTTATATATTATGTATCTAAATTATTTGTTAAATATAAATATATTTATTTCATTATATCATTCTTTTTAAAAAATTTAAAATATACATTTGAGGAAAAGGTTCAGAAGTCTAATTATTTTATATGTGGTAAGTTTTGTTTTTAAACTTGAATAACTTACTTTAGAAGCAATTTTGTTCTTTGTGAAAGTTAAATATAATACAACTGAATAATTTTATGAATGTTAAATATAATACACTTATATTTTATCTAAGTTAATTATAAATTTCATAAAAATTTTAAAAAATTAATTAAAAAATTCTGATACTAAAAAATAAACTAAATTAAACTTAAAATAATACTTTAATAAAACTAATAATCTACACTAATGGTTTTTCACTAAATTTATTCGAAGTCAATTTTGACTCGATGAAGAATGCACGGCGATGTGATTAGTCTAATTCTATTTTGATGATGCAATTTGTCCAAGCCATGGGACTCTACGCCGACAAAGCCATTAGGCATTTGTTTTTGTGCACATTTAAAGTGGAATAATTTAAACTTAAAATAATACACAAATGATTTTTCACTAAATTTATTCTTAATAAATTTAATATATGATATAATGCTACTTTCAATAGAAACTACTATTATGTCTTTATTCACTATTCGGATGATCCTCATAATTCTAATTTGATGACTCTCCGCCGACAAAGCCATCAGGGCATTGGCTTTTGTGCACATTTTAAGCCATGAGGGCATTGGTTTTTGTGCACATTTCACTATAAAGTCTGTACTGAAGACTCTATAGCCATTGTCAAGTCACTCGTTATTCGATGGCGAAAATGAAAGGGGATGTGGTTCCTCTACTTCTAATTTGGTGGTGTTTAGAAGCCGTTGCCGCTGCAAATTGCCGTCCTGAAAGTTGCGGATCGATGAATGTGAGTTACCCTTTCTGGATTCAGAATTCAAGTTGTGGGTACCCTGGTTTTAACATCAAATGCAAGACCGAGACGAATTCTAGCAAGAATCCAGCTCCGTTTCTTCCCACGCCTGTAGGGGATTTTAAGATTATGAACATCAGTTATACAGGTAATCTCATCATTAATTCGACGTCTCTGAAAGCCATGTCGTGCGACTCGACGGACGATCAATCCGTCGTCTTCAGTCTTATCAAAGACGGCCCTCTCACCATCTCTTCCGTCAACAGGTTCGCGGTCATCGGCTGCAGCGCATTCGGGTCTTTCACCAACCAAAGCTCGCGCGGTAATTTCTATGTAACGGACGAGATGATAGGGAGTTGTCAATCTGCATGCCTAAATCAATATGATCCACAATACTGCAATGGGCACGGCTGCTGTGAAGCTGGCATTCCTGGAAACTGGCAGTGGATAAATTTTACGGGTGGAGGAATTTCATATCTGCACTATGACGG
The DNA here is from genome assembly GCA_028583015.1 of Wollemia nobilis. NCBI lineage: Eukaryota > Viridiplantae > Streptophyta > Pinopsida > Araucariales > Araucariaceae > Wollemia > Wollemia nobilis. The sequence goes on from JAQPPZ010015531.1 coordinate 279,786, forward strand.
TGACGGTGCGTGTGGGTTCTCGACAATACTCGACCCATCTACCTATACTGTTCCTGACACTGAAAAAGGAGCCTTTGCAAGGGGCAGTTACGGTCTCCGCCTCGATTGGGGTGTGGGCCATCAGAATTGCTCAGTGGCTAAAGGACTGTCCAATTACTCCTGTGAAGAGGTGGCCCAATGTAGAGACTCCCAAACGGGGCAGGGCTACGTGTGTGAATGTCCTGTCGGATTTGAAGGAACCGGTTACCATAACGGCACTGGTTGCACAGGTATATCGTCATTCCATGACTAAACATACTCTCTTGCTATTCTTTTTGAGCACCAATGTTTCCACGTGCTTTAGACTTTAGATGAGCAAATAAAACTCTAACTATTTGGCAGGGCCAGCATATTTTATTTCACAAGTTTATTTGATTGTAATCTTAGGCGCTCTATGTCATAAAGTACAAGAAATCTCTTGGACAGCTGATTCAGCTCGTGATAGGGTACGACCAAATCGATGCCCTACTCTGACCTATCCAAGGAAAAACATGGGGGTAAAAAAGACCTAAATCGCTACTACCCATAGGGAAATGCATATAATTTTAGTAGAAAGGAAAGACCATGGCCCTATCAGGGTTCATAAATTGAAACAGACATACTTTGTTTGCATTTGAAATCTCCATCTCTACCTGCTCTAGTTAATTTTAAATTTTAATTAGAAGCCTGGTATCTATGCGAGGTATTTCTAAAAGCCTTGCAGGACAATGTAGACAGTATGATTTTCATTGATGAAGCAGACAGTATGCATGTTGTCGGCATGATGTTATTAACTAACATTGTTTTTGTAATGTTAGTATTAATTTACAGTTTAGTTTGGAATTTTAACATGATCATTAGCTATATGGACATGTTAATATGCAGCAACAGAAATAGAAATGTTAACTAATTCATCCCATCTGATGTAAAGCAGTGTTTCGAAACTCGCAGGTTACTCGCGAGTACCCGCGAAACTCGCGGGTCAGGGAGGCCTGTGAGTTTTTCCAATTAAAAACTCGGGCCCCGATTACTTGCCCATTATTTACCGAGTACTCGGCGATTACTCGCCGAGAGAAGCAGGGGAAAGACAGGGCAAGCAGAGGAAAGACAGGGGAGGCAGGGCCGAGGCCGATGCAGGGGAGAGATAGGGAAGAGGACAGGGGAGGGATGGAGGAAGGAAAGGCATTCAAATAAATTTTAATTAAATATTTTAAAAATCTTGTTGTAATAACCACATTTGCACCATCGAGACAGTATATGCTAATTTATGTTTCTCTGTGCTTTGTATGCATTTAACCATGCCAGGATGAAGAGGTATGCATTTAACCATGCCAGGATGAAGAGGAAGAGATGCTGACCTTCATGGGATTCGAAGGGCCGCGGCTGAGATTAGAAAGGTGTGACATTATGCTGAAATGGTAATTTTCACTGAGATTAAAGGTAAAAGGAGCTGAGATTAGAAAGGTGCGTTATTATCGATGCACTAATTTCTATAAGGTTGAGATTAGAAAGGTGCGTCACTATACGTAATTGCTAATTTCTATCGAGGCCGCTGCCGTGCGAGATGCCAATGGGCGTTCGCGGCGATTTATTTCTTTATATCTATCGGATCTTATGTGTCTCCTTCCAATGCCAAGGACACCGGATCGACACGGTTGACTTTTTTTTTTTTGTTTCCCCCGATATTTTCTCGAGTTTATCGCGAGTTACGGAGAACTCGCGAAAATTAGGCTCCCAAGTTTATAGCGAGTTGCGAGTTTCGAAATACTGATGTAAAGCGTACTTTAGCATTCACGTGAACTTTTGTCCACTGACGCCTTAACGTGCAGATATTGACGAATGCACAGGTGAAAACCTGTGCGTTGAACGACCGAGAGGCTCATGTTATAATCTGCCTGGAAGTTACAATTGTTCATGCTCAGAAGGTTACGTAGGAGATGGCTTTCGAAACAGCAGTGGATGCAACTCCGCAAGCTCAAACAAAGTCGTCGTTCGTGCAACCATAGGTGCCTATCCCAGTTCTGCTGTGTTTGTGTGTATAATGTTTCCTTTTATTTGAAAATATGTAATGCCTTATTCAATCTTGACGTACGTCTTATTAGAATTTTATGGAATGTTTGGTGAGAAACGTAGGTTCAGTTTCTTCGGTCATTGGAGTATCTTTGGCAGCAACAGTACTATTTTGGTGGCTGAAGAAACGACACGAGAAAGTTGCGAAGGCCAAGTATTTCCAACAGAACGGCGGTGTCCAGTTGCAGCAATACATTGCTTCCAGGGGCGGACGAGAAAACTTGAGGATATATTCAGCAACGGAGCTCGAAAAGGCCTCGAAAAATTATTCAAGCGATATGAAACTGGGAAGCGGTGGCTACGGCACGGTATACAAAGGAATTCTTTTAGATGGCACAATTGTGGCGATCAAAAAGTACAAGGAGAAGGAGATCTCTGATCCACAGAAAGACGATCAGTTTATCAACGAACTCATCATTCTGTCCCAAATTAATCACAGAAACGTAGTGAAATTGAGGGGGTGCTGCCTCCAAACTCAGTTTCCATTGCTGGTATACGAATTTGTCCCCAGCGGGACATTGTCTCAACATCTGCACTCGGGTGAGGCTTCTTTGAATTGGAAGTCTCGTCTGCGTGTCGCCATCGAGACAGCCGAAGCTCTGGCGTATCTGCATTCTGCGGCATCTCAGCCCATATTCCACCGTGACGTAAAGTCGTCGAATATTCTTCTGGACAAAACATTCACCCCAAAAGTTGCAGACTTCGGGTTTTCTCGCCTGCTCTCTACAGGCTGTACGCATCTCACAACGAATGTGATGGGCACCAGGGGTTACATGGATCCTGAGTACTTCCAGAGCTTCCAGCTCACCGACAAGAGTGACGTGTACAGCTTTGGCGTAGTCCTGGTGGAGCTTCTCACAGGTCTGGCACCCTTGTCTTTGAAAAGGCCCAAAGACAAATCCACTCTATCCGCCCTTTTTCTGTCCAAATTCGCGGACAACCGCTTGAGTGAAATCTTAGATCGCAATGTAGTAAATGAAGAAAACCGGGTGCAGATGGGAAAAATGGCGAGCTTGGCGAGGGAATGTCTTCAAGTGGAAGGGAAGAGGAGGCCTTCCATGAAAGAGGTGGTGGAGGAGCTTGTTTGGATAAGAGGTTCCTCAAGACATGAGAGATCATATCCAAGAGATGAGAAATACGGAGGACGAGATGACAACAAGACATCAACGGCGACAGCTGATTTAATAGGAACGTTGCAGAACAAAAATATAGAGAGGAATTACTCTTATCCGGTGATCAGAGAAAGCATTACATTTGAGGCGTCATCAAGTTTGATAGTTCAGACCATTTAAATTGAAATTTAATGTAAACAATTAGGAATGTGTGAGCTGCACCTAGTTGAGGTTAATCAGTTTGTGTTGAAGACGGGTTGGAGTCCATCCCAAGTGTAAATAGTTAGGATAATTTAGTTGCTTTCCTTTAGACAATGGACGCATAGGCTTTAGATTAAGGCCTCGCTCTGTTACTTCAGATTTAAGTGTGATTATTGATATGAACGTCATCAAAATTTCACCAACATTCACTTTAAGCGAAACTTCCAGAATGGGAACATAAGTTAAGCATGTAGTATATTTTATTTATAGAATAGATTTTTGGGTATTCGTTGTTAGCTTCGTTTAATTTTAGGAGATTGTCAAGGTGGATGACGTTTTTCTAGACTGTAATAGATTGCAGTTAAAAACAGATTGAGGTGCAAATAGTGGATGTAGATTGGGATTGAAGATCTTAATTGTTATTTTTTATTTATTGAGAATTTGCAAGAATAGAAAACCGGGTGCAAATGGGAAAAATAATGAGCAAGAATATCTTCCAGTGGAAGGGAAGAGGAGGCCTTCCATGAAAGAGGTGGTGGAGGAGCTTGTTTGGATAAGAGGTTCCTCAAGACATGAGAGATCATATCCAAGAGATGAGAAATACGGAGGAAAAGATGACAACCAAACATCAACGACGAAAACTGATTTATTAAGTATGTTGCAGAACAAAAATATAGAGAGGAATTACTCTTATCCGGTGATAAAATAAAGCATTACATTTGATGTGTCATAAAGTTGATGAGTTTTGGAGCCTAAAAATTAATTAAGTGTTCCAGTGAATGGAAAGTAATGATCTCTCATTGTTAGCTTTGTCTAATTTTAAGGAATTGCTAATTTGGTGGATGACGTTTTTTTAGACTGTAATAGACTGCAATTAGGAACAAATTGGGGGCACAAATAGTGGATCTATATTGGGATTGAAGATCTCAATTGGTATTTTATGTGTATTGGAAATTTGCAAGAATGGGATTGTAGAAAACAGAGGAGAGACGTGTGTGTGAGGTTCCATTGTATTCCATTGAGGAAGGTTGCAGTTGGTTTTGTTGCAGGAGGATCCCATTGGAGAATAATACAAAGAATATAGGATATTTTTTTTGATGAAAAGCTAAATTATATTAATAATAAAGTTTAACATGAAAAAAAGTGGCGGGTGGCAATGATCACACCCCTCGAAGAAACAAGCCAACCCTAACCACGGGTTGGAAAACCACAAACCAGAGCTCACTACAAACTAGGCAACATCAATCAAATAGGCAGTGAAACTTGCATGCAATCAGAAAGTTTGTGGCTGCACGTCTACATTAGAGTCCCATGGAATGACCAAGGTATGCAGTAATCCATCTGTGTGTCCCTGATCCTCATGAACATTTGAATATCCCTAGCCCTGTCCTCGAGATCAAGCTGGCGATTATGTGCACTTATATCCCTGCATTCCAGGCACGATCCCGTGTGCCATCATTAACTTCCACCAGCTCATCCCAGGCACCTCTGGGTGGAGAACATGATGGTTATTGAATTGGTTGTGCATTCCATCCATCATTGTAGGTAAAAAGGTCATGTCCCCAACCTCCCTGTGCATGCACCAGACGTGGCAGTTGATGAGACCTCGAGCGAGAACAGGACGTCTACTGTGCGTTGTTTGGAAAAACCTTGCTAACTGAGCAAGGTGCATTTTTCCAGTCATCCAAAAGTGCCTTCATGTGTGCTTGCTCAATGTCAAGTTTAGCCTGTTGATTGCAAATCTAGAACCATGTATCTTGAAACACCTCTATTTTGTCGACTAGAGAAAATTCATCAGAAGGATTTTGATGTTGAAAAACTATCTTGTTTCTAGATTTCCACATGTGAAAAAGAAGACTAATTCGAAATATATGCCACACTTTGGACAAGGGAAGAACAAATTTAATATTATCCCCTAACAGAGCTTGCTCGCCATGTAAGGGATTCATCCTCGGAATTGGGAAAAAAAGACCATCCCCATTCCCAGGCACTCCTTGCTCTTGTGCAGAACCAAAAAATATGAGGAGAAGATTCATCCTCATTACACAATGCACATTTAGGGTTTGCAACTCCCAAGTGCCCGAGTCTGTCTCCTAAGGGTAAACTTTGAAAGAGAAGGCTCCAAGTAAAAAAAGATTGTTTTGGCTCAAGAAAAGAAGACCAAACTATCTGAAATCGAGCCTTCCAACCAGAAACCGCCACTGGATCTCCCCATTTATCATTAAGTCTATGGACCATTGGCAACATTGGGGAGAGCCACTTGTAACCCAATTTAGCTGAGTAATTCAACAATTGTATATCCGAAAACCAGGACTAATCTTTCCACCATGTCCTCTGAGAGTGCTGCCCACACTTGTGCCACATGGAAAAGGGGATAATGTCAATTATTGAGTCATAAGTGAGCTTTTCACCAGTGCTCAACTGAAATTGTTGTTTAAAAAGCGGCCAAGGGATCCAATCCCTCGAGGTTTGAGAATAAAAATAAAAAACTGTAGATATACCTTTTTTTAAAAACTTTTGGGCATGAATCCATGGGACCTGAGCAAGAGGAGTTCCCTGAATGTTAATCACCGAAGACCACCAGATGTTTAAAGAATTGATGGACAGTCCTTTATGGCCTCTATTCCCTTTCCACTTAAGCCAAGGAGTGAATTGCTGCCATGATTTCCAAATACTTTTAATCACAAAAGAACCAGAGATTTTCACAGACTGGCATTACAATTAGGGAAGGGAGGTCAATTCCTCTCCAGGCTTGTTTGTTCAAAGGAAGCCCTGAAGAAATATAATGTCTGATGAGGATTTTCCAGGCCTCCGAGCCTTTAAGGGCTCGTATGATCCATTTGGCACGAGAGAGTCATGCCTTATATTTTACAATCAACCATGCCCATTCCTCCTGAAGCTATAGGTAAACAACACATATCCCAAGCAACCCGATGAAAACCTTTCTTCTCAATTGAGTTTGCCCACAAAAAATTCCTCAATAGTCTTTCAAGCTTAAGGTAGCATGGTTGTGAAGGGACCCAACAAGAAGAGTAATATACATGAGTAGAGGCAAGGACCTTAGAACAAATCTAGAATTTTCCCCGTGAGACATCTTCTTAGTAATCCAATACTCAAGATTTTTCTCAACTTTCAGCAACATAGTTCCATAATCGAACATGGGAACCATAAAAGGCAAAAGGGATCCCTAGAAATTTGAACACTTCTCTTGGAAAAATCCAATGCCATTGAAACTGTTCTAGCCAAGGAGGGAGCGGGGTAGGGGACTGCCGATAACAAGAAGTTTTTCTCCACTAAATACTAGAACCAAAGGCCTGACAAAAAACTTCCAAACATCTGAGTGCTTCCTTCATTGAGTGTTCCTCCTCTAAAAGAGTGAGAAAAGAGTCATCAGTAAAGTGACCATTAATGAGCTGACCTTGGTTATCAGGGAGAGAAATACCCTTAATTTGGCCCAAATAAGAATGCCTAGCAAGCAAATATCCAAAGGCTTCAGCAGCAAGGATATACAGAGAAGGAGCCAAGGGACAACCTTGCCGAACAGATCTGAACAAACCGATTGGCCTAGTTTGATGATTATTCAAAGATAAAACAACTGAAGCATCCTAAAAAAGAATATTGATAGATTGAACAAACACAGGCCCAAACCCTAAAGACTGTAACATGGAAAGAATGAAGTTCCATTCAATTCTATCATAGGCCTTTTCAAAATCAATTTTCAAGAAGAGGGCTTGTCGACTGCGATCGCCTAAGCCATTCCATACCTTCCCAAACTGCAATGACATTATCCAATATATATCTGCATTTAATAAATCCTGTTTGCTCCGGCCTAACAATAAGAGGCAACAGAGGCCGGAGTTTTAGAGCCAGGGCTTTGGCAATAATCTTATAGCTGACATTGAGCAAGGTAATTGGCCTCCAATTTTTTATACATTCAGGATCCCCTTGTTTGGGAAGGCACTTGATATTACCTCGGTTCAAAATTTCTCCAAGAGAGCCACTGTGCATGGCTTCAAGGTAGACTTTGTGTAAATCAAAACCAACAAAGTCCCAACATGCCTTGTAGAATTCACAAGGAAATCCATCCAAGCCTGGGGCCTTCTCATTGGCCATTTGAGTTAATGTTGAGGCAAGGTCATCAACAGAAAAATACTTTTCACACTCCTCTCTTTGAGCTACAGAGAGTTTGTTAGGGACAACATCCATGCAAAGCTTGAGAGCTTCATCCCTCTCTGGATAAGAAGACTGAGCAGCAAAAACTTGAGTGTAATGCTTAACAAAAATGTCAGCAATACTAGGTAGAGAGGTATGGCTAATACCATTGTCCACAATAGCTTTGAATTTACTTGCATTACGAGGAGGACGTAACTTTTGGAAGAATTCCTTAGAAACTTTGTCCCCAATTTTAAGCCAATGTAAGCGGGCCTTGATCTGAGCACCTTTAGATTCATAGAGCTCTGCCACCTTGAGCTCATGACGAACCTAAGCGGCATGCCCCCGCCAAAACAGGACAGAGAGGGTTGGCTTCAAGCCTACAAAAGGCTTTTTCGATTCGAATGCATAAAGCAAGCAAAGAATATTTTCTAAATTGAGCAACTTTCTTGCCCAAACTACGAAGAAGGGTTGTGGTTCGGGATATAGCATCATTCCACCACTCAATCCATCCTTCTTCACCAACAGGTCTGTCCCCCAAATTCCAGACTCTCCGAATATGACACATCATGGAAGAATGCTGAAGAAAGGATGTGTTAAGAAAAAACTGAGACTTAATACCCTGAACAGGTACCACAGAAGATAAAATAGTGAACATAATTGGGGAATGATCAGACCCAATAGTACCAACAATAACCTCCACAACTGGAGCATCACCATGCTTTTGATGAAAATAAAACTGGGTATGGTCTGACAACATAGCTCTATCTAAACGTTTGAGAATCCTTGCCCGCCCAACTTGAAAGTTATTCCAGGTAAACCAAAGGTGCTCATCAAAAGAAGCAGGAGAAAGACAGAATTAGGGTCAAACAAACATAATTTTTTTTCATAAAAAACCAGAGATTCACGCTCACCAAGGGCCCACCTGTGGTTTAGACCCCCAATTTTATCAGAAGCACGCTCAACCATATTAAAATCTCCACAGATGATCCATACTACAGAAGGCAAAGAAAACACACACCATTTCCAAAGCAAATAGCGCTCTGGAGCACTATTGGAGGCATATACATTTAAAATTCCAAAGGACATTTCGTCAACTTCAAGCAAAATCCAAACAGCTTGGTTAGAAGGGTCAACCCCCCAATCAACAAAATTCCCATGCCATCTATTGGCTAGGAGAATAACAGCACCACCACGACCGAGAGGGTGCTTGGTGGAAAAAATTTGACTATTAGGGTAAATGAGCACACAGGCACACTGCAATTGGAACTCAGTAATTTTAACTTCTTGCAAGCAAACAATATTTGGGCCCCCATACTTGGTTGCACAAAAAGTAATATCATCGTGAACCATGTATCTTCGAACTGGGTCCGTCAGTCCTCTAACATTCCATGATAGAAAAATCATTCTAACCTGTCGAGGATCAAACTTCCTCTGACCTCATCAGAGTCACCCAGAATAGCAAGCGACTAAAACGAGTTGCTAGAAAAGCTTCCCAGTTGTCGATTTTTGTCTACATGCAGACCCTGCACTAGACTATAAGACCTTCATATTCGGGAATTCATGCCTTCTTTTTGCTCCAGCTGGTAAGCAACCATGGAGACAGAGAGGATACCATCATTCTTTAAGAGCCATTGACATATCTTCAGCCACAACTACTGAATTGGAAAGGATTTGAGTACTTGGGGAAGCATTCTGGGATGGAACCGGGACATGCAAGGGCGGTTTTATTGCTGTGTCTTGAGCATAGGAGCCAGCAGTCTGACCCCCCTAAGGATTATGGACAGAGGACTGGCCTCCTTGAGGGCCTTTACCAGGGACATGCTTGCCTTTCTTGGAGACCACCTTCTAGTCACTGTCAAACCCATCTTTGGTTGGCTAGTTTTTCTCATTATAAGCTTGATTAATAGGAGTTGGGCCCTTGGATTTAAACTTATCTGCCATTAAGGGACAATCTTTAATATTGTGTGCGACAGACTGGCACTTGTAGCAAGTGTTTGGCAAATTGACATACACCACTCTCTGGTGGATATTAGTATCAGCTACCTTAATATCAATAAATTCCTTGAGGGAATTGGCCAAATCAATTTTCACACAAAGCCGACGGGTAGGCCGAGCATTAAAGAAGCGCTACGAGGTCGTCTCACATACAAATTCCCCAACTTTCATGGCAACATCACGAATAAATGGGACCAATGCCATTGGCAAACCTGGGAATTCAACCCACACAGGGACAACAAGAGAGACACCATTGGCAACCTAGAGATTCTTGTGCCATGGTTGACAAATAAGCAAAGTACTATGAACATAACAAGGACCCTTGCTGAGAACTTTTTGACACACTCCGGATTAGAGAACCGAATATGAAAGAAACCTTTGGTCAGGTTTTGCATAGACTCTACAAAGATACCATATGGGTTCCAATAGCTTTGAAACCAGTTTCGTAGAATTGCATCAGAGGGGATACGACCCAAGAAGTAGCCTATGACAGTATTTTTCTCTAGCCAAGTACAAGCTTTATTGAAACTATCGAGGGGAATAGAAATGTCTGGCACATTACCTTGTGGAACACCATGGGAATGAACTTTCGAGGTTGCTTGCCCGCCATCATTTTCTCCATCAGCTTCACCAGACAATGAACCAAGAGGAACCAAATGTGACATATTAAAAAAAACATAGTAATTCCACCTAAGGCGGATCAATAATGGAAGGACAAAGCAGCAGATCCCATCCACTGGCACATGTAGCACTGTGACGAGGCCAAAAATCACACATGCAAACGATGAATGCAAAGTCGGCTCGGCTCCTCAGGATGAGTTGCAGAGCAAAACCTTGAATTAATAAACTTAATTAACATCAGAAGATAGGATATTCAATAGTGGATATGTTAAACAGTAATTTTACCCAATTGTAAAACCACACTTACCCTTAGGATTTTGATTAAAAAACACTCTCTTGTAAAGAAGTTAAAAATCAAAACAACTTCTCCAAGGTTCCGCTATGTATAATCTTGTCAAATAAGTGGTAGGAGTACCTTAGTGATTGCAAGTAACTGTTAACAAGGGGTATGTGTTGGTTTATTTTATTATGCTAGGCTAATGATTGTTCATGAAACTTAAAAAAATGTAAATGTGAATTGGCCCTCATATGACCATGATGTAAAGCCTTAATTCCTTTTATATTGAATGTTTTTAGGTAGATTTTATCTTCTTTTGATTAAGTAGATTTTAAACAAGTTTTCATCTTACATTAAACCTTACTTTGAACATGAGAATGAAGATTAAAATCTATCTATGAATCTAAATCTGAAATGATAAATGAATTCATTAAATGTAGCTTCTATCATGAGGATAAATATAGTCTTTGATATAATTAATTTTTTATCTCGTTTCAATGAAATCAATTTTCATAAAGAGACAACAATTTATTGTTTTAAAATAATGGCCTTGAAATGTCATTATAAATTATCTCTCTTTAATGAAATCATAATTTTCATAAAGAAAAATTAATTTAATGCTTTAAAACAATAACCTTTGATGTAATGTATAAATTACCTCTTTTTAATGAAATCAAAATTTTCATAAAGAGAGTTGAATTTATTGCTCTAAAAAAGATAGCTTATGGAATGCCATAAAAATTAACCCCCTTTAATGAAATTACAATTTTCATAAATGAAAGTTCATTTATGTTTGCGAATAAAAATTTAAAGCTGGAAAAAAATTGATTTACCTTTAAAATGTGAAAAAAATTAATTTTCAAAATTATAAAACCCTCATAAAACAATTATTTTCAACAATTTTTATAATTTTGGATTGGCTTCGGAATGAGTTCAAATTTATTTTGGATGAAATATTGTAGCTCATTCTTCACACCCATGTATTTATTTTTGTCATTTTATTTTTTATTTTTTATTTTAATCGTCGAAGTTTAAAAAAAATCCAAAAAAATGGTTTAAAAAAAAAAATCTAGAAATGGAAATAAAATACAGAATGCTAAAAATATAAACATGCAAAGCCTTGAAATTTGATTTGCCTTTGAAACATAAAATAATATAAAATCTCAAAATTATAAAAATCCCCATAAAACAACAATTTACAATATTTTTTATAAAATCTAAATGGCATCGGAATGACTTAGAATTTATTTCAGATGAAATATTGAAGCTCATTCTTCACATCCCTGCAATTATTTTTGAAATTTTATTTATTTTTATTTTTATTTTATTTGTTGACTTTTAAAAAAACTACAAAAAGAGAAGGTTAGAAAACATTAAAAAAAAAAAATAAAATAAAATCTAGAAATGTTAAAAACAAACTACTCTCAGTCTAATGCCACCCTATCCTATAAAACTGGATATGTGAGACTTTTTTGCATGTAACCAAATTTATTCGAATTTGCATACACACGATTTGAAATAAATTAGGTGCAATCTTCTTAAGGAATAAAAATAAATTATTTTCTTCTAAGCCTTCAATAATGCAACCATTAAAATGCATTTAACACTATTTATAAGCCAAGAAAACATGGAAGAAAATATAAACCATTAACTCAAACATGCAAAAAAAACTATCCTCCCATCTTGCTAAAAGTTCAAGTTTCTAAAATATTTGTATTAAAAAATATTATGTTTTACAACCAGTATTTCCAACTTCTTCCAAACAATGTCCAGCCCTTGTTTATGAGCTTCAATGGGTTTTTAAAAATTTCTAACATTGGTTATTCATTTCTTTTTCCAACTCTTGGCTTTTCATCGCTTTCTTTTTCCAACTCTCAGCTTTCCAACGTTTTCTTTTCTTCTTAAAATTTCCAACATTTGGCAATTTGTTTCGTTTTCCAACTTTTGACTTTCTAACATTTTTTTTCCATTGGCATGATACGTGACATTCCTCTTCTTGAGTATTGCCATTTTTTCTTTTATTTTCCTTTTATTTTTTATAGTAACCTGCAATAAAGAAAAACACATGAATTAAACTTTCCAAATAAAACTAAATTTAATTGAATCAAAACTAAAGATAAAATTAAATTAAACTTTTCCCAAAACAAAACCATTAATGAAATTAAATTAAATTTCCAAAAAAAACACATTGATGGTTTTATTTTTGTTTTATTTTCATGATTATTATTTTTTTTATCCTTTCTCTTTTTATTTTTATTTTTATTAATCTTTTTTTTTTTTTCTCATTTTTTTTAAATTTTAATTAGTATTATTATTAATTTTAATTTTAAATTTGATTTAATTAATTTCAAATATTTGAATTGGTTTATTTCCAACATTAAAATTAACCAAAACAATAAAAATAATAAGGAAGATAATCAACACACTAGACAAATTAAAAGAAACTAAAATTTGAGCATGATCACACAATAATTCATCCCCATTTTCCCAAGTTCACTTATTTTTAGAGTAGATACTCTATCCTACTAAACAAAGGAACACAAAAAACGAACAAGAGACCATCAATTAGGAACTACAAAACATAGCCTCAAAACAAGGGACAACCCAAAACACAAAACTAAAAACACAAACCAAAATATAACTTAATGCAAACTAAAAAGAATGCAAAAAAAAATCAACACTTTAAGACAAAACACAAACCGCAAAGCTAAACAAAAATACGAAAACCAAAACTATATACAAATGTACAATATGGTGCAAAGTTTGAACTATCACTTCCTTGGATCCCAAACATGATTAGAAAATTTCAAAAGACATAACATGATACACATGCTAAGTTTTACAGAAATCCAACCCAATTAAGATTAAGCTATAAAATGCAACAATCATTATTTTACCTCTTTCACCCACCATTTTAATTTAGTTCTATTAGTAATCCCATAGTGGAGTTTCAAGTCCTCAAATTGATAATACAATAATTGATCTTCAATTCTTTCTTATATATTCCTTAAGGTGCAAAGTTTACAATTCGATTTATTGTCTAGAATTAGGCTTTCTCTTTCAAAAATGAGCTCTTTCAATTAGGAGCCTATTTTTAAAAAAATTGAAGCCATGTCATTTTTCATATCTTTAGGCCAATCATGCTTATGCAATAATTTACAAGCATATAGGATATCTATTAAATGAGGATCATTATAGGTTTTTATCCTAGATTCCAATATCAATTGTTGATGAATTTGATTCAACAATTCAAGCACATCAATTTCTCTTTCATTCAAAAAAGAAATATCATAAGTGGTTTAAGTGGAAATCAACTTTAGTTCTTCATTCACCTCTCATGGCACTTCATCATAAATAACATTCAAATCCAAAAAAAAATCACCTGAAGTTTGAACATTTGAATACAAAAGGTTAGATTCTACCTTTTGCACATTTTTATCTACCAACATTTGGTGAACCTTTGTGATTTCCTCATTTTACTCATGGTCCTTATCTTCATCATCATCTTGTAGTCCTTCATATTCATCAATTACCTGTTCATAAAAAATGCCAAAATTAGGCATCCAATCAAAAATAGGCTCATCACTTTCAAACCAATAATCTTGTCGATCAAGGGGGTCTACTTGCACAGGAATTACAAGATCTTCATGTGAGATGGATTTTTCAGCATCCTGCATGTCAATAGAAATTTCATTAATAGAGGTGTGGAAAACCAATGATTCTTCATATCTTCCCCAACCATTATAAAAATTTCCATATAAATCCATGGGATGAAACTCTATTGTATCTTTGGCATGATCTTTAGATTCCTCTATCAATTATTTTTCAACTTTATCCACCTTAATTTCAATAAATTCATCTTCCTCAAATTCATCTTTCAAGGACAAATAATTTTTTTGAAATTGATTCCCACTTGAACTTGATTGAGAAAAATAAATCATTGGGTGGATAATGGAGGTATTATATGATTGAAAATTATATGATCCAAAATCCACATCATAATTTTGATAGCTAAATTGTTGTTCAATTGCCATTGCTTGAGTATAAGCTTGGGACAAAGATGTGATCTGAGGCATCCCTCATAAATGCATAGAATTTAGTGGGTCGATAGCATTGAAATACACTTGGATAGCAACTCCCTCTAGAGGAACATAGGGTACCACCAATTGAGCATATAATCCATGGAACCTTTTAGTGAACAACTCAAAAAATTCATTTGGTTCTTTACGAGTAAGGGAAAATTGGTTATACTTAAAATTGGGTCAACTGGTTCTCCAAAATACCTAAGAAAAGTTGCTTATAGTTGAGCCTAAGAAGTGATAGAACCTGTAGGTAAATTGCGGTACCAATAATAAGCTAATCCATCTAATATATATGAAAACAAATAACAAGCAACATATTCATAGAAAATTTACCATTGAATTAAAGTGTTCTTGTATGTCTGAATATGCTCCTCAAATGATTCTATTCCATCATGCCTAAAATGAGGTAAATGATCCTAAAGATCTGTAGGTACATTATGTGAAGACCTAGGTACATTTAAAGGACAACCTACCATCAAAGAAGCAAGGAATGCCATTAGTGGACCTTAAAGAATACAACTTTAATACCAATTTTATTAGTCAAAGAAATGTCTTGCAAAGAAGCATGAAATGACTAATTGTATCGCTCCAAATTTTTCGCATCCCTACCTTAAGGCTATAGGATCCGTGCCCGGAAGGAGGATGGGAAAAGGATGGCACGGTACCTCGAACTAAAAGGCCTTGCGAAGGTCCTACCTCTCGGGGGAGGTGTATTATGGTGATTTTTCGATGGATGGTGGGTTCACCAGGAAACATTTGAATGGAGTTTCCATGCCTAGGTTGGGAATGTGTTTGATGTGTTCAGTTCTAGCTTTAATCATCCAAGTCCTAGGTTTAGCCAAAATGCATCTAAGCTATTCTATATGAAATGCAGATTTAAATGAAGACAAAAACAGATTTGGACAAAAAAACATAAAGAACAAGATGGATTAAAGACCCATACCTGATCCAGATTTCTGATGAAGGTTCTAATTTTTGAAGTCATCAGGATCGTCTAGAATTTGATAGGATCGTCTCCTATCTAATAAGATCGTCTGAGATCTGACGAATTCTTTGTCAAAAACCTGCAAACAGAAAAACAGATACAAAATACAGAGAATGCAACTATGATAACAGAGGGTAATGATATAAAATAACAATAAGAACATTAAAATGATGATAATAAGCAAAACCACGAATGCATTATACCAATCTAATGACAATTTATGCTTTTATTATGCATTAAAGCTACATGGGTGAACTCCAAGATGCAGAATAATAAAGAATAACCATAGAATTAACTAAATGCAAAATAATACAACAAAAAAAGGATGAAGAAATGCAAACTCTGGGCACTGATTGCCCCTAATGTGGACTGCAGTCGAAATCACCTTAGATTGGTACAAAATCGTCCCTAATTGGACAGGATCGTCCATGACGAACTGGGCTTGCTCTGGATAAAAAACAATGAAGTTCCTGCAAACAAACTTGAAAAAATGCGAATGCAAACAGTGTTTTAAGATGGTCTAGTGCGTGTAGAATTCGAGTTACAGGGAATTTCAGCCAGGGGGATGCTAAGGGGAGGGCCTAGGATTAAATAGGCTTAGGAGGGAGGTTAGGAGGTTGGAGACCATCCCTATTTGGGAGATATCCAACGGAGAGGGTCTCTAACGACACAGACACGCTTCTGCCCAGATTAGAGATGCCATTGGAACAGAAACTAATTGTGAAAAATCAGTTTTGGGAGAAGATCGTCTGGACGTCCTAGCCTAGACGAAATCGTTCGATATGAGGTGATATCGTCTGATCGATGACGATATCATCAAACGGTCAAAACAAACACTAAAAATGGCACAAGAAATAAGGAAACGGATTAAGCGGTAGTTTGGGAGCGATTTTGGAGGTTAAATTTTGAATTTGAATTATTTACTAGAGTAAGTGTAATTATTAAGGTTTTACTGCGCCAATTTTAGGGTGCTACATTTTGCCCCCTCTTTAGCAAATTTTTCGAAGAAAATGCGTTAAAGATGAGTTCTTCTCGATTTACGAGAAAACAAAAATTATTCCAATTTTTAGGTGACGATTCTAGGTCGAATCGTACGACAACTTACTATGGTGCCCCCTCCGTGTTTTTAAAAAACGTGGAAAAGCAAAAATTTTAAAATGTTTTTAATTGTGTTTTGAATAAAATTAAGAAAAATAGGGTAAAACCCTAATTCATTGTTACTGTTCATTTTTCTGGTTTTGGTATGATGTACATATTGTTGATATATATATAGATGAGATATTTTTTGATCATATGACTTGTCTTATGTATTTTTATGATGCTTTTAAATGTTTTGATTGATTGATTTGATGATTCATGTAATTATGTCGTTGGAAATATTATGGTTGAAATGTCATGCTTAAAAAATTTAAATGAAAGAATCTGATAGAACAAATTGGTTGTTTGTGATGTGATGATTTGATAAAAAAACAAAAGGGACTTTTAACAATAATTTCAAAGGACATTGTCGCTATTATAGACCATTTCATGGAGTCGCCGCTCACTCTGGTCGTCAAGCTAATCCCAAAGATAGAAATATTGTTAAAAAGTAAAAGAGTGCTTAAGAGACTGTCTTAAGACTTTGGTGCAATGGTGTAAATGATGATGATGATGATTTTGTTTTCAGACTTTTCATGAAAATATTATGCATGAAATATTGTAAAATTATTTTTGCTAGGCATAAATTCCTAAGTGTGATAAAATTTTTGGATAATTCCCTAGGAATTATACCATCATTGCAAAAATTGAAGGTTGACATAATGACATGAAATAAAATAGGTGTTTGTTTGTTTTAAAGCATAATTGTGTAACATAATGATGCAAGTCACATGTTTTTGATGAATTTATTTTTTAAAATAAATGGAACATAAAATTAGAACAATGGTTTGTGCTAGGCATAGAATTATAGGTATAGACTTATACCATCATCGCGAAATCCAAAGAATAAAATAGATTGTTAGTTTTATTGCAAGATGAATTTATGATTTTTGTGATAAATAATAATATGAAAATTCTGTTTGAAATTATTATTTTGAGATTTTGACTTTGTAAAAAGGTGTATGTAATTGCGTTGATACAAACAACAAATTCTGAAATAAAAGGATAAGCTTATTCCGAAAAGAATTACAGAAATATTTTAAACTATCTCAAAGACAGATATAGATTTATAAGGAATCCGCATGTGCAAATGTGAATTCATTATCGATCTTGATTTATCATAATCATACAAAATCTCTCAAATACAAATGTGTGTGCGATTGTATTGTTCATTCACCAATTTTGAGCAAGATAATTTGATACAAGTAATTTGCCTTGACCAAATGAATGTTCGTTGACCATGATTTATATGCATGTAACCGTACCCGACTACTATGTAAGTTAGGTTATCAAGAGCTAGCTAATCCATAAGTCGACGGAGGTCTCAGACAAAATAAGGTCACTAATGTGACGGACATATCACCACACTAGGGATTACCCAAGGCCAAGCGGGTTGGGCACAAACCGCCTGTTATGGGGCTTACCTCACGGTTTTCGAATAATTGAGAATTCCAGGGATTCAAGCTCATTCACCTTTCTTTTCTTTTCAAGGGGTAGGGAAAGGATTTTATTGCATTTTTGCTTTTGCGTTTCTCTTTTGCTTCTTTATTTTTCTTTTTCTTTTTTTGGTATTTTTTTGATTGATACTGAGATAATGCTGAAATATTGTGGAGATGATATAAAATAACATTTTTATTTTTCTCTTTTCTTTGAACTTTTTCTTTACTTCCTATGCTAGGGATACTTGCTCGGATTAGCTGTAGAGCAAGGGATTTTTATTCTGGGTAGGGGTGAGCTTGTCCTTTTGTCAATTCTCAAAGATTCTAGACCATGTACATGATAGGATAGCAAGGGAAACTTTTCGCTCAGGAAACCAGTTCTACTATGTAGCATCATATCGAATTTGCAATGAAATCATTTTAATGTGAAAATATATACTTAGTTCAAGTAAATAACAAGATCAGTTCTCTATGCTCAAAACTTTATTTAATTCAACTGTGGACTTTGATATAAGAGATTAATAATCATACCAAATAAATCAAGATATTTATTCATGTGAATGTGAAAGTGCGGGATTCCAAATAAATGCTAATTTATCCGAAATAACTGAAAATATAACTGTAATACTTCACAATTTGACAGGTAAAAAAAAAAAAATGTTTTTGAAGATTTTGGATGTTTTTAATTTTAAGTGATGAATAAAAGATAATTGTTTTTTTTTTTTAAATGTTTTAAATAAGTGACTAAAAGGAAAAGAATATGCAAAAAAAATATATACAATGATGAACTGACCAAATTTTATGCATAGTAGCGTTTGAGATACATAATATTCATAGGTTCTTTAAGTTCTTTACCATCTAAGGTAGATAATTTGTATGCTCTCGATCCAAATTTAGCAGTGATGACATATGGTCCAAGCCAGTTGGGCTCAAATTTACCTTTAAGGCTTGTAGTTGCATTAGTATTTTTTTGAAGATTTTGAGGATTTTGATTTTTTTGATGTTTTTGATTTTAATTTATGAATTGAAATTGGTGGTATATACAAGATGATCTATATACACTATACAAGGTTATTTGAGTATAGCATGTCTAAGGTTGCTTCAAAATCAAAGGAGGTTTTGAAGGATAATTTGGTTGAGGTGAAGGTAAGAACAAAAGGTGATGAATAAAAGGTAGCAATAACAAAAGCTTTGTTACAATGTAGAATAATGTAGCAAAATATTTGACTTTTATATGTGTAAAATTGATCATGTTACAAAATAAAATGTAAGAAGGATAAGAAAGTTCTTCATTCTTATCTCAAGACAAGTTTTGGTTCTAATGTGGCATTTTACATGTTATTTATACATTAGCATGTTCTTATTTTAGCACATCTAGAAAATTAGTGGGTAAATCTATAAATTCGCTCACAAGCTATCATTTTGCTCACAAGATATGAATTCACTCATAGACCATGAATTCATAGATCTACAAGCTTGAGGATAAATTTTTATCTCTAGATTCACTATTCATTTGCATATTGCATCTACTTTACTTGATTTTTATAGCATCTTTCTCTTTGCACCATTTGTATCATTTTATTTTAGCTCATATTATTCGTAATAGATATATAATTTTCATATTTTATGAATAGTTTGTTAAAGAGATCAAGGGGACTTGACTGCCACGTCACTAAGATCCATCTCACAGTGGCCTAAGTAGACCCCTAAACGTTGATAAAAAAAATTAATGTTTATGTGTGGCTATCTTGCATATTTCAATGAATTCATGCTCAAATCCATGAATATGCTCATATACTATGAATTTGCTTACAGGCTGTAAATTTGTTGTGCAATACATGAATTTGCTCTAATCAGCCATCCAGATGATGTATGCACTCTGTTTGATTTGCTTAAATTTTATGTTTCTATTTTTGACAATATCATATTTTTCATGTTTTAATTTTCTATGCAATTTTTTTTAAAACATCAAAAGATGAAAAGAAAGAAAAAGATAAAACAAAATACATATAGCTTAGAAGAATTGCTTGTTGTGTTGTTTTCAAGGAAATCAAAGTGCATATAGCTTAGATATTAGTTGCATTTGGCCTAAATCTAGGTGTTTGCAAGCAAAATAATACATCTAAAAAAAACCCTTATCTATATTTATAAGTGGTCTTTAAACACTTCTTGGTGAACCCCAAATATATTAACCATCACCAAAGAAGGTACATCACCAAGTACCCCTCACATTGAGGTGTAGGTGTGTTAATTTTTCCATACCCCTTCTAGGCATGGATCCATTAGCCTAAGGGAAAGGGGTGCAAAAATTATTGTCTACATACTTACTATAACTCAATCTAAAAGCTTGATAAAATATTTTAACAATAGATAATAACTATAAAGCTTTTTAAATATTTTGTTCATAACTCAAAATTAATTAATGTTAGTGATTTTGAAGTTATATTTTGAGTCCTCATAGCATTATGGGTTACACAAATTTAAGAATTAATTATGGATTATATTTGAAGTATAATTTTTACATTTTTTTCACCAAAGCATATATGCTTATTAGATGAAAAATAATGTCCTAACTATCTTTCATATGAAAAATTAGAGTGACTAAGGAGGAAGATTTTTTTTGGTATGGGAAAGAAAACCTAAATCTATAAGCTATGGAATGATACAAGTAATCCTAGACTAAATTAGATAGCCCTTTCATTTTCCAAAATCCTCTATAGTATATACTTATGTTTAGTCGTGTGGTTTACATGTGTCAACAAAATTCTTTGGATGGTTTGTAAATGGTGGGTTAGGAGGAGTGTGTATGTCAAAAAAACTATTAACATATGCATGTATGAGATGGCCCCCATGTTCAAAATATATGTTATGTTGAATGAAAATATAAAATGTAATGTACAACGACTATTTACTAATGTATGCATTTTAATGTTAAATATATGATCAATTTAACCAATAGCCTGGGCTTAAGATTTAAAATTGTTATCTTATTTACTAACACAAGGTAAGGAAAATAAAATTGTATGTAGTTTTGCATTAGGCTAGATTTTTTTGTGCATTTTATTAAACCTTTGCTACTAAAAAGGTTTGTTTTGTTACAATCAGACCTAGTGTTTATTAAAGTGAAAACCACTTTGGCTAGCTCTTGTTTGCTTGCATTTGATTTCTACATTTTAAATTAAATTTATATTATAATTATTATAGTGCTTAGTCTCTAAACAAACATATGTGATTTTAAAATAGCATAATAAACATAGACCTCTAACACTCTCAAACAACATCCTTTACATTGGAGGGTAGGCTACCACTAAGGTTAGCCAATGGATACCTAACCTTGCATGCCTACATATTTGATGAAACTGATGTGAACACCTCCTTACCTTTAACATTTCACTTAATTAAATATTAAATCTATTTAAACTTCATATAAGATAACATAATATTTGTTTGTGTATAATAGCTCATTTAATCAAGATTTAAAAAAACCTCTCACACACATGTCCTCCTTGATCACCTATCTAGGTGTGATGATCCTCCTACTATTTCTGATTAACATGTCCCTTTCCAATTCCACTGGGACTACATGCACCTGCACTTCGAATGTATACTTTAAGCACTGATGAGCTATCAAAGGGATACACTTCATGTCCCTGATCCATGGCAAACGCAACAAGATGTTATAGGCCATCTCACCCTCCAAGATGTGGCACAATGTAGGTATAGTCTTTTGTCCCACTTGGATGGGTAGGAAAATTGTGCCAACTGTCGAGCATATTGCATCATTGAATGCTCATAGTGTATAGGTGGAGGCCACTATGTGAGATGTGGGTAGCTTGAGGTGCTTCAAGGATACTATTGTAATGATATTACTGGATGAACTAGTGTCCACCAATACCCTTTTGTATGGAATCCCGTTGACCTACACGATGACGTGCAGGGGCGGATCCTCCATGTCACCAGCCACTAATTTTAATTCGTCCTCTCGAAAGGTGATGACTGGCTCAGTGCATCGTTTGATATGTCCCACGAAGTTGTTGAAGGAGTTTGCTTCGTGGGGCTGCAACTCGATGGATTTTAGTATATCCATTAGAGCCTCCCGATGGGGCATTGATTGTTGTATGAGCTCATAGATGGAGATCCTAGCCGACGTTGTCCTCAAACTATGGGTGAGTTTGGTTCGAATCATGGCCACTGGTCTAGGCGAAGGAGGTGGTGCAAGGTGCTGTTGCAGTTGTGACATTGTTGGCACCTCTCCTGTAGCTACCATAGGGGTAGCTGTGCTTGGGTACCTCCTGTTCCGAGTCATTATACTGATCATACCTACATACCCCTGCATGGGGCAGTTCTATGTTACCTCATTGACTTGTAGGGTCTTTGCCTACACCTCATGGATAGGCAAGGGGTATTGAAGACCTCCATTTATTGATTGCTTGGTGCCACGGGATTATCCATCACTAATGTCTTGTTATCTATTAAGTCTTTCACAAAACCTTTAAACTTCCAACATGCAATAAGGTCATGTCCCTTCCATCTATGGAACCTATAGTACAAGTCTTCCCTGTAGCCCTTAGGTTTTGGTGCATTGGGGTCTATGGGTTGAGTATCGGGCAGGTTGATCAAGTTTGCTGCTAACAAGCGGTCAAACAAGGAGTCTCTGGACTCTATGTATGGTGTGAATTGTTGCGTAGGGCAATGCTGCTAATTTTGTTCTTGCCTCTGATTTTCTCTGTCATAACTGTTAAGAGGCACCACATGATAGTTAGCCTTTTGGGGCTATGTTGCTTGTGTAGGGTTAGGGACATTTATAGCAACCTGGTTGATCATAGCGGGTTTTTTTTGCGTGGTCCCTGCTTTGGTGTTCTTAGACCATTCTTTCTTCTTTGTATTGGCTATCTCGCCATCCTGAATCTTGATCTCTTCAATGATTCTAGCTTGTGCCAGAGCTTCCTCTAAAGTGACATATTACTACAGCTGCAATAGCATAAAGATCAATCTCAAATAACTCTTTGAGAACATTCATGTGAGGTCAGACATAGGAGGGAGGTAGGGTATCTTGGAAAGCAAAGTCCTCCATCGGTTCCCATAAGCCGCCATGGTTTGTTCCTCATACTACCTGAGGCTGTCTAGGTCGCTTAGTGATGCCTTCTTCTTGGTGTTGAAGGCAAAGCATTCGAGGAATGCATCCACTAGCTGATCTAAGTTACTAATGCTATGCTTTGGAAATTGAGTGAACCAATCCGAGTCAGGGCCTACAAACATGGTGATGAATGCTCTTAACAACAAAGCATCATTGTCTTGAATGCCAAAGCATTGGCTTAGGAATCTAGTAACATGATCTTGGGTATCTTCCTCCCCTCTAAAGATTGCTAACTAAGGTAGTTTAAAGTGTTCAGGGTAAGAGGGTGCCAGCACTGACAGATGCACAGGATGGCTACGAAGTTGGCATAAAGTGGGATTTTGGGGCCCAAAAGTCTTGGTCTCCATAGAATTCAAGCACTCTAACAGTGATTTATATGCATCGAAAGATTTAATTTCTTCCTCCTTAGTTTGCGTCCATTGTGGGTTGTGGGAAACTTGAGGCCTATGGAGGGGTGGCCGGATAGCAACCCCTCCGCCTTGGTAGGGCATTTTGGCCCGCTCTTCTTCTTGCTCATACTCCTCATAGGCTTCTTGAGGAGTTTTTGGATGAGACCTATAACCATGGGTGGGTCCCCACGAGGGGTGCCCATCGTTGTTCCTAGGAGTGGCCTCTCACTAAGGTCTAGGAGGTCTCAAAGGTAGCACTTGGTACGTTCGAGGATACCTATCTCATAACAAGGGGTTGTGCCTCTCGTACGGTTATGCTCTTTGGGTGTGAGGGGTTGGAACCCTCTCAAGCATAGTGTTATGGAGAAGCTCATCTATTTTGTGCTGAATGTGCTCTTTGCTAAGGTGATATAGATGCTCTAGCTATTGTTGGTCTTGCTCAAGTTGCGTGATCTACGCTTGGCGAGTGGCATGTCTGGTGACTGCCAGGTCAATTTGTTTCACCATCTTGAGTCTAGGAGGTCTAGATGCCTCTCCTATGCATTTATCTTAGTCGTGATAATCTGAGATCTCTATAGGTCGCTTCCCTCTGTCGAGGTTGAAATTATTATTTTGAGAATTTGACTTTGTAAAAAGGTGTATGTAATTGCATTGATACAAACAACAAATTCTGAAATAAAATGATAAGCTTATTCCGAAAAGAATTATAGAAATATTTTAAACTATCTCAAAGACAAATATAGATTTATAAGGAATCCGCATGTGCAAATGTGAATTCATTACTGATCTTGATTTATCATTATGATACAAAATCTCTCAAATACAAATGTGTGTGCGATTGTATTGTTCATTCACCAATTTTGAGCAAGATAATTTGATACAAGTAATTTGCCTTGACCAAATGAATGTTCGTTGACCATGATTTATATGCATGTAACCGTACCAGACTACTATGTAAGTTAGGTTATCAAGAGCTAGCTAATCCATAAGCTGACAAAGGTCTGTACAAAATAAGGTCGCTAATGTGACAGACATATCGCCACGCTAGGGATTACCCAAGGCCAAGCGGGTTGGGCACAAACCACCTGTTATGGGGCTTACCTCATAGTTTTTGAATAATTGAGAATTCCATGGATTCAAGCTCATTCACCCTTCTTTTCTTTTCAAGGGGTAGGGAAAGGATTTTATTGCATTTTTGCTTTTGCGTTTCTCTTTTGCTTCTTTTTTTCTTTTTTTTTTTTTGGTATATTTTTGCTTGATACTGAGATAATGCTGAAATATTGTGGAGATGATATAAAATAACCTTTTTCTTTTTCTCTTTTCTTTGAACTTTTTTTTTTCTTTCTATGCTATGGATACTTGCTCAGATTAGCTGTAGAGCAAGGGATAATTTGTAGATAATTTCTATGCTATGCTATGGATACTTGCTCATAGGTTCTTTAAGTTCTTTACCATTTAAGGTAGATAATTTGTATGCTCTCAATCCAAATTTAGCAGTGATGACATATGGTCCAAGCCAGTTGGGCTCAAATTTACCTTTAAGGCTTGTAGTTGCATTAGTATTTTTTTGAAGATTTTGAGGATTTTGATTTTTTTGATGTTTTTGATTTTTTATTTTGATTTTAATTTATGAATTGAAATTGGTGGTATAGACAAGATGATCTATATACACTATACAAGGTTATTTGAGTATAGCATGTCTAAGGTTGCTTCAAAATCAAAGGACTTTTTGAAGGATAATTTGGTTGAGGTGAAGGTAAGAACAAAAGGTGATGAATAAAAGGTAGCGATAACAAAAGCTTTGTTATAATGTAGAATAATATAGCAAAATATTTGACTTTTATATGTGTAAAATTGATCATGTTACAAAATAAAATGTAAGAAGGATAAGAAATTTCTTCATTCTTATCACTATCTTGCAAGTCTTGATAAGATGGAGGGAGCATATGTGAAAGATATGCATGGATGTTATTTGATAAACAAGGATGATCATATATGGATGAAGAAAAGTAATGGATAGAAGATAATTGTGACACTAGAGAATGTATAGAACTTGATGTTTGAACCGTTAAATATTCTTCAAATGGTTTTGGGTCACCCTGTATGGTAACAATTTTATTTGCAATTTCAAATTCAAACATTGGTAGAGAGAGGAAGAGACAACCTTCATCGTATGAATCCAAGGACTTCTAAGAAGTAGGTGCTAATATGAAGCGGAATATGCCACATAAAACAGAGTATCTCGGATCTTGGATCCAATATTAAGGGGAAGAATTATAATACCTTGAGCTTCTTGAATTTCATTGTTAAAAGATTTTATAATAACATTTGATTCATTAATATGTTCTTCCTTTAATTTGAGTTTTTGGAATAATTTATAAGTGCATAAATTAAGAGAGGAGCCATTATCTACCATGATAGTTTTAATAGGTGTTTCTTTACTAGATCCTGTAATGTAAAGATAGTAGTCTTCTTGTGGAGTAGAGGAAGGAATATCCTCATCATAGAATGAAATATGGTTAACCTCAAGAGGGTTTACACCATTAATTATGTTCTTAGATAAAATATGATGAGGAACAAATTATTGGCTAGATGTTTTGAACAACGTTTCCTTATGAGAACTTTGTGATACTTCTAAAGGGGGTATCTTTGCTTGAGGGTTAATCACTTGTTGTTGGTTACCAAAGTGGACTTCAAATTGAGATTTTGATTTTAAAGATAAGCTTTCTATGCTTACATTCCATTTTGGATCATTCTCTAGAGCCAAAGATAGTTTTGAAGGTTGGTCAAATGAGGAATCCATATCTTGAATATCAGATTGAGTTGATTGAACTTGAGGTTGCTCATTTATAGTTTCTGTTACAATATTAGTAATATCATCATGATGGGACACATTAACATGCAATATTTGATTGGTTTACTATTTTTGATAATTGAATAGGGGTTCTTGGGAGATCCCTATGTCTTTATTGATTATTGGTATTTGTTGTGTAGGAGTTTGATAGTTTACTGGAGATTTATAATCAGTTGTAGATTGTAATTCCTTTATATTAAAAAGACCCTTATCAATCAAATCTTGAATTGCACATCTTAAATATTTACAATTTTGTGTCATATGTCCATCTACTCTATGATATTCACAATGTAGCTCAGGTTTAAACCAATCTGTTGTGGTATCAAGTTGTCTTATGGAAGGGAGTTCAATCTTATTTATATCAAGTAAATGCTTGAGAATTATATCCATTGGTTTATTAGGCTTTGTAAATGTACGTGATGAAGGTTTTTGAGAGGTTTTTGATATGTTCTTTAGGAGTTCAGTCATAAAAGGACCTAATGGTTTTTTACCTCTCTTTTCTTTGTTATGGGTAGAATGATGATAGGAAGATTGTGAAGTATGATGTGAGTGCATGGTAGGATTGGAAGAATAAGTGTTTTCTTGTTGAAATGGATGTGTTGTATTGAGAGAAGAATATTGAAAGGATGGAGGAGGATTATATGTGGGTTGATAGACATAATATGGATATATGAGAGAATAGATAATATCATTATGAAGAGGATTGGAAAAGGGATTGTCCTGTTGGGTTAAGGATGAAAAATGAGAAAAGTGTGATGTTGAATAGGGATGAGGTTGGTCATAATCAACAAATGTATTTGGCTGAATTCTTCCAACATTACTGATGGGATCATATTGATTTGAGTAAAAAATCATGGTTTCTTTAGTACTTCTAAAAGTAATATTTAATATCTACTATTTAGAATTGAATCTAAAACATACAAACTTGAAATAATGATTTTGTTATTTTTTTTTTTTGTATACATACATATTTATATTTTTTTGTTTTCAAAAGGTTTTTTGTTTTCACGTCGAGTTCACCAAAATGTATCACTCCAAATTTTTCGCATCCCTACCTTCAGGCTATAGGATCCGTGCCCGGAAGGAGGATGGGAAAAGGATGGCGCGGTACCTCGGACTAAGAGGCCTTGCGAAGGTCCCACCTCTCGAGGGAGGTGTATTATGGTGATTTTTCAACGGATGGTGGGTTCACCAGGAAACGTTTGAATGACAGTTTCCATGCCTAGGTTGGGAATGTGTTTGATGTGTTCAGTTCTAGCTTTAATCATCCAAGTCCTAGGTTTGGCCAAAATGCGTCTAAGCTATTCTATATGAAATGCAGATTTAAATGAAGACAGAAATAGATTTGGACAGAAAAACAGAAAGAACAATATGGATTAAAGACCCATACCTGATCCAGATGTCTGATGAAGGTTTTGATTTTTGAAGTAGTCAGGATCGTCTGGAATTTGACAGGATCGTCTCCTATCTAACAAGATCATATGAGATCTGACGAATTCATCAGACGAATTCGTCAGAGACCTGCAAACAAAAAAATAGATGCAAAATACGGAGAATGCAACTATGATAACAGAGGATAATGATATAAAATGACAGTAAGAACATTAAAATGATGATAATAAGCAAAAACATGAATGCATTATATCGATCTAATGATAATTTATGCTTTTATTATGCATTAAAGCTACATGGGTGAACTCCAAGATGCAGAATAATAAAGAATAACCATAGAATTAACTAAATGTAGAATAATACAGCAGAAAAAGGATGAAAAAATGCAAACTCTGGGCACTGATTGCCCCCAATGTGGACTGCAGTCAAAATCGCCTCAGATTGGTACAAAATCATCCCTAATTGGACAAGATCGTCCACGATGAACTGGGCTTGCTTTGACTGAAAAACAATGAAGTTCCTGCAAACAAACTTGAAAAAATGCGAATGCAAACAGTGTTTTAAGATGGTCTAGTGCGTGTAGAATTTGAGTTATAAGGAATTTCAACCAAGGGGATGCTAAGGGGAGGGCCTAGGATTAAATAGGCTTATGAGGGAGGTTAGGAGGTTGGAGATCATCCCTATTTGAGAGATCTCCAATGGGGAGGGTCTCTAATGGCAGACGCACTTCTGCCCGGATTAGAGACGTCGTTGGAACAAAAACTAATTATGAAAAATTAGTTTTGGGACAAGATCGTCTGGACGTCCTAGCCCATACGAAATCGTTCGATATGAGGCGATATCGTCTGATCGGTGATGATATCATCAAACAATCAAAACAAACTCTAAAAATGGTGCGAGAAACGAGGAAACAAATTAAGCGGTGGTTTGGGAGCGATTTTGGAGGTTAAAATTTGAATTTGAATTATTTACTAGAGTAAGTGTAATTATTAAGGTTTTACTGTGCCAATTTTAGGGTGCTACACTAACAATCCTCGAATGTCTCTGAAAACACGAGGATACAAAAACAAAAAGGAAAATCCAAGATGCGATGCAAACGAAACAAAAGATAACGCTAAATCCTATGAATTGAAAGTGCATGAAAGGAGAGAAGCATAAGCGAATAAAAACCAAATAGAAATCCAATATGGAAGATAGCCCCTTTATTAATACACTTTAGAACTTGGTTACAATTCATAACCTCCCTTTTTAGGGGCTAGGAGCATTAAAAATGTGTTCTTGTCACATCAATGGACGCCATTCCTTCTTTCGTTTGCCCACATGTAAGGTGGGCGGACCAAACGTCGCCACTACTTACGTTGATGAATCTTGACTCCTTGCTGCTCCTCTGATGTTAAGACCCTACGTTCAAGGAAACATGAAATAGTTAGTAGCACCTGTAGACAAAATGAAACATGCAATCCCCACGCCTTCAATTAGTGCATGCAAGATATAAATAAAACGATAACTAAAATAGATAAAAATGAACTAAAAATTTTACAAGGGCATCAAAACATCATCGAGAAGGCACTACAAAAAGAACAGTAAAAAAATTTGCCACAGATTCGTATTTGCTCCGGGGTGGGACGAATAGACCTGTAACAAAGCGTCAAAAAGCACTATCCCAAATGTCACATTTGGGAAGCTCCAAATCACCTACAAAGTTAGGGATTAGCTAATTGGGGGTATTTTGGGAAGACCCAGAAGGTTAGATTTTCCCAATTTGGCCTCTATCATGGAGAATTTGATGATGCTACCTGCATGTTAGTAAAGGCGAGAAATGATAGAAACATGATCAAAAATGCTCAAAACGATATGAAATTTAAATGACAACCTATCTAAGAAGCATAGAATCAAATGCAAAAATAATAGAAAGGAAATATACCATAGATTTCTAATCACTCTAGGGCGGGGCGATTAGGACTGCAATAGTGTGGGGGGCACCCGGGGGCAGGATGCCCGTCGTTTGGGGCCTGATTTCAGCACCAATCCACTTGGGATGGGTCCAAAACCTCTTGTGGGGTGTTGTTGGAAAATTTGGTAGGATGTTGTGGCCAAATATCGGGTTTTGGTTTTGGATTTGTGCTTCCAATAACCACCCTATGACCTCCCTTCCAAAAGATATCAAGGATGTGAAAGGCACAAATCAAAAAGTGTGTGTGGAAGTAAAATGCCAGCACTTCGTTGGTTAAAATCCTCCTTCTCTGTATATTTTGTGGTGAGAAAACTCACCAATTTATAGACCTGGAGGTCTCTTATGATTGAGCATGCAGAGGCGCCACTTGGAAATCATGCCTTCCTAGGGGGGAGAAGATTCCTCCCTGATTAGGGGCTCCATGATTGCCCTTGTAACTGCCTCTAATGCTCAAAAATGCTCACTCACACTCCCATGCAATGAAGGAAGAGTTAAGTGGCATATCTGAGCTGCCATTTGTCAAGATTTGACTTTTTTCTCGTCAAACCTACTATTCACCCCACCCTGGAGCGAATACTACTAATTGTCCCTGGGTGGGGTGAATAGAAGTTTGTAATCATCCCTGGGTGGAACGCGTATGAAGCAGAGTGCCTGAAGGTGCCAAATTGACTCCTGATCTTCCAAAACTGTTGTGCGAGTGGTTAGGACCACTATTTAACCTCTAGGGGCTGCCCTGGGGGTTGTGTGTGTCAATGTGATCAGTGTTTGCAGTCACATAATTGGATTGGTGCTTTTTGATGTCTACAGATGCCCCTTTTTGGGATGCGTTATGCGTCACACAATGCTGAGCAAAAATAGATAACCAAAGCACTAATAATTAGGGTTTCTTAGTAACCTAACCAACTTTTGATGCCCCAAGTATGGAAAGGGAATGCATTCTTGAATCCCTGCTTCTAACGAGTGAAGGAACTCAATTCAAGTGTTAACCTTTTTTGGCGAGGTGTTACTTGAGCTTGGACATTGATTAGTCATGAATAGGCAAAGGGCGCAACCTTTTGTCCGTGGGAACCTTGAGTTCATGATTCATGAATGCCAAGTGTTTGATCAACTTGTGATTATTGCTTGTTTGATGTCCCAAGCAGGGGTGTGATTGTCTTTGTCAATGATTCTTTGAATGCATGTCATTTCCATGATTGGGTGTGTATTTGTTGATTGGTGACTAAGTGTGACTACCCCCTCAAGTGATGAATCAATGAGGGAATGACCTACATGAGAAAAGTGACGAGTTTCTTGACCCAAGATGACTTGAGTAAGGATGCCTTTAGATGTTTATCTGTGAATGTGTGTGTATTTTTTTGACATTTAGACCTATTTTTGGTGGGTGTTAACCCTTTTTGTGACGCTTTTTGGAGCTAAAATTGGCACAAATCCGTCTTCCCGTGGAGCGGTCCAACTATGGTAGCCTTCTTAGGGAATAGGATAGTGATAATTTGTGACTCCAACATTGGTTTTGTATGCTAGTGAATGGCGGGTGCAAAGGCGCCTTTGTTTGGCAATGTTATTGCTATTTTTGGGTGGATTTTGACTCTTTTGGGATGCCACTTGGGGATGAAATTCTCGGTAATCCGTCCTCCCATGGAGCGGTCCGGCTATGGTAGCCTTATTAGGGAGTAGGATGGTGAGGATTTGTGACCCCGACGTCGGTTTTGCATGCCCAAAATGTCAGTGCAAAAGCACTCTTATTGGACAGTTTTTATTGCTTATTTTTGTGCATTTTGGTGCATTTTTTGTTGTTTTTGAAATTTATGCTCTGTATTCATACCTGGGTGGGACGAATACTAGTTTAGTAATCATCCCAGGGTGGGACAAGTGCTAACTAGAGTGCTCATTCTAGGGTGAAACGATTACAGGCCAAAACTAGGGTTTGGGCTCATTTGCATTCTTTTTTTTCTGACGATTTGGAGCTCTGAGGAGGAGGAGGTCGATTTTGTGAAGCGAAGCGCTGTTGAATTTTTGAACACCATGAGTTCATGCACCGGGTCATCAAGTGGCGGAGCCGAAGCAAGACCGGTGAGTGCACTTCCTCTTCGTTTATTTGCTTGTGTTGCAGTTTTAAAACCGTAATTTATTTGTTTGTTTTGTAGGTTGTTTGTCAAATCAAAAATGAAACCTTAAAAAGAAGTTGTGTTTTGTATGTGTTTGATTATGTGTGAATTTTTTTGTGTTTTGTATGGCTTCATTAGAACTTAGGTTGAAACCCTAGTGGAAACCATGTTTATTTGGAATTTGTGATAAACTAAAAGAAACCCTAGTCTAACAAAAATCAAAACTTAACTTAAAAGACTTAGTTTAAAACTGTGCATAAAAACTTGGCCTAACCCTAGTTTAACAAAGACCAAAACTTAGCTTAAAACTTAGTTTAACTCTAGTTGTTTGTGGTTGTTGTTGGTTTCATTAATTTATCAGTTAATTGTTTGAGTTAAAAACCCACGGGACTAAAAAATTGCTTTTGAATTTTTTTTGTATTTTTGTTTTTAATTTATCAGTTGACCGTTTAGATTTAAAAACCTTAGGAACTAAAAAATTATTTTTGAATTTTTTGTTTTTAATTTATCAGTGTAGATGTAGAGTTAAAAACCCTAGGACTGAAAAATTGGTTTTGAATTTTTTTTGTATTTTTGTTTTTTTAATTTATCAGTTGACCGTAGAGTTAAAAACCCTAGGACTAAAAAATTGTTTTTGAATTTTTTGTTTTTTTGTTTTTAATTTATCATTTTAGACTTAGAGTTAAAAACCCTAGGACTGACAAATGGTGTTTTTGAGTTCTTTTTTTGTATTTTTGTTTTTTTAATTTATCAGTTGACCGTAGAGTTAAAAACCCTAGGACTGAAAAATTGTTTATGAATTTTTTGGTTTTTTGTTTTTAATTTATCAGTGTAGATGTAGAGTTAAAAACCCTAGGACTTAAAAAATTGTTTATGAATTTTTTGTTTTTTTGTTTTTAATTTATCATTTTAGACTTAGAGTTAAAAACCCTAGGACTGACAAACGGTGTTTTTGAATTTTTTTGTTTTTTTTTGTTTTTAATTTATTAGTTTAGACTTAGAGTGAAAAACCCTAGGGACTGAAAATTTGTTTATGATTTTTTTGGTTTTTTTTTTTAATTTATCAGTGTAGATGTAGAGTTAAAAACCCTAGGACTGAAAAATTGTTTATTTTTTGAATTTTTGTGAATTTTGTCGCTCATTATTTGTTTGTTTTTAGTTGTACATTGTTTTATGCATTGTTGTATATTCATGTTTGCTGTATAATTTATCATGTTTTTTAAAATGTTTTTGTCTTATTTTCTTTTGCAGATTATGAAGAGCCGATACCGTGTGCCTAGATTTTCTCAGAAGCGTGGGAGGCATTGAATTTGGCTGACTAGGAGTGGCTTGATGCCCTTGGGCTCAAGCAGGTGACTCTACTGGAGCCTGTGGTTGGGGATCGGGCCTATCTGATGGCCCTAATCAACTTGTGGGATCCCCGGACCAACACCTTCCATCTCCCAATAGGGGAGATGACAATGACCTTGGAGGACATTTATCAAATTCTATGGATTTCGATAGATGGACTACCGATCAAGACGATGCCATGGGATCAGCAGATATCAGTGCTGACACGCTGCTTTGGGCATGGGGAGGAGGTGGGTGTAGATAGCCCAGTGGAGAGGGTAGAGGGTGAATGCCAAATTGGTAGCATTCTGGTATGGTGGTGGCTAGAGAGGGGGTGTTGGGAGTGAGGCACGCAGTGTTGATGGGCCTCATTTCCAACATGCAGCTACCTGATTCTTTGGGTGTAAGGTTCCCATGGAACCTATTGGATTATCTGACGCACAAGCCCTTGATTATGAGGTGGGGGCAGACATTGTTGGCACAGCTCTATGATGAGTTGTATGAGGTCCGCTATCAAAGGCAAAAGTGGATTGGCTATAGCTATCTGTTGTAGTGTTGGGCTTGGCAGCACATAGCGATGGATAGGCCGGTGGGGTTTTCATGGACTACTTGGGCAGAGATGGTGGATAGGGATATAGGTTATGCGGCTCTGTGGTGACAGTCTAAGGAGTAGGGGTAGAGTTAGCGGTGGGAAGGTGCCATAGGGAACTATGTTGATGTCTTTGATCGGCTTACTCTAGGGGAGGTGTTCTGGTGCCCCTATCGATACTGTCCAGCCTGGCCTAAGGCTGGAAAGTGGATGCAATAGGTTCATAAGGGGTGGTGGTTGATTGGGCGACATGGGACCAAACAAGATTTATTTCCTTATTATTAGGTGACATGATAGTTTGGGGTGCATCAGGGGTTTCTGTGTGAGCCCTTGGTCTATCAGCGCCAGGGGGACAAGAGGACTCTAGTTTGGCTAGTCATTATGTTGTTGGGTGAGGATTCGAATACAATGATTGACGTCCCAAATGTGGACGATGTCGGGAATATCATAGAGTATGACCAATGGTGGAAACTATGGCAATGGTGGGGAGAGGGACCACTGGGAAGCACAGAGGTAGCAGTAGCAGGTGAGGAGGGTGGAGAGGCACTAGGAGATGATTGGGGAGCTCCACTAAAGGATGAAAATATGGTGGAGGTTGATGATGTGGGTGAGGATTTTGGGGTTCCAGATCAGTCAAATATGTAAGATGTTTCAAAGTAGTGGTAGCCTGAATAGGTCATAGTCCTAGATTTGCCTATGCACCAGGCAGTCCCAGATGATGTGGAGGCGAGGCAGCGTGCTGAGATAACACGATTGGAGGACCTATTATGGAGGCGAGATGAGGAGCTATGGGAGGCTCTACAAGAGAGGGATATCCTATTGACTCAGTTGTTTGAGCGAGAGAATGCCACTAAAAACATGAGAATATAAAAACAAAAAAGAAAAGCCAAGATGCGATGCAAAAAAAACAAAAGATAACACTAAATCCTATGAATTGAAAGTGCATAAAAGGATAGAAGCATGAGCAAATCAAAACCAAATAGAAAGCCAATATGGAAGACATCCCTTTTATTAATACACTTTAAAACTTGGTTACAATTCGTCTCCTCTCTTTTTAGGGGCTAGGAGTGTTAAAAATGTGTTCTTGTCACATCAATGGATGCCATTCCTTCTTTCGTGTGCCCACATGTAAAGTGGGTGGACCAAACATCATCACCACTTGCGTTGATGAATATTGACTCCTTTATGCTCCTTTGATGTTAAGACCCTGTGTTCAATAAAATAAGAAACAATCAGTAGCACCTGTAGACAAAATGAAACATGTAATCCCCACGCCTTCAATTAGTGCATGCAAGATATAAATAAAATGATAACTAAAATAGATCCAAATGAATTGAAAACTTGACATGGGCATCAAAACATCATCGGGAAGGCACTGCAAAAATAACAATCAAAAAATTCCCCATAGATTCAAATTCGCTCTGGGGTGGGACGAATAGACCTGCAATAATGCATCAAAAAACACTATCCCAAATGTCACATTTGGGAAGCTCCAAATCACCTGTAAATTTAGGTATTAGCTAATTGGGGGTATTTTGGGAAGACCCAAAAGGTTAGATTTTCCCAATTTGGCCTCTATCACCAGGAATTTGATGAAACATGATAAAAAATGCTCAAAATGATGTGAAATTTAAATGAAAACCTATCTAAGCAGCATAGAATAAGATGCAAAAATAATAGAAAGAAAATCTACCACAAATTTCTAATTGCTCCAAGGTGGGGCGATTAGGACTACAGTAGTGTGGGGGGCACCTGGGGGCAGGACGCCTATTGTTTGGGGCCTGATTTCGGAACCAATCCACTTAGGATGGGTCCAAAACCTCTTGTGGGGTTTTTTCAAAAAAATTGGTAGGATTTTGTGGCCAAATATCAAGTTTTGGTTCCAAATTTGCACTTCCAATAACCACCCTATGACATCCCTTCCAAAAGAGATCAAAGATGTGAAAGACACAAATCAAAAGGTGTGTGTGGAAGTAAAACATCAGCACTTCATTGCTCAAAATTCTCCTTCTATGTATATTTTGTGGTGAGAAAACTCACCAATTTATAGACTTGGAGGTCTCTTTTGATTGAGCATGCAGAGGCGCCACTTGGCAATCATGCCTTCCGAGGGGGAGAATATTCCTCCCTGATTAGGGGCTCCATGATCGCCCTTGTAACTGCATCTAATGCTCAAAAATGCTCACTCACACTCCAATGCAATGAAGGAAGAGTTAAGTGGCGGATCTGAGCTGCCATTTGTCAAGATTTGACTTTTTTCTCATCAAACCTGCTATTTGCCCCACCCTAGAGTGAATACTACGAATCATACCTGGGTGGGGTGAATAGAAGTTTGTAATCATCCCTGGGTGGAACGAGTATGAAGTAGAGTGCTTGAAGGTGCCAAATTGACTCCTGAACTTCCAAAACTATTGTGCGAGTAGTTAGGACCACTGTTTAACCTCTGGGGGCTACCCTAGGGACTGTGTGTGTCAATGCAATCAGTGTTTCCAATCACATAATCAGATTGGTGCTGGTTTGGTGTCTACAGTCTTACATATAAATCCTCATGTATATCAATCAAAAGATATGCATCAATTGAATCATGATACTAGAGAACATTTTCCAATTTGCAAAAGGTTAGCATTAATGCATCATCAATTAGAAAATATTTGAATCAATTAAAGTGATCACAAGAAATCAAAACTTTGTTAGTCAAGACCAATACTTTCAAATAACTCTTTTAAAGAAACATGAACAATTTAACATCTAAATAGGAATAAAGTAAACCAATGTAGGCCCTCCTTCTAGTGCAAAAATGTTAAGTGCTAAAGTAGGCCAAAGATGCTAGTCAAAACAACTTAAAATATTTAGTAACTTAGAACTCTTAAAGTTAGAACAAAATCTTGTTATTTATTGTATGAACAATTCAAAAGCATTTGAAACAACAATGAATAATTTAGCATAAATAAAATAACACCAATTCAAGCCCTCCTTCTAATACCAAAATGTTGAGTGGTAACTCTTACCCAATTGTAAAATCACACTCACCCTTAGGATTTTTATAACAAAACCCTCTCTTGCAAAGAAGTTAAAAACCAAAACAACGTCTCCAAGGTTCTGCTATGTAAGCATTGGACCTGTGTATTTATAATCTTGTCAAATAAGTGCTAGGAGTACCTTAGTGATTGCAAGTAACTATTAACAAGGGGCATGTGTTGGTTTATTTTATTATGCTAGGCTAATGATTGTTCATGAAACTTAAAGAACTATAAATGTCACTTAGCTCTCATATGACCATGATGTAAAGCCTTAATTCCTTTTCTCTTGAATGTTTTTAGGTAGATTTTATCTTCATTTGATTAAGTAGATTTTAAACAAGTTTTCATCTTGCATTAAACCCTACTTTGAACATGAAAATAAAGATTAAAAACTATCTATGAATGTGAATCTGAAATGATAAATGAATTCATTAAATGTAGCTTCTATCATGAAGATAAAGATAGTCTTTTGTATAGTTAATAAATTATCCCTCTTTGATGAAATTAATTTACATAAGGAGACAATAATTTATTGCTTTAAAATAATGACCTTAAAATGTCATTATAAATTATCCATCTTTAATGAAATCATATTTTTTTTAAAGGGGTAAATATTTATTATGTGGTCACGATATAACCGTTACATAGCATATTCACAACATGTGAGGGGAGAGATTTGAACTTGGGCATCTTGATTTCAACTGCAGAGTTTTAACTTTCCACTTGCTCTCCAACTCCTTTACATGAGCAGATATAATGAAATCATAATTTTCATAAAGAAGAAATAATTTAATGTTTTAAAACAATAACCTTTGATGTAATGTATAAATTACCTCTCTTTAATGAAATCAGAATTTTCATAAAGAGAGGCGAATTTATTGCTCTAAAAATGATAGCTTATGGAATGCCATAAAAATTAACCCCCTTTAATGAAATTACAATTTTCATAAATGGAATTTCATTTATGCTTGCGAATAAAAATGCAAAGCTGGAAAAAATCTGATTTACCTCCAAAATATGAAAAAAATAAAATATCGAAATTATAAAACCCTCATAAAACAATCATTTTCAACAATTTTTATAAATTCATATTAGATTCAGAATGAGTTCGAATTTGTTTCAGATGAAATATTGTAGCTCATTCTTCACACCCATGTATCTATTTTTATAATTTTTATTTTTTTATTTTTATTTTAATCTTCAAAGTTTAAAAACATCTATAGGAAAAATGGTTAGAAAAATAAAAATAAAAATCTGGAAATGGAAATAAAATGCAGAATGCTAAAAAATATAAACATGCAAAGCCTTGAAATCTGATTTGCCTTTGAAACATAAAATAATGTAAAATCCTGAAATTATAAAAATCCCCATAAAACAACAATTTTCAATAATTTTTATAAAATTGAAATGACATCGGAATGAGTTTGAATTTATTTTGGATGAAATATTGAAGCTCATTATTCACATCCCTGCATTTATTTTTGAAATTTTGATTTTTTTAATTTTTATTTTATTTACCGACTTTTAAAAAACAAACTGCAGAAATAAAATGTTAGAAAACATTAAAAAATAAAAATAAAATAAAATATGGAAATGTTAAAAGCAATTTACTCTCACTCTAATGCCACCTTATCCTACAAAACCAGAGATGTGAGAATTTTTTGCATGTAACCAAATTTATTCGAATCTGCATACACACGGTTCAAAATAAATTAGGTGCAATCTTCTAAGGAACAAAAATAAATTTTGTGCTTTTAAGCCTTCAATAATGCAACCATTAAAATGAATTTAATGTTATCTATAAGCCAAGAAAACATGGAAGAAAAGATAAACCATTAGCTCAAACATGCAAAAAAAAATATCCTCCCATCTTGCTAAGAAAGTGCAAGTTTCTAAAATATTTGCATTAAATTTTTTTTTTTTTTACAACCAATATTTCCAGCTTCTTCCAAAAAAAATCCAACCCTTGTTTATGAGCTTCAATGGGTTTTTAAAAAAATTCAACATTGGCTATTCATTTCATTTTCCAACTCTTGGCTTTCCAACATTTTTTTTCTTCTTAAAATTTCCAACATATGGAAATTTGTTTCTTTTTCCAACTTTTGACTTTCCAACATTTTCTTTTCCATTGGCATGATATGTGACATTTCTCTTCTTGAGTGTTGCCACTTTTTTCTTTTCTTTTTCTTTTATTTTTAATAGTAACCTACAATAAAGAAAAACACATGAATTAAAATTTCCAAAATAAAACTATTAATAAAATTTAATTGAAACAAAACTAAAGATAAAATTAAATTAAAAATTGATGAAATTAAATTAACTTTTAAAAAAACACATTAATGATTTTATTTTGATTGTTTTATTTCCATGATTATTATTATTTTTTTATCCTTTCTCTTTCTCTTTTTATTTTTATTTATTTATTTTTCTTTTTTCTCCTTCTTTTTATTTTACTTATTATTATTATTTTTTTTTTAATTTAAATTTGATTTAATTAATTTCAAATATTTGAATTGGTTTAATTCAAACATTAAAATTAACCAAAACAATAAAAACAATAAAGAAGCTAATCAACACACTAGACAACTTAAAAGAAACTAAAATGAGACAATAATCCACACCCAAACCTTGGAACATATATTGCAACCTAAACCAAAATTTCTCCTAACATCCAAAAACTGAAAAATAAAAAGGTGGGTCCCCAATTTTGGGGCTAGTTGTGGAATGGCCACAACAAATGGTGACTCTGTTGGGAAATGCTCCTAAGAATTTCGGATGAAGAACCCAATCTGAAATGAGAACATAAAATATTAGTGCAATAACAATTATTTAGTGATGTCCCAAGAAGGTGGGGGTAAACAACTTCGAATAAAAACAACTAATCCATTTACCTTTTCTCAATGTGTGCAAAAGTGATTCATTTTGTATCCTTGAAACCATACAGATTCCATCCCTTGTATTGGAATTACCCCTACATAAGTTCTAGAATTATTAGCATTGTTTCTACGTAGCTATTTTGTTAGTTTTGAGAGAGCATATAGGAGATATGTTAGCCTTGATCTATTTTAGTCATTAAGCTATGTTAGGCTTATTGGTTGAGAGAATAATGGAGCTCCAAATTTTTTTGAGCCCAAATTTGTCTTCCTCCATTCTATATATTGTAATTCGTGAATGCATATGAATATAGTGAATTGGAAAGTTTATTTGGTATCAAAGCTTCAGGAGGACTAAAACTCAGATTTGACCATCACGGATGTGAGTTCAAATCTGCAACTCAGAAGCTGCAATAGTTTGTTGTTCATGTAGTAAATGTGATTTGTTGTTTACTAAGATCCTTGGAGTCTTGGAGGATGCTATGCGATCATGTGAGGTCATACGTTTTGATAGGCTATCATGAACATTGTAAAGACAACAACATGACTGTTGAAAGTATAGCACGAGGGAAAACGTGATTCATCAACGCAATTTGGAGGCTTGTGGACGTTGTGAACTACTGAGAACTTCCTATAGACAATGTAAATGGAGGACAACATTGTGATTGATGTAATAAAGTAATCTACATGTGTGAGGTTTCAAGACGTGTGTGTGGTACAGAGTATTACAATGATATGTTGGAGTGGAGGATGTATAATCATTTTCATTTTTATTGAATATGTTGAGAGAACGCTGATTTGCTATGTCAAACATGCTACGTAGAGATCTACAAAGATGTGTTGATGGGGCTATTCAAAGGTGTTACTGCTATATGATCATGAGGTTGTTTACAACGTGCTTTGAAATGGCAATGTGATCTGTTGAAGATGTGAGAGAGGTATACACCGAAAGAAGACTTGGACATCTTTAATTAAGTGGGATAAGCATCATGAGGAGGATGTTGTCTAGTGTGGAAGACATTTACTACAACACTTACCAACAAGGAGACTGTGTGATTAATTCACAAAACATGACATTCATTGCAAGGAGAAGAGTGGAACATTATCTAGGAATAAATTGATGTGCGATGACTGCTATCAAGATATTGAAAAATATTGTGATTGGAGC
The DNA here is from genome assembly GCA_028583015.1 of Wollemia nobilis. Classification (NCBI taxonomy): domain Eukaryota; kingdom Viridiplantae; phylum Streptophyta; class Pinopsida; order Araucariales; family Araucariaceae; genus Wollemia; species Wollemia nobilis. The sequence goes on from JAQPPZ010015531.1 coordinate 320,688, forward strand.
TATGAGATGTCTAGTGTGGTTCATGATTTACATCGTGGTAGTGAACATCTGAGTTGAAGCTAGATGAAGTTCATATAACGTTTACGCCTAATTGGATCTACATTTTATGAGAATGCAATACTGCTAAAGGAGACACTCAATGCTGTGATGTATTGTTCAACACAAAATCATCGTATGGACATCATTTAACTAAGAATACTATGCATTTGAAAAATTGGTGCAGATATATATATATATATATATATATATATATATATATATATAGTATTACTCAGGCTTCTTGCAATGAAGGCACAGGAAATCACTTTGTAGGCAGTAGTATTGCACCTAATTACTGAGGAGAACATGTTGTGGATATCGTTTTGAGGTTATAAGCACATGGAGTCGATTGGAGCACATTACATAAAAGACTACGTATTGTCAAAAAAAGATCGGGAGAGATTGCTATTTAAAAAAAAATACGTAGGAATTATTTGAATGTAGCTACATTTTTTAATTGTTGTTGATTGAGAGCATTAAGAAACGTGTAGATCCATCCATTTAAAACATATAAGTGACAACCTGATGATTCTGATTAGTTGGCTTGCAACCTGTTGACTACAAACATGCTTTGACTTGTAAGTTTTGCATTTTGCTGATGTTGACTGAGTTTGTGGAAAATATTTCCATATTTGTTATTGAAATAATTGTTGTGTCTATTGTACATAATATAGAGGTGGAGTCTTCAAGGAATTTGACAAGTTGCATAGATAGAAGAAGAGAGGTATTGTCATTTTAATTATGCTGAAGACTGCTGAATTATTTTTTCTGCTACTATTTTGCTATTGATAGAAAGAGAGAAACATCAACGACAACAAATAATAATATACCCATACCTGATTTTAATAGGATATATTATGAGTATTGGTCCATCAATATGAGGACCTTACTCATTGGAAAATTACTATGGGATATAGTCGAAGAAGGTTATGCAGAACCTACAGATTGGAAAACCTTGAGTGCGTAGATAAAACCAACAAAAAGGATGCTCAAAAGAAGAATTCTTCTGCCCTCTACCATCTCCAAGCAGCTTTGGAGAAGAGCATCTTTCCAAGGATTGTGTCTTGTACATCAGCTCTAGATGCATGGAAAGCCTTGAAAGATAACTATCAAGGAAGTGATCAAGTGAAGCAAGTGAGGCTTCAAACCTTGAAGAGATATTTTGAAAATATCAAATTGTAAAATGATGAAAATGTAGGTGATTATAGTATTAGAGTGAAATACATTGTAAAAAAAATACAAACCCTTGGAGAAGACATCAAAAATGAATTAGTTGTGAAGAAAGTGTTGAGAACATTTCTTCATAAATGGAACCATATTGCTATCATTATTGAAAATTCTAAATATTTATCTACTCTAAATTTTGATGCTCTAATTGGTTCTTTGATGTCTCATGAAGAGAGACTACAAGGTTCTACTTCAACAAGCTATGGAGGTGATGACAAAGCATTCTCATCCAAGGAGGGTGAAGGAAGAGGACAAGGAAGAGGCCAAGGAAGAGGATAAGGAAGAGGACAAAGGTGAGAAAAAGGAAGATGTAGCTCAAGATGTGGCAATCAAGGAATAGGTGGCAATCAAAGAAGAGGAGGTGACAAATAAAATAAAGTTTATTACAATTGTGGTAAGCTTGGTCACTTTGCTAAATATTAATGGTCCAAGACTTCTCAAGAAGGGAGAGGTAAATATGGAAACTATGGAGAAGAAGAAGATCCTCAAAATTTATTTTTAACCTATGGAAAATCATATCAAAATCATAATGAAACTTGGATTTTGGATACTGGTTGTTCTAATCATATGAGTGGTAAAGAAGAGCTATTTGATACAATGGATTCCACCTACAAATCAAATATCAATTTGGGATATGACAAGGCACTACAATTTGAAGGCATTGGAGCCATGGAGGTTCCAACAAAAGAAGGCACCAAGAAGGTAAACAACATCTATTACACCCCCAAACTCCAACATAATTTGCTTAGTGTTGGACAAATGATGGAGAATAACTATAGGCTTGTTTTTTATGATGGAAAATGTGTAATTTTTGATAATAAAAAAATTATAATAGAGTTTTTACACAAGTACCTATGACAAATAATAGGTTATTTCCTCTTAAGTTTTGGGAACAAGGAGGTGCTCAACTTACTAGTGTAGCTATAGCTAATCCAAGTGTGTTTTGGCACTTGATATTTTGTCATCTTAATTTTGTAAGCTTGAATATGTTGACTTCTCAAGCTATGGTGAGTGGCCTTACAAAATTTGAATAGAACAAGGAGGTGTGTGAAGGGTGTGCTTTGGGAAAGCACTCACTATCAAAGTTTCCAATAGGACAAGCATGGAGAGCAAGCCATGCACTACAATTGGTGCATTCAAAAATTTGTGGTCCAATGCAAACCAAAAGCACGGGTAACAACTCTTACTTTATCACTTTCATTGATGATTTCTCTAGGATGTGTTGGATTTATTTTTAAAAAACTAAAGATGAAGCTTTTGATTGTTTCAAATATTTCAAAAATAATGTAGAGAATCAAAGTGAGTATGTTGTAAAGAGTCTAAGGACTAATATAGGAGGAGATTATTCTTCAAATGTATTTCTAAAATTTTGTAAATATTATGGGATAAAAATCTAATTCACAACTGCCTACACCCCACAAAAAAATGGTGTGGCTGAAAGAAATAACTGCACTATTGTAGAAATGCCTAGATCAATGCTTCAACAAAGCACCTAAGTAACATGTACTGGGTTGATGTTGTTAGGACAAGTGTTTACATTTTGAATAGGAGTCCTACTTCTAGTTTAGATGAGATCACTCCTTATGAAGGATGGTATGGCAAAAATCCAAATGTAAAACACTTTAAATTTTCTGGTTGTCTTGCATATGCACACATTCTTGATGAGATAAGAAAGAAACTTGACCCCAAAAGTCAAGCATGTATTTTCATTGGGTATTGTGAGTCTTAAAAGGCATATAGGCTCTACAATCCAAAAACTCACAAAGTTGTAATTTCAAGAGATGTAATTTTTTATTAAGGGGGAGAATGGGGTCATCAAAAACTTTTTGTTGATGATGAATCTCAAGATGCAAGCTCCTCTCAACTACATCCCAAAAACAATAAAGAAAGTCCTCCTCCAAGTCCAAATAAGAGCTCTACTTCAAGTACTACAAGTGCTACTCCAAGTCCTCCATAAATATTAGCAAGTTCTTCTCCAATGGAAGTATATCTACCCACCAAAGGTAAGAGAACACTTCAGCACCATCCTTCTAAACAAATGTTGGATAATTTTTTTTCAAGAAGGTACACTAGGAGCCAAGCTAGTGAGATGCATGATGTTTTGCAAAGACTTGAAAATTTGCAAATATATGGTGATGAAGACTCCCAATAACCTAAGGGATATGTTGTAAATTATGCTTTAATGACTAGTGTATAGAGCCACCTAGTTATGAAAAAGCATGTATTCATGATGTATGACAACAAGCCATGAAAGAGGAAATGTCCTCTATAAAAAAGAATGATACATGGGAGCTAGTGAAGCTTCCTAAGGGTAAGAAATGTGTTGGATGTAAATGGGTCTATAGGATAAAGTTCAATGTTGATGGGAGCATTGAAAGACACAAGGCAAGGCTAGTAGAAAAAGGTTTTACTCAGAAGTATGAGATTGATTATGAGGAGACCTTTGCTCTGGTTGCTAGACAATAAACCATCAGACTAGTTCTTTCCTTGGCTACTCACAAAGGATGGAAAATTCAAAACATGGATGTGAAGAGTTCCTTCCTTAATGGGTACTTAAATGAAGAGTTTTTTGTGCAACAACCTCAAGGCTTTGAAGAACAGGGTAATGAGGACCTTGTCTAAAAATTGAAGAAAGCATTGTATGGCCTAAAGCAAGCACCAAGGGCATGGTACTCTGGCTTTGATGGCTACTTTCACAACTATGGATTCACTAGTAGCAAAATTGAACCAACACTCTACTATATGAAACAAGGTAAAGACATCCTTCTTGTGTGCTTATATGTGGATGATCTAATATTCATGGGTAGTATTATTAAAATGAATGAGGAGTTCAAACACTCCATGATGAAAGAATTTAAAATGAAAGATCTAGTTTTAATGCATTACTTCCTAGGTATGTAGGTACATCAAACAAAAATGGGATCTTAATTTATCAACATAAATATGCTCAAGACATGATCAAAAAATTTGCTATGGAGTAATGCAAGTCTGTTGCAAATCCTACAGGTCGTGGAATTCAATTATGCAAAGAATATGGAGCACCAAATGTTGATAAGACCCCTTAAAAGAGCATGGTTGGGAGTCTAATGTTCCTAACCAACACAAGACCTGATATTTAATATGTTGTTTCTCTAGTTTCAAGGTATATGGATGATCCTTCTACACTTCATCTACAAGCAACTAAAAGAATTTTGAGATATGTAAAAGGTACATTGGATTATGGTATCCATAACCACAAATATAATTATGTAAAATTAGTTGGATTTAGTTATAGTGATTGGGGCAGAACTATAGATTATAGAGAATCTACTTTAGGGAATTGTTTTAGTCTTGGATCAGGACTAATCACATGGAGATCCAAAACGAAAACGGTTATAGCATTGTCATCTACTGAGGCTGAGTACATAGTAATTACACATCCCTTGTTTTTCAATTGCTATTTCTTGAGTATAATCTTGGTACAAAGATGTGATCTGAGGCATCCATCATAAATGCATAGAAATTAGTGGGTCGATAGCATTGAAATAGACTTGGATAGCAACTCCCTCTAGATGAACATAGGGTACCACCAATTGAGCATATAATCCATGGAACCTTTTAGTGAAAAACTCCAAAAATTCTTTTGATCCTTTACAGGTAAGGGCAAACTGATTATACATAAGGATTGGGTCAACTAGTTTTCCAAAATACCTAAGAAAAGTTGCTTTTAGTTGAGCCCAAGTGATAGAATCTACAGGTAAAGTGTGGTACCAATAATAATACAATCTATCTAATGTATATGAAAATGAATAACAAGCAACATCTTCATAGAAAATTTGTCATTGAATTAAAGTGTTTTGTATGTTTGAATATGCTCCTCAGTTGATTCTATTCCATCATACCTAAAATTAGGTAAATGATCTTAAATATTTGTAGGTACATGATGTGAAAATCTAGGTACATTTAAAGGACAACCTATCATCAAATAAGCAAAGAATACCATTAGTGGACCTTAAATAATATAAATTTAATACTATTTTTGTTAGTCAAAGAAATGTATTGCAAAGAAACATGAAATTACTAACAATTATCGAATGTCTCACATATAAATCCTCATGTATATCAATCAAAATATATGCATCAATTTAACCATGACTTTAGATAATATTTTCCAATTTGCAAAAGGTTAGCATTAATGCATCATCAATTAGAAAATATTTGAATAAATGAATGTGATCACAAGAAATCAAAAAGTTGTTAGTCAATACAATACTTTCAAATAACTCTTTTAAAGAAACACAAACGATTTAGCATCTAAATAACAATAAAGTAAACCAATTCAGGACCTCCTTCTAGCACCAAAATGTTAAGTGCTAAAGGAGGCCAAAGTTGCTAGTCAAAAGAACTTAAAACATTTAGCAACTATTCAAAAGTATTTGAAACAACAATGAATAATTTAGCATAAATAAAATAACACTAATTCAGGCCCTCCTTCTAGTGCCAAAATATTGAGTGGTAATTTTACCTAATTGCAAAACCACACTCAGCCTTAGGATTTTGATAACATAATGCAAAGAAGTTAAATACCAAAACAACTTCTCCAAGGTTTTGCTATGTAAGCATTGCACATGTGTATTTATAATATTGTCAAATAAGTGCTAGGAATACCTTAGTGATTGCAAGTAACTGTTAACAAGGCATGTGTTGGTTTATTTTCTTATGCTAGGCTAATGATTCTTCATGAAACTTAAAGAAATGTAAATGTGAATTGGTTCTCATATGACCATGATGTAAAGCCTTAATTCCTTTTATATTGAATGTTTTTAGGTATATTTTATCTTCTTTTGATTAAGTAGATTTTAAACAAGTTTTCATCTTGCATTAAACCCTACTTTGAACATGAAAATGAAGATTAAAATCTATCTATGAATGTGAATCTGAAATGATAAATGGATTCATTAAATGTAGCTTCTATCATGAAGATAAAGATAGCCTTTGATATAATTAATAAATTATCCCTCTTTGATGAAATTAATTTTCATAAAGAGACAATAATTTATTGCTTTAAAATAATGGTCTTAAAATGTCATTATAAATTATCCCTCTTTAATGAAATCATAATTTTCATAAAGAAGAAATAGTTTAATGCTTTAAAACAATAACCTTTCATGTAATGTGTAAATTACCTCTCTTTAATGAAATCAAAATTTTCATAAAGAGAGGAGAATTTATTGCTCTAAAAATGATAGCTTATGGAATGCCATAAAAATTAACCCCTTTAATGAAATTGCAATTTTCATAAAGAGAAGTTCATTTATGCTTGCGAATAAAAATGCAAAGCTGGAAAAAATCTGATTTGCCTCCAAAATGTGAAAAAATTAAAATTCTGAAATTATAAAACCCTATTAAGGTTGAGTACATAGCAATCACACATCCAAAAAGAAAACTATTACAGCATTATCATCAACTAAGGCTTTGAAGACTTTAAAGTGGGATAAATGGGGGGAATACTCCAGTAATGAGTTCTCAATATTTCTTTCAAATCATGGCATCATTCATCAACATTCTATCTCCCATAATCCTCAGCAAAATGGCATTGCAGAAAGGATAAATAGAACATTAAAGAAAATGGCAAATTGCATGCTCCATTCAAGAGATCTTCCAAAACTTTTTTGGAAAGAAGCTATTATCTGTGCCAATTATATTCAAAACCGCACACCTCATAAAGCTCTTGACCATTTAACTCCTAAAGAAGTATGGTTTGGCTCAAAACCAGATGTTTCCTTATTCAAAATTTTTGGGTATACTTCTTGGGCACATGTCCCAAAAAAGAAAAGGAAGTCTCTAGATAAGAAAAGCAAAAAGCTCATATTTATTGGTTATTGTGAGGAAATGAAAGCATACAGGCTCCTTGATCCCTCAACTCATGAGATATTTTTCCATAGGAATGTCCAATTTGATGAAACATTCCCTCAAAAATATTCTCAATCCCCCTCTTCATCCATTGAGCTTTCTCCTATAGTAGAACCTCAATATTATGAAGAGCCAACTCTTGAGGTTAACTTGGAAATTGGAATAAAAATGAAGAACCTATAACTCCAACTCAATGTCTTTCATCTCCTTCTACTCCTTACACTATGCCAAATTGGGCCCACATCGTTGTTAAATAAGCTACTCCTTACATCCAAAATTTTTCATCTACTAGATCAACCAGCACCATAGGCAATGGTCTTGTATGTTAGTCTATTTCCTCTGATCCTCAATCCTTCAAAGAAGCAATAGGTATTAAAGAATGGGATGATACTATGGAAAATGAATTTTCTTCCTTAATTAAAAACAAAACTTGAGATTTAATTCCCTTGCCCAAATGAAGGAAGTTAGTTCGTTGTAAATGGATCTACAAAACAAATATGGGCCTAATGGAGAAATAGACAAACACAAATCTCGCCTAGTAGTCAAAGGTTTTTCTCAAATTGAAGGTATTGACTATGCAGAAACCTTTGCTCCAGTTGCTAAAATGGATTTTTTTAGACTGGTTCTTGCTCTGGATGCTTCCCAAAAGTGGCATGTCTATAAAATGGATGTAAAAAGTGCTTTCGTACATGTGGATTTAAAACAAGAAATATTCATGGAACAACCTTCTGATTTCACTCAAGGCTCCTCTCTTGTTTGTAGGCTAAAAAAGTCTCTCTATGGCCTCAAACAAGCCCCTAGAGCTTGGTATGAAAATATGGACTCCTCTTTGCAAGTTTTTCTCATTGTGAGTCTGATAACACAGTCTACATTTGGAGTTATGAAGGAAAAATCACCATTCTTGTTCTATATATTGATGATATTCTTCTCACTGGTAGTAATTTCACTCACATTTAGACTATAAAAGACTCCCTCTCTAAAAAATTTGAAATGGCTTATTTAGGTTTATCTCAATACTTCCTTGGAATTCAAATAAGTCAAACAAATATAGGAATTTCATTGTGTCAAAAAAAGTACACACTAGATCTTCTTCAAAGGTTTAAAATGACAAATTGCAAACCTTATCCTACCCCTTTTTCAATCTGGAATTAATCTTAGTACTTCCTGCTCATCCCCTTTATGTGATGCGACTCTATACCATCAACTTGTAGGAAGTTTGTTATACCTTACTCATAATTGCCCAGATATATCATATGTTGTTGGTTTAATATCCAAATTCTCTCATCAACCTCACTTCAATCATTAGCAAGCAACAAAAACAATCCTCCATTACTTGCAAGGCACTATGCACTTTGGGCTCTTATATAAGGGAAAATCCATGGATATCATTGGCTACACAGATTTAGATTGGGAAGGTTCGGTAGAAGACATATGTTCAACCTAAGGCTATGTCTTTTGCCTTGATTCTTCACCAATAGTCTGGTTATGCAAGAAAAAACAAGTAGTAGCTTTATCTTCTACAGAGACATAATACAGGGCAACAGTTTTAGCTAGTTAGGAAGCTCTTTGGCTTCATCAAATTCTGAGAGAATTTGGTTTCTACCATGAAAAACCTATAAATATTTTTTGTGACAATAAAAGCACAATTCATATTGCACATAATCTGTTTGAGAATCGGTTTACCAAGCACATTCAACACACATACACTTCATATGGTAGCATATTTAGAATAGAGATATATACTTAGACTATATTCCAACTGAGAATCAAATTGCAAATATCTTCACCAAGTCATTTCCTTCTCCATGTTACCTTTAGTTGCGATATAAACTTGGAGTAATACAACTACATTGACACAGAGGTCTTCCACCTCTCATTATTGGAGAATGGTTTTTTCTCTTGTGTTTTTTTATCATCTCTCCAATAGCATGTATATTATGAGGACAATATTCACCATCCAAAGACATGCCTCTATCTTGGATATTTTTTGTGTGAAATATGGTTTTTCCCAAGGGGTTTTTTCACCATCTACATATATTGTAAATGAGTACCTCATCAGGCCATGTTGTCGGGACTCATAATTCTTATTGTATTAAGAGGACAATCTTCACCATCCGAATACAAGCCTCTTCCTTACTTCCTTTTTTATTGATGGTTTTTCCCATAGGGTTTTTACCATCTCTTCAAAAAGAAGTTGTGATAGTTGATTTTTCCCCAAGGGGTTTTTTCACCATCTATATATATTGTAAATGAGTACCTCATAAGGCCATGTTGATGGGACTCATCATTCTTATTGTATTAAGAGGAAAATCTTCGCCATCCAAAGACAAGCCTCTTCCTTACTTCCTCATTAATTGATGGTTTTTAAGGGTTTTTACCATCTCTTCAAAAAAAAGTCATTGTACATGAGTACCTCATCAGGCCTTGTTGTTGGGACTCATTTGTACAAAACTCCCCTATTATCACTTAAGGGAGGATGTTAGAATAAGTGGATATTCTCTTAAAAACACACTTGCGTTTCCACTCCTCCATGTGTTAGTAGAACACTCAGTGGTGTCTTCATCAGGTTTGATGATTTGTTGTAATCCAACGAATCTCAATGATCAACTTTGCTATTTATACAAAGTTTATCCTTGGAATAAATCAATCAGTTCTACTCTTTCTTCATATTTTATGTAATGCTATGCATGTCTATTTTGGAAAATTATAACATATTTGAATACAAAAGGTTAGATTCTACCTTTTGCACATTTTCATTTACCAAAATTTTGTGAACCTTTGTGAATTCCTCATTTTCCACATGGTATTTATCTTCATCATCATCTTGTAGTTCTTCACTTTCATCAATTACCTGTTCATCATAAACACCAAAATTAGGCATCCAATCAAAAATAGGCTCATCACTTTCAAACCAAGAATCTTGTCAATCAAGGGGGTCTTCTTGTATAGGAATTACAAGATCTTCATGTGAGATGGCTTTTTTAGCATCCTGCATGTCAATAGAAATTTCATTAATAGAGGTGTGAAAAACCAATGATTCTTCATATCTTCCCTAGCCATTATAAAAATTGCCATCTAAATCCATGGGATGAAACTCTATTGTATCTTTGGCATGATCTTTAGATTCCTCTATCAATTCTTTTTCAACTTTATCCACCTTAATTTCAATAAATTCATCTTCCTCAGATTCATCTTTCGAGGACAACAAAATATTTTGAAATTGATTCCCACTTGAACTTGGTTGAGATGGATAAATTGTTGGGTGGGTAAGGGAGGTATTAGATGATTGAGAATTATATGATCCAAAACCCATGTCACAATTTTGATAACTCAATTGTTGTTCAATTGCCATTGCTTGAGTATAATCTTGGGACAAAGATGTGATCTGAGGCATCCCTCACAAATATATAGAAATTAGTGGGTCAATAGCATTGAAATACACTTGGATAGCAACTCCCTCTGGAGGAATATAGGGTACCACCAATTGAGTATATAATCCATGGAACCTTTTAGTGAGCAACTCCAAAAATTTATTTGATCCTTTACGGGTAAGGGAAAACTGATTATACATAAGGATTGGGTCAAATGGTTTTCCAAAATACCTAAAAAAATTTACTTCTAGTTGAGCCCAAGTGATAGAATCTACAGGTAAATTGTGGTACCAATCATAAGCCAATCTATCTAATGTATATGAAAACGAATAACATGCAACATATTCATAGAAAATTTGCCATTGAATTAAAGAGTTCTTGTATGTCTGAATATGATCCTCAGCTGATTCTATTCCATCATACCTAAAATGAGGTAAAATGATCTTAAATATCTGTAGATACATCCTGAAATAAAATAATGTAGAATCCTGAAATTATAAAAATCCCCATATAACAACAATTTTTAATAATTTTTATAAAATCAAAATGGCATCAGAATGAGTTCGAATTTGTTTTGGATGAAATATTGAATCTCATTCTTCACATCCCTGCATTTTTTTTTGAAATTTTAATTTTTTTATTTTTATTTTATTTGCCGACTTTTTTGCATGTAACCAAATTTATTTGAATCTGCATACACACAGTTCAAAATAAATTAGGTGCAATCTTGTAAGGAAAAAAATAAAATTCGTGCTTCTAAGCCTTCAATAATACAACCATTAAAATGCATTTAACACTATCTATAAGCCAAGAAAACATGGAAGAAAAGATAAACCATTAGCTCAAACTTGCAAAAAAAGATCTCCTCCCATATTGCTAGCAAAGTGCAAGTTTTTAAAATATTTACATTAAAAAAATATTATTTTTTGCAACCAGCATTTCCAACTTCTTCCAAAAAACGTCCAACCCTTGTTTATGAGCTTCAATGGGTTTTTAAAAAATTCCAACATTGGCTATTCATTTATTTTTCCAACTCTTGGCTTTCCAATGCTTTCTTTTTCCAACTCTTGTCTTTCCAACGTTTTCTTTTCTTCTTAAAATTTCACATTTGGCAATTTGTTTCTTTTTCCAATTTTTTACTTTCCAACATTTCCTTTTCCATTGGCATGATACGTGACATTTCTCTTCTTCAGTGTTGCCACTTTTTTCTTTTCTTTTTCTTTTGTTTTTAATAGTAACCTGCAATAAAGAAAAACACATGAATTAAACTTTCCAAAATAAAACTATTAATAAAATTTAATTGAAAGAAAACTAAAATTAAATTAAATTAAATTGTCCCAAAATAAAACCATTAATGAAATTAAATTAACTTTCCATGAAAAAAAATACATTAATGATTTTATTTTGATTGTTTTATTTTCATGATTTATTATTTTTTTATCATTTCTCTTTTTTTTTTTTTTTTTTCTTTTTTTTTCTTTTTATTATTATTATTATTATTATTATTATTATTATTTTTTAATTTTAAATTTGATTTAATTAATTTCAAATGTTTGAATTGGTTTAATTCAAACATTAAAATTAACCAAAATAATAAAAACAATAAGGAAGCTAATCAACACACTAGACAACTTAAAAGAAACTAAAAGGAGACAATAATCCTAACCCAAAACTTGGAACATATATTGCAACCTAAACCAAAATTTTCCCTAACATCCAAAAATTGAAAAATAAAAAGGTGGGTCCTCAATTTTGGGGCTAGTTGTGGAATGGCCACAAAAGGATGTAGCCCACATATTGGGTGAACCACTTACATGCTTGTGTTCTTTCTAGTTTGTGTGATTGTTTTATTGTTGGTGATTATTTTATTTAATTTTACAATCAATATTAATTTTATTTGCTCTAAGGAACCTAACAACTGGTATCAGAGCATATTGTGTTGGGTACTCGAAAGCAAGGAATTTGTTTCGAGTGGGAGCAAATGGCAGAAGACTCAAAATTCAGAGTGGAGAAATTCAACTAGAAAAACTTCCAGCTTTGGAAGATGCAGATTGAAGACTACTTGTACTAGAAGGATCTTTATCAGCCTCTAGAGGGTGCAACAAAGAAACCTTCAACCATGACGGACGAGGAATGGAAACTCCTTGACAGAAAGGCATTGGGTACTGTGAGACTATGCTTGGGAAGCTAGGTAGCCTTCAACATCTCCAAAGAGAAAACAACAAAGGATGTAATGGATGCTCTGGCAAGGTTGTACGAAAAACCCTCTGCATCCAACAAGGTATTTCTTATGAAGAAACTATTTAATATGTAGATGAATGAAGGAGAGTTGGTACAAGACCATTTAAATAATTTTAACACTGTTACTAATCAATTGAGCTTGGTAGGAATTGATTTTGATGATGAAGTAAGAGCCCTGCTTATTTTATGCTCTCTACCAGAAAGCTGGAACAACTTAGTAATGGTGGTAAGTAATTTTACATCTAGTTCACATAAATTAGCTTTTGATGATGTTGTTGGTGTTATCCTCAGTGAGGATATGAGAAGAAAGACTTTAGGAGAAGCAACATCATCAGGAACTACTTTGATAGTGGAGAACAAAGGTAGGCAAAAGGAAAGGGGTAAAAGTCCAAGTAGAGGAAATTCTAAAGGGAGATCAAAGTCTAGAGGAAAGAGCAAGGTTGAGTGTTGGTATTGCAAAAAGAAGGGACATCTAAAAAAGGATTGTTTAAGAAGAAAAAATATCAGGCAATGGGACGAAGAGAGTCAAGGTAATCAGGAAGCAAATATTACAGGTGAAATCCCATAGGATGCCTTAATTTTCTCTTTAGATACTAATAGTGATTAGTGGGTAATAGACTCTAGAGCCTCTTTTCATGCTACATATCACCATGAATATTTTATAGAGTGTGTCCAAGGTATTTATGGGCAGGTTCTATTGGGAGATGACTATCCTTGCAGGATTGTTGGCATGGGAAAAATTAAAATAAAGCTATCAAATGGAAATTATTGTATTTTAAATGATGTTCGACATATTCTAGACCTCAAGAGAAATTTAATTTCAGCAAACAAACTTGAAAACGAATAATATGTCACTATATTCAGAGAACATTCTTGGAAGGTCACCAACGGATCAATGGTGGTAGCCAAGGGTAATATGATTCGTACATTATATTTACTTACAAATATTTCTAATTGTGAAATGAATTTAGTGGCTATAGAAGAAAGTGCAGAGTTGTGGCATCAAATATTGGGCCACATGAGTGAAAAAGAGAATGAAGATTCAAAAAAATTGCTACCAAAGCTGAAAGAGGTGGATTTGGTATTTTATGAGGACTGCATCTATGACAAACAGAAGAGGGTAAAATTTTTGAAAGTTGGAAAAGAAAATAAAAAGGAGAAATTGGAGCTGGTACATAGTGATGTATGGGGACCAACTCAGGTAACTTATTTAGGTGGATTTAATTATTATGTTACCTTCATAGATGATACCACTAGAAATACATGGGTATATTACATTAGAAATAAATTGGATGTGTTTGATACTTTTTAGAAATGGAAGGCATTAGTAGAGAATGAGGCTGGTAATAAGGTTAAGTGTCTCAAATTTGATAATGATGGTGAGTATTGTTCTAATAATTTTGACAATTATTGTTCATTGAATGGAACCAAGAGGATTAAGGTAACACCTAGAACACCTCAAGATAATGGGGTGTTTGAAAGGATGAATAGGACTATTATGGAGCATGCTGGGTGTCTTAGATTGCATGTAGTATTACCTTTATTTTTATGGGCATATTGTGTTGACACTACAGTTTATTTGATCAACAAGGGGTCTTCAAGTGCATTATATGGCATAATTCTAGAAGAGGTATGGACTGATAAAATCTGCAATTACTCTAATTTTAAAGTTTTTGGATGTGAGGCATTTTCTCATATCGATAAGGAGAATAGAAAGAAGTTAGATGCAAAGTCCCAAAAAAGTTATTTTATTGGTTATGGAGTTGATGGATTGGGTTACAGGTTATGGGATAATATTAACTGTATAATCATCGAAATCAAGGATGTTGTATTTAATGAGAATATTTTGTATAAGGACAAGTTGCAAGTAAAAAAATATGATTCTCAATATGAAAGCACGAGGATACAAAAACAAAAAGGAAAATGCCAAGTACGATGCGTCTAAAACCAAACTTAACGCCAAAAGCCTATGTATTGAAAAATGCATAAAAGGAAAGAACATGAGCGAATCGACACAAGATAAAAGCAATATGGAATAGGGTCCTCTTTATTGATATGCTTTCAAAGTCGTGTTACAATACGTCTCCTTCCTTTTTAGGGGATAGGAGCGTTAAATATGTTTCTTATCACATCCATGGATAGCAATCCTTCTTTCGCGTGCCCACATGTAAGATGGGCGGACCAAAATGTCACCGCCGCTTGTGTATATGAATTTTGGTTCCTCACTGCTCCTCTGATGTCGGAAACCTACGTTCAAGGAAATAGAAAAGATCAGTAGCACCTGCAGACAGAATAGAACATGTATTTCCCAAGGCCTACTGTTAGTGTATGCATGAAAATATTAAAACGATAACCAAATGACCTCAGATCGACCTAAAAATTTAACAGAAGCATGAATATGTTACCAGGAGGCCACTACAAAAGGAACAGTCTAGAAATTCCTCACATATTTGTATTCGCTCCGGGGTGGGACGAATAGACCTACAATAACTTGTCAGAAAGCACCCTCTTCAATGTCCTATCCAGAAAGCTCCAAATGACCTGCAAAGTTGGGGTTAGCTAATTGGGGGTGTTTTGGGAAGACCCAGAAGGTCAGATTTCTCCAATTTGGCCTCTATCACCCAGATTTTTCTGGTGCCATCTGCAAGTTAGTAAAGGCGGGAAATGATAAAAACCTGGTCAAAAATGCTCAGAATGAAGTGAAATTTAAACTACAGCCTATTTAAATAACCTAGAATAAGATGCAAAAGAAAAATCAGAGAAATCTATCACAGATTTCTATTCACTCCGGGGTGGGGCGATTAGGGCTGCGATAGTTTGGGGGGCACCCGAGGGCAGGACGCCCATCGTTTGGGACTCTGTTTCGGCACCAATCCACTTGGGATGGGTCCAAAACTTCTTATGGGGTGTTGTCGACAAATTTTGTGGAATATTGTGGCCAAATGTTCGGGTTTGGGTCTTAGAATGCGCCTCCAATGATCACCCAATAACCTCCCTCCAAAAGAGAGATCAAGGATGTGAAAGCACAAACAAAGGGTGAGGATATATTTTAGCAGCACTTCGTTGCTCCAAAAGCTCCTCTCTGTATATCTTTTTGGGTGAGAAGACTCACCAATTTATAGACCTAGGGTCTCTTTGTTTTGAATTGCGCATGCGAGGGCGCCACTTGAGTTGATTGTCCTATTTTGAGAGAAAATATTATTCCCTGATTTAGAGTCTCCTTGCATGAGGTCTCTAAAATAAAGACATGCATGACTGAAGTCTCTCTTCTTGATTTGAAGTCATTCCTCGCAATTGCATGTCCTAAAGTTGTAGTTAACTGGCGGACTTGTCGAGGTTTGACTTTTTTCCAGTCAAACTTGCTATTCGCCTCACCCTGGGGCGAATGCTGATATTCGTCCCTGGGTGGGGCGAATACCAGTTTGTATTCGTCCCAGGGTGGGGCGAGTAGGGAGCAAAGTGCCAAAAGGTGCCAAATTGACCCTTGACCTTCCAAACTACTTTTGGGAGTGGTTAGGACCACTGTTTAACCTCTAGGGGCTGCCCTAGGGGCTGTGTGTGTCAATGCGATCGATGCTTGTCGTCACATAATCGGATTGGTGTTGTTTTGGTGTCTACAGATGCCCCTTTTTGGGAAGCGCTGTGCAAGGCACAGCACTGAGAAAAAATAGATAACCAAAGCACTAATGATTAGGGTTTCTCAGTAACCTAACCAACTCTTGATGCCCCAAGTATGGAAAGGGCACGCATTCTTGAATCCTTGCTTCTGACGAGCTAAGGAACTTAATTCAAGTGTTAACCTTTTTCGGTGAGGTGTTACTTGAGCTTGGACATTGATCAGTCATGAATAGGCAAAGGGCGCAACCTTTTGTCTGTGGGAACCTTGAGTTCATGATTCACGAATGCCAAGTGTTTGATCAACTTGTGATTATTGCTTGTTTGCTGCCCCAAGCGGGAGCATGATTGTCTTTGTCAATGATCCTTTGAATGCATGTCATTTCCTTGATTGGGTATATTTTTGTTGATTGGTGACTAAGTGTGACTACCCCCTCAAGCGACGAATCGATGAGGGAATGATCGACATGAGAAAAGTGATGAGTCACTTGACCCAAGATGACTTAGGTAAGGGTGCCTTCAGTTGTTTACCATTGAATGCTTAAGCAGTTTCCGAACATTCTGACCTATTTTTGGTGGGTTTTAACCCTTTTTGTGATGCATTTTGGAGTTGAAATTGTCAAGAATCCGTCCTCCCGGGGAGCGGTCCGGCTATGATAGCCTTCTTAGGGAGTAGGATAGTGAAAATTTGTAACCCCAACGTCTATTTTGGATGCCAATAATGTCAAGCACAAAGGCACCTTCGTTCGACAATGTTATTGCTATTTTTGGTTGGGTTTTGACCCATTTTGGTGACGTCGTTTGGGGATGAAATTCTCAAAAATCCATCTTCCCATGGAGCGGTCCGGCTATGGTAGCCTTCTTAGGGAATAGGATAGTGAGGATTTGTGACCCCGACATCTATTTTGCATGCCCGAAATGTCAAGTGCAAAAGCACTCTCATTGGACAGTTTTAGTGCTTGTTTTTGTGCATTTTGGTGCATTTTTTTTGTTGTTTTGAAATTTTTGCTCTGTATTCATCCCTGGGTGGGACGAATACCAATTTAGTAATCATCCTAGGGTGGGACGAGCGCTAAATAGAGCGCTCATCCCAGGGAGGAACGATTACAAGCTCAAAAAGCCTATTTAAAGGCCAAAACTAGGTTTTGGGCTCATTTGCATTTGTTTTTCCTGGCGATTTGGAGCTCTAAGGAGGAGGAGGTCAATTCTGTGAAGCGAAGCGCTGCCAAAATTTTCCTACTACCATGAGTTCATGGATCGGATCATCCAGCAGCAGATCCGAAGCGAGACCAGTGAGTGCTCTTCCTCTTTATTGTTAGTTGTTTTTGTTCTTTTGAAAACTTGCAATTTAGTTGTTTTTGATTCTTTTGTTTTTTTGTTTTCAAATTTAAAAATGAAACCCTAGTCTAGCAAAATTAACCCTTAGCTTAGAACTTAATTGAACCCTAGTTACACAAAGATCCAAAGTTAGTTTAAAAATGAGCTAAAAACTTAGTTTATAACTTAAAAACTTCACTTAACCTGAATTGAACAAAGATCAAAACTTAGGTTAGAAACGTAGGGTAAACTGAGCTGTAAAAATGTAGCTCAACCCTAGTTATTTGTTGTGGTTTGTTTTTGTGTTTTTAATTTACCAGTTTAGAGTTAAAAACCCTAGGTCTGAGAAATTATTTTTTTGATTTTTTTTGTTTGTTTTGAATTTATCAGTTAGAGTTAAAAACCCTAGAACTGACAACTTATTTTTTGAATGTTTGTGTTTTTGTTTAATTTATCAGTTAGAGTTAAAGTGAAAAACCCTAGGACTAAAAAATTAGTTTTGAATGTTTTTGTTTTTTTTTAATTTATCAGTTAGAGTTAAAAACCCTAGGACTGACAACTTATTTTTGAATTTTTGTTTGTATTTTTGTGCACTTTTTATGCGTCACTATATATCTATGTTTTTGTTGTATAGTTTTTCATTATTTTAATGTGTTTGTGTTGTTTTCTTTTGTAGGTTGTGAAGAGCGGTACCGTGTGCCCATGATTTTCACTGAAGCACGTGAGGCACTGACTTTGGCTGACTGGGAGTGGCTTGATGCCCTTGGGCTCAAGTAGGTGACTCGATTGGAGCCGATGGTCGAGGATCGGGCCTATCTGATGGCCCTGATCAACTTGTGGGATCCCTAGACCAACACCTTCCATCTCCCAATAGGGGAGATGATAGTGACCTTGGAGGATGTCTATCGGATCCTTCAGATTTTGATAGACGGACTACGATCCGAACGATGTCGTGGGATCAACAGATAGCAATGTTGACACGCTACTTTGGACATGGAGAGGAGATGGGGGTGGATAGCCCAATGGAGAGGGTAGAGGGTGACTGCCAGATTGGTGGCATATTGGTTCGATGGTGGCTAGAGAGGGGTGTGTTGGGAGTGAGGCACGCATTACTTATGGGCCTCATTTCCAACATGCTTCTCCTTGACTCTTCGGGTGTGAGGTTCCCGTGGAACCTGCTAGAGGTGGTGTTCAAGTTGGTGGAGTGTCCGACGGAGGCACCTATGATCATGAGATGGGGACAGACTCTACTGGCACAGCTCTATGATGAGTTGTATGAGGTCCACTGTCGAAGGTGGAAGGGGATTAGTTGTAGCTACTTATTGTAGTGCTAGGCTTGGCAGCACATAGCAGTGGAGAGGCCGATGGGGCTGCCCTGGATGACTCGGGCAGAGATGGTAGACCGAGAGATTGGTTACGGGGCACTATGGTGGTGGTCGGAGGAGCAGGGTCAGAGTCGATGATGGGTAGGTGTCATAGGGCACTATGTCGATGCCTTCGCTCGGCTTGCTCCAGGGGAGGTGTTCTGGCGCCCCTATCGGGACTATCTAGCCTGGCCTGAGGCTAGAGAGTGGCTACGATGGGTACGGAGGGGGCGATGGCTGATTGGGCATCACGGGACTGAGTAAGAGTGTTTCCCATATGGTCGAGTTACATGATAGTTCGGGGTGCACCAGGGGTTGCTTGGTGAGCCCATGGTCTATCGACATCGGGGAGACGAGAGGACTCTAGCTTGGCCAGTCATTGCACCATTGGGTGAGGATGTAGATACAATGATTGACATCCAGATGTGGGGTGGGTTACTGCTGAGTATGAGCAGTGGTGGACTTTACGATGATGGTGAGGTGAGGGGCCTCTAGGGGGTGCAGAGGCAGGTGCAGTAGGGGATGAGGGTGCAGAGGCACTAGGAGAGGGTTGGGGGTTCCGATGGATGATGCGGACATGGTGGAGGTTGAGGATTTTGGGGGGAGTTTGGGGTGCCAGATCAGCCGAAGATGTAGGACGTCCTAGAGCAGTGGGAGCCGGAGCAGCCTACCTTTCTAGAGATGTCGATGCCTCAGGAAATTTCAGAGGGTGTGGAGGCAAGGCATCGCGCTGAGATAGCATGATTGGAGGACCTACTACGGAGACGAGATGAGGAGCTGGGAGAGGCTTTGCAGGAGAGGGATCTCCTATAGACTCAGCTGGCAGAGTGGGAGAATGCATTTGCTATGTACCATCTGGGGGATGGGGATACCGATGCTGCATGGGAGAGGGATCTCCTATGGGCTGGCAGAGAAGGAGAAGACATTGGTGCACGATGATGTAGCTTATGTATCATCGGTGAGAGGAGAGTGGTTTCGACATCGGATGGATATGGAGGGAGAGATTATCCACCTCGATGGGTGGTTACCTGAGACCCTTTGAGGTGGTTCTTCATGTCGGATGAGAGATAGTGATACTGAGCAGTCAACATCATCTCATCGTAGGTGGCTAGATGAGGGAGGCACTAGTGGGCGTGATGTAGGGGTGAGCAGCAATCACCCTGAGAGGTCCCATAGGACCCACACCACGGGGGTAGTTCCTGTCGCACCGATCCTGCATGATCATGGTGGCCGACGCCCTAGGCTTGGGGTTTTTGAGTTTTTGGCTTTGTTGTGAGGTCAGAGGACCGGTTCATTGTAGCCTATGGGCATTTTTGATGATATATATACAGATGACTCTTTTTTGGTGTTTATACACTTTTCATGGTTTGTTTTTATGTACATGTATTTACATTGATGTATGCATATGCTATTATGAATGCGATGTTTCTAATTTATATGATGTATGCATATGGAATGAATGAAATGAGTTGTTGATAACTTGTCGATGGCACCATAGACTGTACAAGATTTACTGGCTTGTTGTACTTATGGGATGGCTTTGTGGAATGACTTTGCATGTGATAACTTTGTTTTTGTATTTTGCATATTTTTTGATGGTGATGTACGTAATGAAATGTTCCAGTTGTTTTTAAAATGTAGTTAAGCTTTTCTGAGATTCAGATATTTTAACTAACTAGCCAAAACTGTACATTTATCTCGCAAGACTTTTGAACAAGGTATAAATCCGACTTGAGTTTAACCAAGTTATTTCACATCCCTGTGTGTGCAATTGAGTTCGTTTATGTGGTATTTGTCAGGATACCACCAGTGCCAGATAGGCTATCAACCAAACCTGTATTGAGGATCACCTAATTAACTCCACTAACTCCGTTGTTGTATTTAGTAAGATTAATCCATGGGACAATCTAAGGTACCATAAGCTAGCTCATCCACATGCAAACATTGGTCTGCTCACATGCAAAGCTAATGTGATAGACATATCATCATGCATTTAGGATACCGCCATTGCCAGGTAGGTTGTCCACCAAACCCGTAATGAGGATCACCTAGATGGTTTTCGAATGCTAAGAATTCCAAGGATTCAAGTTCAGGATTTTTATTTGCTCAACGGTTTAGGATACTTGCTCGTATACATAGTGATGAAAATCACTATTTATTTTTCTTCTTGTTTTTCTTTTTGAGCAAGGATTTTGAATAGTGGTGATAACCACTATTATTTGATTTTGGATTTTTAACTTTGTAAGGTTGAGCTTGTGAATGACATTGATCCTGTTGGCCTTGGGGATGACTACCCATCCTGTTCAGGGACGTGTAGTACGAATCCTTACGACTTTGGGAACCAAAGGGGATTAGGGAGATTATGAAGTAAGGGCATTGATCTTTTAGGCCTTGGGGATGACTACCCATCCTGTTCAGGGATGTGTAGTACGAATCCTTACAACTTTGGAGACCAAAGGTGATTGGAGATGGTCATGATGATGGCTTGTAGGGATTTTTTTTTTGAATGGCATCGATCCTTTGAGGCCTTGGGGATGACTACCCATCCTTGGCAGGGACGTGTAGTACGAATCCTTACAACTTTGGGGACCAATGGTGATTGGGATTTTTGGTAGTGGTGAAAACCACTATTTATTAGGGGGAATTGATGGGGAAGAGCTTGTCCTTTTGTCAATTCTCAGCACTCTTGAACCATTCGCACAGGGGGATGAACAGACTAATCTTTCACCTATGGTACCCTAGACTGCTTTGTAGGTTTCTCTTGCGTTCACACAACTTAGGAATTATTTTATGTGTTTTAACTTGTGTAAGGATGTTACATAACGAGGCGTGATCCAAGTAAAACTTTCCCTTGTAAAATCTGTTTAACTTTGTACAGTTTTTGGCTAGAAATTTAAAGACAGCTGAATGACGAAAACCCTATATACATTAGGAGACAACTGACTATGCTAAAAAATGATGATGGTGTTATTCTAGATGTATGCATTTATAAAATGGATTTGATGTGGAAAATGATGGAATTGCCAAGTAATGACAGTCTATGGTGCTCTTGACTTGTATGACCTAGCAAATATGCAATGTATGGATGTGATGCCTAATGCAACCTATATTTTTGTATTTTGATTTTTACGAGTATGCATGGAATTGAAATGCAATTTTTTTTTGTTATTTTTGATGATTTTATTGTTTTTGTTTGTTTTGAATATTTATTTTGACCAAGCGGTTATGGTAACCCTTGGAGCTTTTGGTGTTTGACCAAAGGGTTTATGGATACCTTTGGAGCATTTTTTGGGGTTGACCAAGCGATTGTGAGAATCCTTGGAGCTTTTGGTTTGACCAAAGGGTTTATGGATACCTTTGGGGCATTTTGGGGTTGACCAAGAGATTATGAGAATCCTTGGAGCTTTTGTATTGGAGCATTTGGTTGGACTATGGCTCTCTAGATGTGGAATGGCCTCAAATGACTGATGTTCAAGGGTTCTAGTTCCTTGATTCCTTCAAGAGAGGTGAGTCGGTATGTTCCAGGTCCTATTCTACTATCAATCACATAAGGACCTAACCAGTTTTGCCATGAACTTGTCCCTTAGATGGGATGACAAATTAGAATTCTGTTGGTTCTCTTTTAAGACCAAGTCACCAACCTAAAAGTCCCTTAGGTGGACCTTCATGTTGTATGCTTTCTTAAGTCGCTCTTGATAGATACGCAAATGCTCGAGAGCATTGATGCATCGTTCATCGAGCAACGTCAGTTGGTCTAACCGGGCCTACCATGCAGTGTCATCATCGATGAACTCTTGCATTGAAATGCGTAGGGAAGGGATTTCCAACTCAAGAGGCATGACTGCCTCGGAGCCATACACCAACAAAAATGGAGTTGCCCTAGTGGGCATCCGAATGCTAGTGCGATAAGCCCATAGGGCAAGCGGGATCTGAATGTGCCAATCCTTATGACTATCTACGACTGTCTTTTTGAGGATGGCAACTAGCATTTTGTTTGACGCCTCTGCTTGCCCATTTGCCTACGGATAATAGGGTGTTGAAAAACTATGCTGAATTTTGTACTTTGTTGTCAAAGCACGCACATATTTATTCTTGAATGACGTCCCATTATCCGAAAGGATCTTGGATGGAATACCAAAATGACATATGATGTTATGCAAAATAAACTCCGCAATGCGGGTTCCAGTCATAGAGGTTAGCGGAATTGCTTCCACCCACTTGGTGAAGTACTCTGTGGCCGTTATGATGAACGTGTGATGACCTGACGATGCAGGGGAGATCTTTCCGATTAGATCAAAGCCCCACTACGAAAAAGGCCAAGTCGATTGGATCGGTTGCAAGGCCTGAGAAGGTACGTGTGTCAAATTAGCATGGTGTTGACACTTCACGCACTTCTTTACATATGCGCAACAATCTCGCTCTAAATATGGCCAATAATAGCCCATGCGAAGAATGCGCTTTGCGATGGCCATACCATTGAAGTGGCCACCACATGTACCATCGTGTGCTTGGGTGATCGCCCAAGCGGACTCTTGTTGGTCCAAGCAACGGAGGAGGATTCCTTCATAGCTTCGACGATACAAAATGTCTCCTAACAAGACATGTTTTGCCGCTTTCTATTTAAATGATCTTTTCGTGGCTTGTGTCAATCCAAGTGGGAGGTTACCTAGCTTGAGGTAATCCCTTATGGGTGTGTACCAATCCTGCTGATCAGAAACCTCGATGGTATGAATGACCAATCCCTCTTGAAGTTCATCCCTAGCAAAAGTTGAGCGGGAAAGAACTTGTAAAAATAGCATTGTGTTGCTATTAAGAGGGGTCGGGGAGAACAAGGACCCCTAGTTGGCTCGAGTCAGACAATCATGGATTCGAGAGAACCTATCCTGAGATGGTTCAATCTGGATCAAGTGGATTCCTGGCGTTAGGTCAGAGCTTGCATGCTCCATCATGGATTGCGATAATGTTTTGACCTGAATGGTTGTCATTTCACCAGAAGGGTCTTGCGGGATTAGTGACCCCAAGGAGGCCATAGTATCCGCAAAATGATTCGATGATCGAGGGAGTGCCTCGATGTCATACCATTCAAGTTGTGCCAGGAATTTGTCCACAAGGGCTTTGTAGGCCTATAGAACTGGGCATTTACATTGGAATATCCCCTTTACTTGATTGACAATTAACAACGAATCACCAAAGATGTTTAAACATTTAATGTTCATGGTGATTGTTGTCTGAAGACCTATGAGCAAGGCTTCATATTCTGCATTGTTGTTGGTGCACGAGAAGTCTAATTTAAATGATAGAGGCATTGGAGCCCCTTGTGGAGTGAAGAATACAATTCCCATGCCACCTCCTTGCTCACATTTAGAACCATCGAAGAAGAGGGTCATGTCAGCCTGTGACTCAGGCTCATCAGAATCTGGTGATTCTAAAACATGGAAGACCCCATCATCAAGTAGTTCTATGGTCAGAGGTTGATCGTCTTCAAGAGGAGCCTCTGCCAGTTGATCGATGATGACTTGACCTTTTATGGATTTTTGTCCAATGAATTCTATGTCAAACTCCATCAACAACATGATCCATTTCATCGTGCGGCTACTATGATAAGTACGACTCATCATGTATCGCAATGGATTCTCCTTAGACACAACATACGTCATATTGTTGAGCATGTAGTGGCATAGCTTTTTGGTAGCAAACACCACTGCCAAGCAGAGCTTCTCAACGTATGCATAGTTAAGTTCATAACTGACCAGGGTGCGGCTAAGATAGTAAGTAGCCTATTCTTTGTGTAGTTCATTTTTTTGGGATAGCATGGCACCCAGTGCCACCTCAGTAGCTGAGATGTATAAGTAGAATGACACTCCTGGTCTAGGTGGTGCCAATACTAGTGGCGAAGCCAAGTATTGTTTAATGTCATCAAAGGCTGACTGGCACTCGTCATCCCAGTGAAATGTTACCCCCTTGTGCAATAATTTATTCATGGGTCGGCACTTGTCAGATAGCTGCGCTATGAAGCGCTTGATTGACGTGACCTTTCCCTGCAGACTTCTGAGCTGCTTGATGGTAGTTGGGGGAAGCATTTCAAGGATTGCCTTGACTTTGTGTGGATCCACCTCGATTCCTCATTTGGAGACTATGTAACCCAAGAGCTTTCCAGATGTGACGCCAAATACGCACTTCTTGGGGTTTAGTCTGACTTTATGTTCTATGAGGCGATCAAGGATCTTGCTTAAGTCATCGAGATGATCTAGGCGCAAAAGAGATTTGGCCAACAAATCATCCATGTAATCTTCCAAAGTTTTGTGCATGTAATCATGGAAGATGTACGTCATGGCACGTTGGTAGGTGGCGCCAGCATTTTTAAGGCCAAAAGGCATGACCTTATAACAAAATGTCCCCCAAGGCATTGTGAACGCCATTTTTAGTTGGTCCTCGGGATTGATACGAATTTGATTGTATCCCGAGAAACCATCCATGAGGGAAAGCATTTCATGGCCCACTGTAGCGTCTACCAATGCGTCGATGCTCGGCAAGGGAAAATCATCCTTAGGACTCGCTTTGTTTAGATCTCAAAAATTGATGCATATGTGAATCCTCCCATCGAGCTTTTTGATGGGCACCATGTTAGACAACCATGGTGGGTAATCCATGCAGATGACAAACTATGCATCCAACAACTTTTGTAGCTCATATTTGACCATTAAGGCTACTATTGGGTGCATCTTACATAGTTTTTGCTTTACTGGCTTGACTATCGGATCAAGCGTTAGATTATGCATGACTAGCTGTGGGTCTAGTCCCGGCATGTCTTTGTAGGACCATGCAAAAACCTCCTTCTTCTCTTTGAGAAGGGCAATGTAGTCGGCTTGCTCTTTGGGGGATAGACTTACCCCTAGCTTGATGATTTGCAAATTCACTGGATCTGAGCCGATGTCTACGTCAGTCATCTCCTCGATCGACATGTGGGACCCGTCCTCCAACTGGTGTGGAGTTGGGATCAAGTGGATATCATTTGCTGAATTTAGATCATCGTTCGGAACATCGGGTTCCTCTTCAGCATGGAAGACATCCTGAGTCTGTCCTGGGGTGAAATGGAACATCCCACCACAAGGCCAGTACTCTGATGGGGATGGCGGTGTGTCAGCGTGATCCCAGTCTATAGCATCTAGGTCTAGATGCAATGACCATGTCGGGTCGGCTGGATCATGGATGGGGGTGGTTAAATCAATGGAGATCATGTTAATGAAATGATTATGGTCTCCATTACCATGGGTGTGATTGCTCGGACATCCTAGATGATCTTTGTGCTCCGGATCTGGCTCTGTGGGTACTGGCACAAATGGATCAGCCCTATGCGTGGATAAGAAGATAGGGTCTGCCCTAGGCACTGATGGTTCTATAGGGTCTCCAGGCGGAAGGTGCTCTCTATGTACCTGGAGTGGCGGGTGCAGTAATTGCTATAACTATGCCTGGTTTAGGTGCCACCTATGCCTTGGCCCTATGTGTAACTGTTCAAACATGTCATCTATATCCAAGGGATATTGTTGTTGTCGCATATGATTGAGATAAGCCATCTCAGTTTCATCTTCATAATCACTGTCGAAGATCCAAAGGCCTTCGTTGGCTCCAACAGCTATTTGTGACATATGAGGCTCATCTTGCTCGAGCAAATTAATGTGGTCCCATCGAGGTTGTTCCGCTCTCTACGGGGGGACCTGATTCTCTTGAGGTGGCATATGCTCAATTGGAGCATCCAAAGGGAACATTGTCAGGAAGCTCTCCTGATCATCATCCATGGGATATACTTGTGAATGATTGCTATCAGACTCGAAAGGATCCCAAGGTGCTACCTCATACTTCGACTCATCTTCTGAAGACCCTTCTTGGTCTTGTCCATATCCCTCTTGTAGGTGAGTCCTTGAATTTTCTCCATTTTTGATCGAAGGGAAAGGGTTGTTATGGTCAACAAGGTTGGTTGTTAGCAATGGGAGATAATCTCCCAATGTATATGTTGTGTTAGGATTGGCATATGGATCTAATGCCAACCCATCCTTGTTGCCTATCCCTAGGCCTTGCATGTTCTCTACCAAGATGTCTAGGGGCAAGGGGTGGTTGAACCCTACTCCTGACTTGTCATACGACATTTGGTATCTCGGTTGGCAAAGAACATGCACTCCTTGCTCATACCTGCCCAACCCATATCCATGCCAATTGCATTGGCCAAGATATCTCAATGCAAAGTCTGGGTTGGACAAATAGTTGACATCCTCTGCAAAGGGCTCTTCATCTTCGTCTTCTTGCATACAAGTTTCAATGCCATTATCCAGGCCCCCATAAACAAAGTTTGTCTGATTGGGTGGGTAGCCTAGAGGAACCACAGAGCCGATGGGGAGTCGAGGTCTCCCCATGTCCTGCATGGACTCAAGTGTGGGTGTTGCGACAATGTTTCGCACTATATACTCCCCCAGGCCCATGTTGGCCATCTCAACGGTGATCGTTGGTGGTTGAGGGGGAGCGAATGGGAGTCCTTCCGGAGTCCACTCCATGTGGGGTGAACTAGGCATCTCGACTTCCATTCGGCTAGGCATCTCTTCGGTAGAGATGGTTGAGACTAGGGGTGGTTCCTCTTCTAGGGGTTTCTTTCCCTTGTCCTTTGATGTGGCCACCGTAGGTGGCATCATTGTTGAAGGACCAGATGAGGAAGATGGACCCTGCTAGGGATTGGATGGATCCGACATCGGGGAGGCCTACGAAATCGGACCCTGATTAGATGGATTCAACTAAAAATCCAAATGTGTTGATGGAAGGGTCGATTGCGGCATGAATTGCACCGTATTGCAGTACTTGAAGGGCTCTAAGTCTATCGGGACTACATGCACCTATCCTTCAAATGTATACTTTAGGCACTGATGAGCTATTGAAGGGACACACTTCATGTCCCTGATCCAAGGCCGGCCCAGTAAGATATTATAAGCCATCTCACCTTCCAAGATGTGGCACAATGTATGAATAGTCTTTTGTCCCACTTGGATGGGTAGGACAATTGTGCCAACCGTCGAGCATATTGCATCATTGAATGCTCGCAGTGTATAGGTGGAGGCCACGATGTGAGATGCTGGCAACTTCAGATGTTTCAATGTTGCTATTGTGATGATATTATTGGATGAGCCAGTGTCCACCAACACCCTCTTATACGGAATCCCGTTGACCCATGCAATAACGTGCAGGGGTGGATCCACCACATCACCAGTCACTGATTTCAATTCATCTTCTCTAAAGGTGATGACTGGTTCTATACATTGTTTTACATGTCCCACAAAGTTGTTGAAAGAGTTTGCTTCATGGGGCTGCAGCTCGATGGCTTTTAATATCTCCATTAGAGCCTCCCGATGGGGCGTTGATTGTTGAATGAGCTCGTATATGGAGAGCCTAGCCGACGTGGTCCTTAGACTTTGGGTAAGTCTAGTCTGAATCATGGCCACTGGTCTAGGTGAGGGAGGTTGCGTAGGGTGTTGTTGAGGTTGTGATGTCGATGGAACTTCTCTAGTGGCCATCGTAGGGGCAGCTCCTGGATACCTCTTATTCCTAGTCATGATGCTTATCATCCCTACATACCCCTGCATGGGGCAATTATGTTGCACCTCATTGACTTGAAGGGGTTTTGCCTATGCATCATGGGTAGGCAAGGGGTCTCTAAAGACTCCCATATGTTGGTTGTTTGGTGCTACGGGGTTGTCCACCGCCAATGTCTTGTTGTCGATTAGGTCTTGTACCAAACCTTTGAACTTCCAACATGCATTAAGATCATGTCCCTTCCACCTATGGAACCTACAATACAAGTCCTCCTGGTACCCCTTAGGCTTTGGTGCATTGGGGTCTATGGTTTGAATCTCTGGCAAGTTGATCAAGTTCACCGCTGACAAGCGGTCAAACAAGGAGTCCCTAGACTCTGTGTAAGGAGTAAATTGTCGCCTAGGGTGACGCTACTGATTTTGTTCCTACCTCTGGTTTTCTCTATCATAGTTGTTAGGAGGCACCACCTGATAGTTAGCCTTTTGAGGTTGTGTTGCTTGTGCAGGCTTAGGGACGTTTATAGCAACCTGATTGACCACAGCGGGTTTCTGTTGTGTGGTCCCTATTTTGGTGTTCTTAGTCCATTCTTTCTTCTTAGGTTTGGCAATCTCGCCATCCTATATCTTGATCTCCTCAATGATTCTGGCTTGCGCTAGAGCTTCCTCTAAAGTGGCATATTGTTGCAGCTACAATAGCATGGAGATCGATCTCAAATAACTTTTTGAGAACATTTGGGTCAGGTCAGACATGGGAGGGAGGTAGGGCAGCTTTGAAAGCAACGTCCTCCATCGGTTCCCGTATGCCACCATGGTTTCTTCCTCATACTTCCTGAGGCTAGCTAGGTCACTTAATGATGCATTTTTCTTGGTGTTGAAGGTGAAGCATTCGAGGAATGCGTCCACTAGCTGATCCAAGTTACTGATGCTATGTTTTGGTAATTGAGTGAACCAATCCGAGGTAGGGCCTACGAATGTGGTTATAAATGTTCTTAGTAACAAAGCATCGTTATCCTGAATGCCAAAGCACTGGCTCAGGAATCTAGTCACATGCTCTTGGGCATCCTCCTCCCCTCTAAAGAGTGCCAACTAGGGTAGTTTAAAGTGTTCAGGGTATGGAGGTGCCGACACTGACGGATGCACAGGATGACTATGGAGTTGGCATAAAGTGGGCTTTTGGGGCCCACACCCCCCCCCCCCCCTTCTTTTTTTTTAATCATATGGCTTCTTGAGGAGTGCCTGGTCGAGACCTATACACATGGGTGGGTGCCCATGGAGGGTGCCCATCATTGTTTCTGGGAGTGGCCTCCCGCTCAGGTCTAGGAGGTCTTAGAGGCAATACTTGATAAGGTCGCATAGACCTGTCTCGTACCAAGGGGTTGTGCCTCTCATACACTTCTACTTTATGCGCGCGAGGGGTTGGGACCTTCTCAGGCACATTGTTATGAAGCAATTCGGTTGTCTAACATTGAATGCGCTCTTTGTTAAGGCGATACAGATGCTCTAACTATTGTTGATCTTGCCTGAGCTACGTGATTTGTGCTTGGTGGGTGGCATGTCTAGAAAATTCCAAGTCACTTTGTTCTGCCGTCTCATGTTTAGGAAGCCTAGATGCCTCTCCTACATGTCTATCTCGGTCGTGGTGATCCGAGACCCCTATGGGTTGCTTTCCTCTATCGAGGTTAGCTGCATTAACCCGAGGCTCTGGCCTCAATGGGTGATCCTGATACATAGCAGGTGCGGAGGTGCATCACTCCCACGTTGTGTACTACTCTTGAGGAACATGGTGGTCTTCCTCATACTCCCTTTCATATGCGTGCAAGGTGCGGGCATAATTGTCTTGCCCTGTCTGGAGAGCCTGATACTCTGGATTTGGTCTAGTGTTTCTAACAACAATACGGGATAGAGGAGGGATGACAAAATCATGTGGCCCCTCCTTATGGACCCTATGTTGCTCTAGCACTTCATCACTAGGCCACTCATAACGAGCGTCTAAGGGAGGCCTCCTGTCTATGTTGAGTGCCACGTGTAGGTTCTCTTCTTGAAAGGACCTATGCTGAGTGGGGGTGCCTCTCAAAGAGGTGCCTCTATAGTCCTGTTCTGTGATGGCATGATGTGGACTATCTTGTGTGTCAGGCCACCAAGGCGGGATGACCAAGTCCTCAGGACTATAACGGAGGTGACTTGCCCCCCTTTGTACACTTTCTACAGTGCTTGCCCATGATTGGGCTCGGCTACGGGTGTACACCATGGTGATGCTTACCTAAAGATGCGTAGATTTTTATCTTCTTTTAGGATTTCTTATGCTACACTAAACAGGAAATATCACACACACAAAACAATGATTATCTCGTTTAAAGATTAAAAGTGTGCCCTAAACCTGGTTCAGTGTGTTTTTAATGTTTGTTTTGAAAGATTTTGGAAAGAATGTTTAAATGCAAAATGATGGCTCTTATGACTCCCAAAAAATGGTCGCCCCTTCGATATACCATTGCCAGACCGATATACCAACCTCTCTATATACCCGCCCTTACGTGAGGGAAACTATTGGTACGTGAGAGCAGATGGTACGTGGAACATAGGCGGTACGGAAGGGGAATCACTCTGTTTATGACACCTACCATAGAAGACTTATCCTCATGCACTGGGAATCACCCCAACTACACTTGGTCAGCTTTCGTCAGGATTTACGTCTAGCAACAGTCACGATCGGGGTTATGTATGCAGTATCTCAAGCCAAGGTGGTGATGAAATCCACCGTTGGTCTTGCTCAAGGGTTGGGGTTTTACGACCAACTCCTTGTTGTTTTAACTTGCCACGTGGTGTGTGGGGTTCTTTTTAAGTTGCATAAATGAAGCAAACAAGCATTCAAACTCTCCTATGCAAGCAAATAACCAGAGAACAGAAAGCAAAAATTGACAGAAGGTGTTTTAGGACCCCTACCTCTTCTCTGCCCAAATCGGATGTCTCTGAATTTCTGCCCTAAAATTGCACAAGGAGCTATTCATCCCGGGGTGAGATGAATAATAGATCTGTATTCATTCCAGGGTAGGACGAATTCCTATTCATCCCTGGATGAGATGAATTCCAGCTCTGCACTCGTCACAGACTGAAACGAACAGCAGTCCAGGGTTTGAAAACTTGGTACCTGTAAGAAAAAACAAGCAACTTTGATCAAAAATTTAATCTTAAAAATCAAGGGATAGAGGTCCCACCGTGATCGCCACTGAAAGCACGAGGATACGGAAACAAAAAGGAAAATGCCAAGTACGATGCGTCTAAAACCAAACTTAACGCCAAAAGCCTATGTATTGAAAAATGCATGAAAGGAAAGAACATGAGCGAATCGACACAAGATAAAAGCAATATGGAATAGGGTCCTCTTTATTGATATGCTTTCAAAGTCGTGTTACAATACGTCTCCTTCCTTTTTAGGGGATAGGAGCGTTAAATATGTTTCTTATCACATCCATGGATAGCAATCCTTCTTCCGCGTGCCCACATGTAAGATGGGCGGACCAAAATGTCGCCGCCACTTGTGTATATGAATTTTGGTTCCTCACTGCTCCTCTGATGTTGGAAACCTACGTTCAAGGAAACAAAAAATATCAGTAGCACCTGCAGATAGAATAGAACATGTATTTCCCAAGGCCTACTGTTAGTGTATGCATGAAAATATTAAAATGATAACCAAATGACCTCAGATCGACCTAAAAATTTAATAGAAGCATGAATATGTTACCAGGAGGCCACTGCAAAAGGAACAGTCTAGAAATTCCTCACATATTTGTATTCGCTCCGGGGTGGGACGAATAGACCTGCAATAACTTATCAGAAAGCACCCTCTTCAATGTCCTATCCAGAAAGCTCCAAATGACCTACAAAGTTGGGGTTAGCTAATTGGGGGTGTTTTGGGAAGACCCAGAAGGTCATATTTCTCCAATTTGGCCTCTATCACCCAGATTTTTTTGGTGCCATCTGCAAGTTAGTAAAGGCGGGAAATGATAAAAACCTGGTCAAAAATGCTCAGAATGAAGTGAAATTTAAACTACAACCTATTTAAATAACCTAGAATAATATGCAAAAGAAAAATTAGAGAAATATATCACATATTTCTATTCACTCCGGGGTGGGGCGATTAGGGCTACGATAGTTTGGGGGGCACCCGGGGGCAGGACGCCCACCGTTTGGGACTCTTTTTGGCACCAATCCACTTGGGATGGGTCCAAAACTTCTTATGGGGTGTTGTCGACAAATTTTGTGGAATATTGTGGCCAAATGTTTGGGTTTGGGTCTTAGAATGCGCCTCCAATGATCACCCAATAACCTCCCTCCAAAAGAGAGATCAAGGATGTGAAAGCACAAACAAAGGGTGAGGATATATTTTAGCAGCACTTCGTTGCTCCAAAATCTCCTCTGTATCTCTTTTTGGGTGAGAAGACTCACCAATTTATAGACCTAGGGTCTCTTTGTTTTGAATGCGCATGCGAGGGCGCCACTTGAGTTGATTGTCCTATTTTGAGAGAAAATATTATTCCCTGATTTAGAGTCTCCTTGCATGAGGTCTCTAAAATAAAGACATGCATGACTGAAGTCTCTCTTCTTGATTTGAAGTCATTCCTCGCAATTGCATGTCCTGAAGTTGTAGTTAACTGGCGGACCTATCGAGGTTTGACTTTTTGCCAGTCAAACCTGCTATTCGCCTCACCCTAGGGCGAATGCTGCTATTCATCCCTGGGTGGGGCGAATACCAGTTTGTATTCATCCCAGGGTGGGGCGAGTAGGGAGCAAAGTGCCAAAAGGTGCCAAATTGACCCTTGACCTTCCAAACTACTTTTGGGAGTGGTTAGGACCACTGTTTAACCTCTGGGGGCTGCCCTAGGGGTTGTGTGTGTCAATGCGATCGATGCTTGTTGTCACATAATCGGATTGGTGCTGTTTTGGTGTCTACACAATATATTGAGCTTGATGTTGAGCCAATAGTAGAAAAGTGCAAGGAGATGTCCAAGAACAAGAACCACAAACTCCACCACAAAGTGTTCAAAAATAGCATTAGCTAGCACCTCAATCTCCTATAGGTGCTATTAAAAAATCTACCAAGACAAGTACAATCTCTCAACATTTTTAGATTATGTTATGTCTACAAGGGTAATTAAGTTACCAGACTATTATTTTCCTGCACTTCATTATGTGTTATATACTAATTTTGGTGAGCCAAAGTGCTTGGATGAAGCTTTACATATGAGTACCAGCAAGAAGTGGGAGCTGGCAATGAATGAGGAGATGGAGTCTCTTCTTCACAACCAAACATGGGAGTTGGTTGAGCTACCTGTAGGAAAAAGGGCACTACACAACAAATGGGTGTATAGAGTCAAGGAGGAGGTAGGAGACAATAAAAGGTATAAAGCTAGACTTGTTGTAAAAATTTTTGCATAGAAGAAAGAAATTGAATTTGATGAGATGTTCTCACCAGTTGTAAAAATAACCTCCATTAGAATGATTTTAAATTTAGTTTTTATTGAGAATTTGCACCTTGAGCAACTTGATGTAAAGAAAACTTTCCTTCATGGATATTTGGAGAAGGATATTTACATGCATTAACTAGAGTGCTATGAGGTAAAGGGTAAGAAAAATCTTGTGTGTAAATTAAATAAAAACTTAAATAACCTTAAGCAAGCACCTAGGCAATGGTACAAGAAATTTAACAGTTTTATGATTGAAAATGAATTCAAAAGATGTCAATCTAATCACTGTGTATATTTCAAGAGAACTAGTGATGGTGCCTTCATTATTCTGTTACTATATGTAGATGACATGTTGGTTGCAGAATCTAACATGCAGGACATAAATGACCTAAAAGGAAAATTGGCAAGCACGTTTTCCATGAAGGATTTGGGTATTGCAAAGAAAATCCTTGGAATGAAAATATTAAGAGATAGGAAGAACAATTTGCTTAAATTATCACAAGAGGACTATATTGATAAGGTTCTAAAAACATTAAACATGGCAAATGCAAAACCAATGAGCACACCTTTGGCAAGGCACTTCAAACTGAGTAAGGATTTGTGTCCAAAGACATAGGAGGAGAAAGAATACATGACAAGAGTTCCATATGCTTTTGCAATGGGAATTTTGATGTATGCCATGGTTTTCACAAGACCGAATATAGCCCAAGCAGTGGGACTTGTAAGCAGGTTCATGAATAATCAAGAAAAAGGGCATTGGTAAGTTGTTAAGTGGATATTCAGGTATTTGAGGAGTACTTCAAATATAGTTTGAAATTTGGTGGTATTGATTTGATTTTACAAGATTTTGTAGAC
Organism: Wollemia nobilis; assembly: GCA_028583015.1. NCBI lineage: Eukaryota > Viridiplantae > Streptophyta > Pinopsida > Araucariales > Araucariaceae > Wollemia > Wollemia nobilis. Next base: position 355,643 of record JAQPPZ010015531.1, read on the forward strand.
TCTAACATGGCAGGAGACCTTGATGGTGGAAGGAGCACTACCAAATATATTTTCATTGTAGGTGGAGAAGCGATGAGTTGGATATCAAAACTCCAATAGGTTGTAGCCCTTTCAACCATAGAAGTTGAATATGCTGCTGCTACTAAAGCAAACAAAGAGATGATATGGTTGTAGAGACTTATGGAGGAGTTGGAGAAGAAGCAAGAAGACAACAAGCTATGGAGTGATAGCCAGAGTGCTATCTATCTTTTGAAGAACTCGATATTCCACTCAAGAACCAAATACATCTAGCTGAGATATCACTTCATAAGTTCGATCATGGAAGATGAATATCTGAAACTAGATAAGATTCACACTTCCAAGAATCCTATAGATATGTTTACTAAAGTTGTTTCAAGTGAGAAGTTGATATTTTGCTTAACTTTGGTTGGTCTAAGGTAAAAGATTAATGTTATGAATATTCAGTCCTAGATTGCATGGTTGTTGCAGCATTTTCATCTCCAAGTGGGAGATTGATGAGTTTTGGAGCCTGAAAATTGACTAAGTGTTCCAGTGATGGGAAAGTAATGTTCTCTCATTATCAGCTTCGTCTAATTTTAGGGAATTGCTAATTTGGTGGATGACGTTTTTCTAGACTGTAATAGACTACAGTTAGGAACATATTGGGGGCACAAATAATGTATATAGATCATAATTGAAGATCTCAATTGGTATTTTATGTGTATTAGAAATTTGTAAGAATGATATTGTAGAAAATAGAGGAGAGACATGTGTGAGGTTCCATTGTATTCCATTGAGGAAGGTTGCAGCTAGTTTTGTTGCAGGAGGATCCCATTGGAGAATAATACAAAGAGGACTGGATATTCAATAGTGGATGTAGCCCACATATTGGGTGAACCACTTACATGCTTGTGTTCTCTCTATTTTGTGTGATTGTTTTATTGTTGGTGATTGTTTTATTTAATTCTACAATTAGTATTAATTTTATTTTCTCTAAGGAACCTAACAAGATCATATCCAAGAGATGAAAAATACAGAGGAAGATATGACAACCCAACATCAACAGAATTAGTTGATTTAATAGGAACATTGCAGAACAAAAATATGGAGAGGAATTACTCTTATCCGGTGATCAAAGAAAGCATTACATTTTAGGCATCATCAAGTTTGATAGTTCAAACCATTTAAATTGAAATTTAATGTAAACATTTAGGAATGTGTGAGGTGCACATAGTTGAGGTTAATAAGTTTGTGTTGAAGACAGGTTGGAGTCCATCCCAAGTGTAAATAGTTAGGATAATTTAGTTGCTTTTCTTTAGAAAATAGATGCATGGGCCTTATATCAAGGCCTCACTGTGTTAATTCAGATTTAAGTGTGATTATTGATATGAACGTCTACTAATCATAAGCATTGAATTAGTTTTTTTCATATTATTTTTGTGATTTTTTTATTTATTTATATAAGAAGTTTATAACACGTTTGTTTTGTTTTTGTTTTGGAAGGCAATTAGGTCATATAATCTTGTTTTGTTGTGTGAACGTGCCCTTCATCAAAGTTTCACCAACATCCGCTTTAAGCGAAACTTATAGAATGGGTAACATAAGTTAAGCATGTATTATATTTTATTTGTAGAATAGAATTTGGGTATGAATATTTTTTTTATTGATACGATAGTGAGGATACGTATTCCTTTACCTTTGGCTCTGGTCTAGAGTAGATCTCCAAAAAGATTCAAGTTTCCTCCAAAGGGGTTTGGGGAAGGGCCTCGGATGTGGATGTCATTGCCCATTCGATTGGCCCTTCTATCAAATTTGACATATCACCTAAAGTATTCTTGGAATACCTTTATGAATCGGATATGAAGCCCTCAGGTTTTATTGTTTTTGATGTTCAACTTAAGTCCAAATGATTGCATTGTAAAAGGGAGTAAGGTGATATTCTCCCTCTTCCTTCTACCCGCTCAAATTTTGAGGTTCTACCAAGGGACCAATCTTGGGAGAAATATATGTAGGTAATCTACGCTTTGGATTCTTCTGAGGATGTTAAACATGTTGTTTTTTGTGACTTAAAACTTATTGATATCAATCAGCGCAAGATGTGGTGCTCTCTAAAATCGACCCTAGAATTATCTGAGAATGTGTCACGTTTAGCGGGTGCTATTGTTCAAGGCTTAGATAAGTTGGTGTAGAACTATCTTATTTCTCCCTCTTTTTGGACCTTGAGGTATGGGTTTTGTTTGCATCTGGTCTATCTACCAAGGTCTTGTTTTGTCTCTCTTGCCTTTGTGGATTTCTTTGTAGTGGTTGTGGGATCCTGTTAAAACCCTCTCCTTTTAATATTACCAAAATAAAAAATATGTTTTTTTTTTAATTTGAGAAATCACGACCAAGGATTTTATTGAGAAACCATGACCAAGGGCTCTACACTGCTTATCTAAGAGTCGCATCCACACCAGCATAATCAATTAGATTTTGGATACCCAATGTGCATTTGGTTTGGTGGAGATTTGAACAAAAAAAATTATTTATTTTATTTTTATTTTAAAATTACGACTATAATTTTTAAAATGGTGTCATATGGTCATAAATATTTATGATTTTTTTTCATGTCATAATCCACCTTAGAATGAGTTTTTTTATTATAATTGTAAATGTTTTTAATTTAAATTGTTATGTATTTGTTAGAATAAGAAATTATTCTCTTAAGTTCTACTAAGATAGACTTACTTGAGTTTCCACTCCTTCAAGAGTCAAGTGAACTCTCAGTTATAGTCTACATTAGATTTGATGAGTTGCAATCCAACGACTCTCAATGATCAACTTTGTTATTTATACAAAGTTGATCCATTGAATAATCAATTAGTTCTATTTTGTTTCTTCAAATCTTGCCATGTTGTGCGGTTCTACTCTTGGGAAATTCTAACATGGTACCAGATCAGGATAGATTCTTCTAGGTATTCTCTCTTGAAGGTAGTTTCACGAATTGGTTCTTAATCTCTTATCTTTTGCTTTTTTTTAAATAAAAGAGGTCTTTTATAGATTTTGTAGATTGCTTATTTTAAATCTGCAATTTTATTGAGGAATTTATTTATGGTAATATCTAAATAATTTAACTAGTTTTTTTACCATATTATGCAAATATTCTCCTTGTATTTTTTTCAAAATAAGATATTGTTGCTCCTTTGCAAAATATATATTTTTTGAATTTTTTTCTACCTCCTCGTATGCCTTTCGATATTCTCTATAAAACATGATAAACGCAACTATATTTGGATCAATAGCCATTGGTGCATAATCATTCACAAATGAACGTAGCTATCATAGCTCTACGTATCGTCCTAAGTGAAGAAGTAATAAAAGCCACAATTTTTTTGGGGGGAAAAAATCAAATTTCTTTAAAAAAATGGTATGTTATGAGATCTTAAACTAGAGAAAGCTCCACTTCTGTCGTCATATACAACAGTGGACATTTGGTATTTTAAAAAGGACCAAAGTCCATTTTTTTCTCTCTCAATGCGTGGCTTTTTGCCAACATTTTATTGGTGCGCAGTTGGGACTATGTCTTCTAAAACGACTCTTTTCCCTAACGTTTAAATATCTTATGATATCCAAAATTTAACTGAAGCTTCTTCCTTTCTTTGATGCTCTTGGAAGAACTTCATTCCCATTTATATATTCATCTTCTGATAGTTGAAATAATATTGTCTCTGGTTTGAAAGCTATTTTTTCATATTTGCAATAGACTTTGATGATTTTTTGCATTTCATATTCTAATTTCATAATCTAAATAGACGTCTGTGAGACCTTGGTTACCCTCTCTAACGTCTTCCAAAAATATCTCTGTGTGTTCAACTTTTTTGTGTTCTTCTATTTATCTCAGAGGCCTCTCTTTGTGTGGAAAATATCTAAGAGATGTCTTTCCCACACTGTGTGTGGTGCCATCATCTATCTTCCGGGACAATGCCTTCCTTCAACAAGCAACAGAGAGGTATATTTTTTTATATATAATATTTAAATGTTGGCTCCCTTTTATCTTACATTATTGCAATGATACATAGCCGCCATATCCTTTGTGTTCTTCGAAGCTCATTCCAAAATCCTACGAGGGATCCCTTCAACGAATCGTAGCTTTACGATGCTTTCCCAGCTCAGTAGAGAGGTATATTTTTTTTATAAATATATAATATTTAAATGTTGGCTCCCTTTTATCTTACATTACATAGCCACCATTTCCTTCGTGTTCTTTGAAGCTCATTCCAGCATCCTGTGAGGGACCCCTTCAACGAATCGAAGGTTTTTGATGCTTTCCCAACTCCTTCAACATTGCCCACTAGCATCTCCTATTTGTTGCAAAAGCATTTTCGATTTTGTCTCCTGACGTCTCATATAATAGAGCTCAACAATATTTAAAATTTTATTTTATTTAGAAAAATTATAATTCATATCTGCTAGCTCTTCTCAAGTAGTAAGCTTCTAATATATCTTTTCTTTAAAGCCTTCAATTGGCTGAAGACAAGGAATAAATTGTAATCTCATAATAAAATTATAGGGGGTTTTTCATAGGTGCTACTTTTTGCACCTATCATTAGCTTTAAAGGGGGGGTGTTTTTGTGTCCTTTATTTTTGCCTCATTTCCTTTAATTTCTTTATTATCTCCTTTCTTTCAACGTTCTTTTATTATATAGATATATTTATTCATAGAAAGAAAGTTCTTTTATTCACTAACATATATTCTTTCTTCAAAAATTAAATAATTTTAATTCAATTATTGTAGAAGAGTACATTATATAAAGTTGTTATTTCCTTTTCTTTCAATTTTTTTTTTATAATATAGATTTCCTTTCTTTTAAGGAGGAAATAAATATTCACTATTATTTCTTAATACACAAAAAAAGGGTACCTTATATAAAAAAATTATTCTTAAAAGTAAGGAAAACTTAAGTTACAATCTTACTCTTCACTAGAATTTTATATAAATTATTTAAATTTGATGTTCCTTTCATAAATTAAAACAAATACATTAAATTTAATCACCTATATACCAAGTATTGGAATCTAATAACTTATAGTTTTCCTCGAGTAAGGGCGGGTTCTTCATATTTCCAATATAGAGGTTTGGTTGATTATTCTTTAAAAAGCCTATATCAAATCTAATCATTACTTATAGTTTCCCTCACGGAAGGGCGAGTAATTGAGAAGAGGAGATATTAGGCCTGGCATAAAACTTATTTCATTGACCTTATAAATTAATCAAACCTCCTCATTTACTTATAGTTTCCCTCAAGTTAGGGCAGGTATTTTGAGGAGCTTGATTTTTCTCAAAGGTTTTTTGATCCATTACATTATCTAAAAAATATAAAATTGAAGTTAAAGGGGGGAATTTTTGGTTCTCTTCAATTTTATTTTGGCAAAATGAATACAATTGATCCACTCACCACTCATAACTATCATACATGGAAACCTAAAATTTTAAATCTCATAACTCAGAAAGGGCTCACACACCTGCTAGAAGAGGAGCAACTTGAATTTGAAAAAGAATATGAAAAATTTGTTCATAAAGGGAATTTGTATGAAAAAATGGTGTAGACACCAAAATAGCACCAATATGATTATGTGACAACAAGCACCGATCGAATTGATATGCATAGCCCCTAGGGCAACCCCCAGAGGTTAAACATTGGTCCTAACCACTCCCACAGTAGTTTTGGAAAGTCAAAGGTCAATTTGGCACCTTTCAAGCACTCTAATCCCTACTCATTCCACCTTAGGATGATTACAAACCGGTATTCATCCCACCCCGGGATGATTAGCAGCATTTACTCTAGGGTGGGGCGAATAGCAGGTTTGATAGGAAAAAGGTCAAACCTTGATAAATGGCATCTCAGATCCACCACTCAACTCCACCTTCAATGCATGGGAGTGTGAGTGAGCATTTTTGAGCTCAAAGGGGTAGTCATAGAGGTAGTCATGGAGCCCTTAATCAGGGAGGAATCTTCTCTCCCCTAGGAAGGCATGATGGCCAAGTGGCACCCCTACATGCTCATTCACAAGAGACCCTCAGGTCTATAAAATGGTGAGTATTCTCACTCCAAAATGAGGATAGAGCAGGAGCATTTGGAGCAATGGAGTGCTACCAAATTACATCCTCACCCCTCACTTGTGCTTCTTACATCTTTGATCTCTCTTTTGGAAGGGAGGTTATTGGGTGAATATTGGAAGCGCAATCCGGACCCAAAACCCAAACATTTGGCCACAATACCCAGCCCAATTTGCTGACACAACCCCCTAGGAGTTTTTGGACCCATCCCAAGTGGATTGGTGCCGAAACCAAGCCCCAAACGGTGGGTGTCCTGCCCCTAGGCGCCCCCTGCACTATTGTAGTCCTAATCACCCCACCCCAAAGTGGTTAGAAATTGTAGATTAAAGATACAACGCCAAACAAAAGATAAAGAAATCACGATAAAAAGTAATGCAGAACACAGTTGCACAAAACAAACGATTTTTATTAATCAATGGAGTTTAGAAACTCCTTTTGAGTACAACGGGGCACTGTAACCCTTTTCGTGATACAAGATTACAATTTATGCTAGGGTTCTTCGAAACCCTAGGCGGCACAATATGGTGGCGTCTCCGAAGAATGTATCCTTAACCCCAACAGAATGAGTGGGCTTCGTTGTATCCTTTGGCTCGGACCACTCCGGCTTAAGCACTGCTATCAACCAATCAGATCTGCCATTAAAATCCTGCACACATTAACACTATCAAGGAGGTAGAAATTAATAAGAGGGCTCCACTGTGTGAGTCCTCGGAAACAATCTAAAACCCTAGAAAGAAATAAATAGAATGCGAGAATCTAACAACGGATTAATACAAAAAAAGAAGTTACTTGCTTTAAACGAATCTATACCTCTTTTTACGTTAACGCGGCTAGACCAGGCGGCACCTGGAAGTGATGTAACTGTCAAATCGGCTGCGAAAGGCGCCCTGGTGCGATCGCTGAACGCCCGCGTGCTTTGGATCAGGGTTGCAGACGTCGGTCTACGTCTGTGGCTACGGGTAAACGCCCACGGGCACTTGCGACAAGAATGGGGGATTCTACAGAATGCTGCAGAAGAGATGGCGGCGAAGTTGGCGACGGATGCGGCGATGGATGCGACGAAAAGGGACGGCGATGGATGGGTAGGTTTAGCTGAAGAAGAGATAGATAGCGATAGATAACAAAGAGAGATAGTAAAAGAGATAGGGTTTGAGCCATCAAGGTGACTCAATTTATAATCTACTCTTAGGGCACACTTTAGGGTTTTAACGACACTTTGAACGTGTGGCTAAGATTAAAGTGGATCCAAGGGTAGAGAATAAATCTAGGTTGTGAAATGGATTAAGATGGATGGACGGATGAGATTAAATGAAGGATGGATGGCTCAGATTAAATCACTTAAACTATTATTTAAATATATATATTAAAATATATTAAAATATTAAAATATATATATAAATATTAATTTAAATAAATTTGGGAATGAAAAATGGCGGGAAAGGTGAAATTGGGCCAAATAATGGCGGGAAGGTGTGGATTTGGGCCAAATAATGGCGGGAAGGTGGATGACTGACACGTGGCTAAAGGAAGGTATAGATGACTTACAAGTGGCTGGATTTTGGTGTCTACAGATGCCTCTTTTTGAGTGCTTTGTGTGAAGACACAATGCAGCACAAAAACTTAAGACACCTGAAAAGCTGGATCAGACGCAACTCTCTCTCAAGACTAAAGCACAACTTTGAAGACCAAAGAATAAAAGAATATTTAAAATTTTATCAGCTTACCCCCTCAATTGGCGAGCGAGAATGGTTCTCACAAGCCAATTGGAAGAAAATGAACCGTTTTTGCCCCAACGGTGAAAAAAGGGGTTGGTGTATGAACCATCTGTTTATGTCCCAACGGAAAGGGGTTGGTGTACAAACCAGAAAAGAATATGATTGAAGACGATATGAGTGATGTGAAAGATGGACCGTTTTCTCCCCCAACGGTTATAAAGGGATTTTTGCCAAATTGTAAATTCCATGATCATGTAAGATGAATTCCACTATTAGGAAAATTAGAAATTGATAACGGATGCCCCAACTCCTGTGTGTGAATCCATACTGTTGATGAAATTGCCTTGTTGGCGCCATTGATATGCGAGAGATGAAAGATGCATGAAAAGAGTCCAGAACTCGGAGATGCTCCTAGTGATTGTATGGATAATTCCTCGGGTCGGAACCAATCAACCTAGGTAGCCTCAATCTCTAGCAAGACTCAAAATAATGATGATATTAAAGATTGTCCATGTTTAAGGCCCCATGAACTAGGCCATCAATGACAACTGTTGAGCAAATTAATCTTGGTATGAGGTCACTTGAAAAGTAGAATACCCAAAATTGATTTCCAATTTTCAAACGGTGAAATAATTGATGATGATAAATGGTAAGTGTCCTTATGGTGGTTTAATCCTCTTATCGAATTGCATGGATTCAAATCGCTGCAATCGCCAAGGTGATAGAATATACCACTAGATACGAGGTTTACTTTAATTTGATTTGGCAAAAATATGCATGATGAAAGAAGAATGAATGAAATTGACGATAGATCAGAAGAATTGATGAATGTGGTTAATTTTGTGAAGGTTTTGAATATTTTTAACCCAATTTGTAAAACAATGATGAATGATGCGCTTTTTGAGCGAAATGACAAAATTTGTGTCCAAAACTGTTGTAACCTTCACAAAATGTTTTATTATGATAAGAAGAATGGATGAATGCAATTTGATGAAATTTGGAGGAGGTAAGCTTCAATTTTGCAAGTTTTGTTCCTTTATTCAATACTGACACCAAACGCCGGTCTGCATTTGTGGTTGGCAGAGACGCCCATCGGTGTTTAGGCGCTCTGCAAACACAGCACTGCATCTGAATGCACCATGAAATGCCCCACTGCGTTTCGGGGCGCCAAAACCAACTATTTAAACAGTTTCAGCGAGAATTTCGCTCATTTGTGCGTTCGAGCTTGAGAGAAGTGCGTCTGAGGGAGTGGAGTGAAAGGTTTGTGTGGGAGCTATGGCGGAGATGGGAGCGGACGCGCCAGTGCAGCCAGCTGAGGTATTTGTTCATTTAAGCAAGTACTTATTATGTGTTTTTTTTTTTTTTTTTTTTTTTGGGAAAAATTTGTAACAAATTTTTGTTTTGTTGTTTTGCAGCTTAGGGTGTTAGAGGCACGACACCGATTCTCCCCTATCATTCCGGGGATGAGGAGGTCATTGTCCCAGGAAGACTGGGAGATATTGGAGGCAGTGGGGCTAGCGGAGGCAGCCCGGTTGGAGGTAGTTCGGGCGGATGAGGGGTACCTCTCGGCTTTGGCCGAGAGGTGGGATCCAGATCGGGGGACGTTCCAGCTCCCGACTGGAGAGATGACGGTGACGCTTGAGGATGTATACCGCATCCTCAAGGTGCCCGTGGAGGGGGCGCGGGTGGAGGTTGGATGAGATAGGGCCACGGAGATGGCCAAGTTGTTTGGGGATGACTGGAGGGAGATCCGGACGGAGAGCGGGGGGATCCCATACTTGGCCATGTATACGGCCAAGGAGTTGGTAGCGGTGGAGGCTCTGATGATGTTCGTGTTGGCCAACATTGTGGCCCCGAACAACATCGGGTGTCGGTTCCCATGGAACTCGATGGGTGTAGTGAGAGAGATGCTCACTAATAGGGTAGTGTATGCTCGGGCGCCGCTTTATTGGCACGGGTGTACCGGGAGTTGTATGAGGTTCGAAGACGGGGCCGAAAGGGCCTAGGTTGCGGTGTGGTTCTCCAGTCTTGGGGTGGGAGCACTTCAGAGTGGCTCGACCGGAGGGGTTGCCATGGGCTCACTGGGACATGAGCCAGGCTTATGGTAGGAGATGGCCAGTGGCGGAGGAGAGACAGCCTAGCCGCCCCGTGAGATCGGGGCAATGGTATAGGAGATTATGGGCAGACTTGACAGATGCCCAAGTCATTTGGAGGCCCTGGCGGGAGGCGAGGTGGATCGGGGATGGAGAGCACCTGAGACGGGTGCGACAGGCCAGATGGGTAGTGGGGCGGGGCCATAGCGAGGCGGAGTACATACAGATGTCTCGAGTACTCCGCCAGGTCGGATTGAGGCAGGATGTCCCCGGTGAGCCAGTGCGCTACCGGAGGCACAGATCAGAGGGTGATTTGTCGTGTGCCGAGCCATGGAGGGAGGCGACAGAGGACGATGAGGACATGGAGATCCTCGACGTGGATGACGTCGGGGTGACAGTGAGTATGCAGCATGGATGGCCGCAGAGCCGAGGTGGGAGCCACCATTGGTGGGTGGTGGAGCCGGAGAGCCCGAGGCTGGGGCTGGAGAGGGCGAGGGAACCGCGGAGGTTCCCAAGCGCAGGGAGGGTCCCCGCCTTCGATCTGACAGTCGAAGGCGAAAGGGGAAGATGGTGTGGCAGGCTCTGGGGAGCGAAGATGACGGGGAGGATGGCGGAGAGGGCCTAGGAGAGGCTACATGAGAGGCTAGGGAGGTACCCCCTAGCGGGCACGAGAATGAGTGCGCGGCTGCAGCGGCGAGATAGCAGAGCGTGATGCTATGTTAGCTGCCCGAGATGAGAGGATAGCTCGGTTGGAGCAGCAGGGGGGAGCGGGATGCCCGGTTAGCTGCTCAGGAGGAGAGGATGGCCCAGCTGCAGGCGGACTTGGATAGAGCGACCAGGGTGCCCCAGGATGACAGGGTGACGAGACTCCAAGGCGAGCTAGCGGAGCGGGAGCGACGACACGGGATAGACATAGCTAGACTTAGGTCGAGGGCTCGTTACATTGAGGCTCTGGAGGACACATTGTTTAGGCATCACATTGTGTTGCCTGATCCTCCATCCTCCTTTGTCTCTAGGCGTAGTGAGTCTAGACACACCACTAGGTCTAGGGCTCCTACTAGGTCTCAGGGGTCCTCTTTTGATGGTTAGCTTAGTGCTTAGATGCACTCTTTATGAGCCTTGGTGCTCTATTGTATATTGTAGCCTTTTGGCATTCATTGTACAGTTTGTCCTTTATACTATATATATATATACATGGCTTTTATTTATTTGGTGTTTTACTCTCTTTTGTGTGAATGCCTATGTTTTTGTGATGCATGTTTTTGTATGTTTTAATGTTTTTGATGCATATGTGATGGAATGGAATGCAAACTTATAGATGATTAATGCGAGACTAAGTATATAACATACAAATATATGGATAATTAATGCAAGACTAAGTAAATGAAATATGCACTAAGAAGCACTCATACTTTTAGATAGTTAGATTTAGCCAACTGTTATCATAATTGTTTAATCAGGGGCACCGAACTTGGTGGCTTGTGAATGGATGACGTATGGAATGACATGAATATGGAAGAAGATATGGAGGTTATAGGGAAGAATATAGGGAAGACTATTTTACAAAGACTCAAACATGCTAGTGGTATCAAACAAACTTACTAATACTGCCTAATTCAACTAGGACCAAATGTGTGTGCATGCGAGTTCATTAACCAAATCAGAAGCATGGTAGTGACTCTAGGCAATCAAAAACCTGTGTGTGTGCAAGTGTGTTCATTAACCTCATCTTGCATAAATTAGGTAACCCTGTTATGGAGAAGACCCCGAAGCTAGTTTGTCCGTATGAGCATTCAGAGGTCTCTTTTTGAGGAGAGACATGTCGCCACGCAATGAGTATACTCCATTTCCAGTCAAGCGTCTATAGCCCCGGTGAAGGTTAACTCCATAGTCCATGTTGTTTTTGACCTTTGTAAGCCTTGGGGATGACTACCTATCCGTCTGACTTGACAAGTAGTACGATCCTTACAACTTATTTGGGATCAGTGGTGTGTGAAAAATGTTCATTTCCTTAGAGCTTTGGGGAATCGGATTCTCAACCGAAGTATGATGAGAATTTTACCCTATCCTTACTACTCTGTTTATATTTATATTTTGTGATTGCTTGTGATAGTGGTAAGAACCACTTGTTTTATGGACTATGTTTGCATGATAGGACAAACGAGGATTACCCTTTTCACTTCAAGGCACAACCCAAGGATGGTGTTATCTCTCTTTGACACAAGATGTTTTTAAGATGTGAAAATGTGATAGGTTCAAGACCGCTTTTGAAATCATTTCCCAATACTCAAGATTTTATTTAGTGTAATTTGTGATATGGCCCTAGAGAACTTTGACATGCATTTCAAAGTTTGCTTAAAACACTAGGAATGGCTGAGTGATTGAAAACATTTTGGCAATGTAAATATGTGCAAATGGAAAATGGGTGTACGAATGACAATTCGGTTTGATGGATTTTATGAAGGTGCCCCTGATTAAGGCAACATGACTTTTGCTTGACCAAATTTTATATCCAAAAGATAGAATGGTCTCTAACATGATATGCAACTATGGCTGAAAATGAAATGTTATGGTTTTCAATGAGATGTATGCACATGAAATGCAATGTTTTTGAATGAGATGTATGCAACTAACAATGAAATGCAAATTCTTTTTATTTTATTTGTTTTTTTTTTTTTTTTGTTGTACAAGCCATGTATATATGTACATATAAAATTCAAACTATGCGTAGAATGCCCTCAAGTGTATAACATTAAGTGGTTCGGGTTCTTCCTCTCCCTCTAAAGTGGCAAGTCTATAAGTTCCATTACCCACTCTTTCAGTGACCATATATGGACCTAACCAATTAGCCGCGAATTTATCTCGAAGATGCGGCAATGCATTGGTGTTTTGTTGATTCTCTTTAAGGACAAGATCCCCTACTTGAAATTCTCTTAGATGAACTTTGGCATTGTAAGCACGTTTCAATCGGTCTTGATAAACTCGCAAATGCTCTAAAGCATTGATTCGTTTTTCATCTATGAGTGTGAGTTGATCAAGACGTGCTTGTCTAGCGGTATCATCATCGATAAATTCCTGCAAAGAAATTCGCAAGGAAGGGATCTCGACGAGGCGGAGCTAAGGCTGCGGAGACGCTAAGTACTGCTTGATGTCATCAAAGGCTTTTGACACTCATCTGTCCATGAAAATTGTACCCCCTTTTGTAGTAGGTGGCAAAATGGCCTACATTTATCAGAAAGTTGTGCAATAAAGCGACGGATTGAATTAATATTTCCTTGTAAACTACGCAACTCCTTCAAATTAGTTGGGGGACACATTTCCATAATGGCTTTGACCTTGTTTGGGTCCACCTCAATACCTCGTTTAGAGATAATAAAACCTAGGAGTTTGCACGAGGTAACACCAAAGACACATTTCTTAGGCTTATCCGGATCATATGGATTATGGAGCGGGGTGAATAAGTCTTCGAAATTCATTGTCGACTTATGGAAGAAAGGATGGGCGGAATGGAAGGGAAAACCGGTGAAGACCTCGGAAGACATGAGATGCAAAACAACATAGTTTTTGAGTTTTTTTTTTTTTTTATTTTTTTTTTTTGTAGTGGTGAAAACCACTATTTTAGTATATACATATAATACAGGTTTGGATTATGGCTTATGGATGTGGCGGAGGGGGTGGTTCACCTCGTTCTTGTGGAAGAAGCAAGCGAAAGATGGCTTCTTGGAGAGGGAACAATTGGAGATAAAACTCGTCTTGTTCAATGAGGGTAACAATTGGCGCCGACTCTTCTTCAGATTCATCACCATTTGACATGACGTCAAATTCTTCATAGGCTTCATCTTCGGATTCGTCGGGGTGGAGGATTTCTTCTTCTGAATTAAGATTAATGCTTTGAAAAGCTCGTTCAAAAGAAGAAAGGGATGGAAGTGGTTGGTAGCCCAGACCAAAACGCTCAGTGGGTCTCTGATATGGCATATCGATGCGTTCAGTTACTCCTTGCTCGTATCGACCTAGGCCAAATTGCTGCCAATTATGTCTGTGGAAATAGCGAGAGGGAAAACCCTCCATCCTTTCGATATTGGCAGGGACTGGATGCTTAGGTTCTAGTATGGTGGTAGGACTAGAAGATGACTCTATTCCCCCATATACAAAATTAATGGAATTTGGCATAGAACCCATGTTATAAACCGATCCAATGGATAAATGTTGGTCATGTGGACGACCAAAATCTTTAACTGTTTGCACATTGAACGGTGTGATGTGGACATCTTGGATGGCATACTCACCAATACCGCATCGATGAGATGGACCTTGACTTGGGAGGGAGATGGACTAGATGATGGAATAGAAGAATGTGGGATAGAAGAATTGGAAGGATTTGGTTGGGTTGATGCTTCACTAACTTGTGAAACATCAGTGGTGATGGTTGGGAAGATGGAGGAATAATAGGTGATGTTGAAGAAGGTGTAGAAGAAGGGGGTAATGACGTGGAAAGAGATGATTGGTCATGGCCACATGTGCATGTGGTCACTGATGAAGAAGAAGGAAGATTAGGAGATGAAGAAAGTGGTGAATGAGATGGAATAGCGGAAGAGGAAGATGGTTGCGATATGATGGGTAGCTCCTCGGGAATGGGAGCTTTAGAAGAAGATGGTATAGAAGAAGTAGATGGGGTCAAGAAAAGATGAGTGGATGGCAACACAATCTCATAAGGATTTGAGACATAGTTGCAATGTTTGAAGGGTTCAATGTCAGCAGGTACACAATGAACCTGTCCCTCATATACATACTTCAGACATTGATGCAGTATAGAAGGGACACATCTCATCTCCCTAAGCCAAGGCCGTCCAAGCAATACATTGTATGCCATGGACCCTTCCAAGATGTGAAACAAGGTATGCAAAGTTCGGGCCCCTACCTCAATGGGCAAGATAACCGTGCCAACCGTGGAAGATAAAGCATCATTGAATGCTTTAAGAGTAAAAGTCGACTTTGTGATAAGGGATGGCGACGACTTTAGATGACTCAACGCCGATGTTGTAATGATATTGATTGAGGAACCGGTGTCAATTAAGACTCTCTTGAATGGCTTGTGATCGATCTTGGCCATGATATGCAGTGGAGGATCTATACTTTCTGTTGACATAGGTTTGATTTCAAAATCATAGAAAGTGATGGAGGGCTCCATGCATGTTTGAATACTCCCCACAAAGTTGTTGAAGGCATTAGTATCTTGAGTTTGAAGCTCGATTGACTTTAATATTTCCATTAATGCCTCTCTATGCGGGGGAGATTGTTGAATGAGGTCATAGATCGATAACTTGGCAGAAGCCATTTTTAAAGTGGTAGTTAATCGGCTACTCAATGACATGATGGGTCGTTGGCGTTGAGTAGAATGATTTAGCGGTTGTTGAGAAGTACTAGCACGTCGTTGGGTCAATGTTACCTGAGGTGGACTGGGGGTTTGTACAGGTGGCTGTGGTTCAACCTGATTTGGTTGGTTCGCCCTTTGACCCCGGGTTACTACGTTAATAGTACCCACAAAACCTTGGTATTGTTGTACATGGTTGACTTGATTAGGAGGAGTTACCTGAGTTACTCCCCCTGAAGTTGTTGGAGCTTCCTCCCGATGTGGAAGGGGTGTTTGAAATATACCAAGATTTTGATTTTGTTGGGCTAAGGGGCTATCCAATTTAATGGCTCCAATCTCAATAAGATCTTGGATCACATGTTTGAAAGTTGTACAATTATTGATATCGTGCCCATTTTGCCTATGATAAGGACAAAATAGGTACTCCTTGTAATACTTTCCCCTTCTAGATGGTTCTAAAGGTTTAAACTCAGGTAAAGTTAACTGATTTGTGCTATATAACTTGTTGAATATGACCGCATATGGTTCATCTAAAGGTGTGAATTGTCGCTTGGGACGATTGTTTTGCCAAGGTCGAGTTTCCATGGTTGGCCCAGTATTGGGAGCTGGTTGAGGAGGGGCGGGTACCGCATGATAAGCAATTGGTTGCGGTTGACTTTGCATTACTTGTTGTTGTTGAGCCATTACGGGCTGGCTCGCCACCACTTGATTAACTTGGTTAACATTTGAGGTTGTACTAGCTTGTGCTTGTTTGTTTTGGCCATAATTATTATTTCGTTGTTGGCCCTTTTGTTGCCATTCTTTTCTACGGGGTTTTAAAACACCCTCTTGGACTTTAATGTCTTCTATGATACTTGCTTGGGCCAAAGCCTCTTCAAAAGTCCTGTATTGTTGTAATTGGAGTAACCAAGAGATAGGTTTTAGACAACTCTGGGTGAACATTTTGGTTAACTCCTCCATTGGTAGGGAGAATGGCAGTTTATTAATGATAGCCCTCCAACGGTTTCCAAAGTCATAAACAGTCTCATCGTCATGTTGCTTGAGCTTGTATAAGTCGGACAATGAGACTTTCCTTTGTACATTTAGGGAGAATCGTTCTAAAAATAGATTAATCAATTGCTCGTAAGCATAAATGCTATGGTGAGCTAAATGATTGTACCATTGTACAACATCTCCTCCTAATGTCTGAGGAAAAGTTCTGAGCATAAGAGCGTCATTATTTTGGATTCTAAAGCCAGCATGCATGAATGAGCTCACATGTTCATGAGGATCCTCAGTTCCTCGAAATTTGTCAAACTTCGGTAATGTGAAATCGGTCGGATATGGCGGTGAAGGTACCGAAGGATGAATTGGTTGATTGATCAATGACCTTAGCGTAGGTTTCTGACTAGATGAGCCAGGCATGTTGAGCATAAGGTTGTCAATCTGTTGTTGCATAGCATGGAGTCGAGAATCTTCATGAAAATTTTGATTCGTTTGATGATTATGATGATGCAATGGAGGAGTGGAAAAATGATGAGATGGGATGAAATTGCCTGGATTAGGCGGTGTGGAATGGACAGGTTGTTGGTATGGATGATACCGAAAAGAAGGTGATTGGGGTGAATGATGAACTGGACTAGGTTGGGAGAAAGGTGGGGTAGGAATGGACACCACCGAAGATTGGGGTACCCAGGTGGGGCCTGAGCTAAGAAAAGTTGGCTGGGTAGAAATTGGTTGGGGTGTAGGATTTACTACGACAGGTGGTTGAGCATTTTGTTGTTGTTGTTGCTGAAGCAACTTGTCGAGGTACTCCCTAACCTTATTAATCTCTAACCCAAGGGAGGTGGGATGATTGGATGAAGGTGGAGGGCAGGCTGCCATGGTAGTCACAGGAGACTGCATAGCAGGGGCAATGAAGGTGGCTGAAGTAGGCGGTACCTGGGAAGAAACAGTAGACTGTGCCCTAGGTAGGGTGAAACCATAAATGGTTTGGGAAGAAGAGGGTTGAAATTGGTCATGGCTAGAGGAGGTTCCACTAGCCTCATAGAGAGAATTGGTGTACACCCGGGTAAATGGAGGAGAAAGTGGTCGGGAAGACACTACATTTGTCTCCAAAGGAGGACAATTGAGCATCTGGGAAGATGTTGGAGATGAAGCCGGCTGAGCAGATACAACATTAGCCTCAAAAAAAGGGTTAGTGTAGACCTGAGTGAAACCAACGGGTATGGTTGATGCAATATCCTGCTGAAAAATAGAATCTTGCATAGGGGAATCTTGGATTGGCTCAAGGACATAACCAGTGCCATCTCTTAAGTGAGTTTGCACTTGGGCCATATCAATGTGGGTAATATGAGAGGAATTGTCTTCCTCCATGGGCATGGCCATGTGATAGACGGTAGAAGGACGTGAAAGACCTACAGGCGAACCTGCCTGAAATTCACTAGGATAAGTGGCCATGTTGGTGGTGGGGATGTTCTATGAATTACCCATTTGATTATTTAGATTTAACATTTTAGATTGATTCCTTGTTAAGACCATAAAGCAATAAATCTAAACAAATTCAGAAAAGAAGAATGCAAAACTAGAATGATAAATTTACACTAAAGAAATTATCAGAAAACAGTCACAACCTAGGTTTCAACCAATATGTCTTACCTGCGGTTAATTAATTATTTTCTGATCTTAATCTGTAGTAAATTTTAAGTGTCCGGTTTATGAGTTTTGCATGTGATCTAATCTTGAATTATTCACAAAAAAGGTAAAAACTATGGCTAGGAAAGGACAACGAGATTCTTACTGGTGATGAAATCCAGCAAGTTTGCTCGGGGGTGACCTATGGTGTCTAAGGCAGAAGTTTAATGGATGGAGATGAATTCCACCGTCACTAAACTTCAAGCAATACCTGGTGATGAAATCCAGATATTACTGTTTTAAATGCAATATGAAATGCAATGAATTTTATTTTAAGTGTTTTAGTTGTCTAATGTATACATACAAAGCTATAAATCAAAAGTTCTAATGATCTAAGCAAGAGGCCACTGAAAACATGCCATTTCCTCTGAAGAAGTGGAGTACACCGTTTAAAACCCCTGCCTACCAATGATATCAGATATCAAAGGAGCAACCGGAAGGTTCGTCCACTTCTCTGCCTGGAATCACCCAATGGCAGGAGTACTATTGACATCCAATCAATAGTCCTACTTAGATAACTAAAACAAGATAATTCGTAGCTATTCTAATATGCAGCTAGGTATGCAAATTTTTTTTTTATGCAAGCAACAACCAATAATGCAATGAAAAAAAATGTAACTAAAAATAACTTATATTTTTTTTCAGATTACTTAGTTTTTGTTCATTTTAAAGCAATGATCTGAAAAAGAAGCAGAATACGACAGAAAAACCAAAAACGTAAAAAGTATAGCAAAAGAAAAATGCACTTACTCGGAAGCCTACGCTTTTATGTAAAACTGCCTTCAAACGCCCAAGGGAGTCTACGCAGGCTGAAACGCACCTCTGCATTTCGTATTGGACTTCCAGACGCCGCTCTGCGTCTCTGCATTTTCTGCAAACTCCTCAGAAACCCTAGTTCACTGGAACAGCGAATTTCATGATTTCGGAACCTGCAAAATAAAACAAAAATAGGAATAGATCAGTAAAGCAAGTATTAAAAACATGAAACCCTAGGGGTCCCACCGTGATCGCCATTTGTAGATTAAAGATACAACGCCAAACAAAAGATAAAGAAATCACGATAAAAGGTAATCGAGAACAGTTGTACAAAACAAACGATTTTTATTAATCAATGGAGTTTAAAAACTCCTTTTGAGTACAACAGGGCCTGTAACCCTTTTCGTGATACAAGATTACAATTTATGCTAGGGTTCTCCGAAACCCTAGCTGGCACAATATGGTGGCGTCTCCGAAGAATGTATCCTTAATCTCAACAGAATGAGTGGGCTTCGTTGTATCCTTTGGCTCGGACCACTCCAGCTTAAGCAGCTGCTATCATCCAATCAAATCTGCCATTAAAATCCTGCACACATTAACACTATCAAGGAGTTAGAAATTAATAAGAGGGCTCCACTGTGTGAGCCCTCAAAAATAATCTAAAACCCTAGAAAATAAATAGAATGCAGGAATTCAACAACGGATTAATAAAAGAAAATAGTTACTTGCTTTAAGAATTTATACCTCTTTTTTCGTTAACGCGGCTAGACCAGCGGCACACGGAAGTAATGTAGCTATCAAATCGGCTACATAAGGCACCCTGGTGCAATCGCTGAACGCCCGCGTGCTTCTGGATCGAGGTTTCGGACGCCGGTCTACGTCTGTGGCTGCGGGTAAACGCCCGTGGGCACTTGCGACAAGAATGGGGGATTCTGTAGAATGCTTGCGAAGAGATGGTGGCGAAGTTGGCGACGGATGCGGCGATGGATGCGACGAAAAGGGACGGCGATGGATGGGTAGATTTAGCTGAAGAAGAGATAGATAGCGATAGATAACAAAGAGAGATAGTAAAAGAGATAGGGTTTGAGCCATCAAGGTGACTCAATTTATAATCTACTCTTAGGGCACACTTTAGGGTTTTAACGACACTTTGAACGTGTGGCTAAGATTAAAGTGGATCCAAGGGTAGAGAATAAATCTAGGTTGTGAAATGGATTAAGATGGATGGACGGATGAGATTAAATGAAGGATGGACGGCTCAGATTAAATCACTTAAACTATATTTATATATATATTAAATATATTAAAATATTAAAATATATATATATAAATATTAATTTAAATAAATTTGGGGATGAAAAATGGCGGGAAAGGTGAAATTGGGCCAAATAATGGCGGGAAAAGGTGAAATTGGGCCAAATAATGGCGGGAAGGTGGATGACCGACACGTGGCTAACAGGAAGGTATAGATGACTTACAAGTGGCTGGATTTTGGTGTCTACACTATCTATACAAGCGACGGCGACATTTTGGTCTGCCCATTTTACATGTGGGCACGCGGAAGAAAGCGGACCATCCATGGTGTGATAAAGTCATATTTAACACTCTTAGCCCCTGAAAAGGGAGGAGATGTATTGTAACCTAGTTCCAAAGCAAATTAATAAAAAGGGTTGTACTCGATATTTGCTTTCTATCTTGTTTCAATTCATTTATGCTTCTCTCCTTTCATGCATTTTAGTTCATAGGACTTAGCATTATCTTTCGCTTTTGCATACATCGCACCTAGGGGTTTCTATTTTGCTTTTGTATCCTCGTGCTTTCAGTGGTGATCATGGTGGGATGCTATACCTGGATTTTAAGGTCAAATTTTTGATCAAAAGGTGTTTGTTTTTACTTGCAAGTACCAATTTTTCAAACACTGGACTGTTGTTCATTCCAATCTGTGACGAGTACAGAGCTGGAATTCATCTTACCCAAGGATGAATGGGCATGTGTCCTACCCTATGATGAATACTTTATTGTTATTCATCACATCTAGGGATGAATAGCTCTCTGTGCACTTTTAGGGCAGAAAATCAGAGGTATCCGATTTGGGTAGAGAAGAGGTAGGGGATCCTTGCATCCTCTATCATTTTCTATTTTCTATTTTTTGTTTCTTTGCTTGCATAGGAAAGTGTTGCTACATGTTTAATTTCTTTACATAAATAAAAATAACCCCACACACCACATGGTAATCTAAACAACAAGGATTTGGTCATAAAACCCCAACCCTTTATCAAGACCAACGGTGGATTTCATCACCACCTTGGCTTGAATTTTTTCATCCATAACCCCGATCGCTACTATTGCTAGACATAAATCCTGATGAAAGTTTACCAAGTGTAGCTGGGGTGATTCCTAGTGCATGAGGATAATTCTTCTATGGTAGGTGTCAAAAATAGGGTAATCCCCCTTCCATACCACCTATGTTCCACGTACCATTTTGCTCTCGCGTACCAATAGTTTCCCTCACGTAAGGGCAGGTATATTGAGAGGTTTGGTATAATGGCCTAGCAGTGGTATATCGAAGGGGAAAAAATTTTGGGAGACATAAGAGACGTCATATTTCATATACAACAACACATTCTTTGCAAAGCTTTCAAAACAAAAATCAAAACACACTAAACCAGATTTAGGGTACACCTTTAATCTATAAACAAGATAATCACTTATTTGATTGTGTGAATCCCTTTGTTTAGTGTAGCATAACAAATCATAAAAGAGATAAAAACCTACGTAGCTTGTATAGAGACACCACCATGGTGTACACTCGTAGCCAAGCCCAATCACGGGCAGGAGCTACGAAGAGTGTACAAGGGGGCACAAGTCACCTCCGCTATAGCCCCAAGGACTTGGTCATACCACCTTGGTAGCCTGACCCACAAGATAGTCCGCATCATGGCATTTCATAATGAGACTATAGAGACACCCCTTCGAGGGGTACACTCATTCAACATAGACCCTTTTAGGAGGAGTCCTTACACGTACCATTTAACCTAGTCAGGAAGGCTTCCTTGGATTCTCGTTATGAGTGGCCATCATGTAATGAAGTGCTAGAGCCACATAGGGACAATAAGGAGGGGTCACATGATTATGTCATTCCTCCTTTACCCCTTATCACTGTTAGAAACAATAGGCAAAATCCAGAGCGCAAGGCTTTTCAAACAGGGTGAGCCAACTCTGCCAGCCCCTTTCACATATATGAAAGGGAGCACGAGGAAGACCACTACATTCCTCAAGAGCAATACACAACACAGGAGTAATGTGCCTCCACACTTGCTATCTATCAAGATCACCTACTGAGGCTAGAGCCTCGGGTGAATGCTGCCAACCTCGATAGAGGAAAGAGACCTATAGAGATCTCAGATCATCATGATCGAGATAAATGCATAGGAGAGGCATCTAGGCCTCCTAGACTCAAGGTGGAATAACAAATCAACCTGGCATTTGCCAGACATGCTGCCCACCAAGCGCAAATCACACATCTTGAGCAAGACCAGCAATAGTCGGAGCACCTGCATTGCCTTAGCAAAGAGTGCATTCATCATCAAACAGATGAGCTACTCCATAACACTATGCCTAAGAGGGTTCCAACCCCTCACACCCAAAGAGAAAAACCGTATGAGAGGCATAACCCCTTGGTGCGAGACAGGTCTCCATGACCTTACCAAGTGTTGCCTCTAAGACCTCCTAGACCTGAGCAGGAGGCCACTTCTATAAATAATGATGGGCACCCTCTGTAGGGACCCACCCATGTTTATAGGTCTCACCTAGGAACTCCTCAAGAAGCCTATGAGGAGTATGAGCAAGAATAAGAGCAGGCTAAAATTCCCTACTAAGGTAGAGGGGGTGCTATCCAACCACCCCTCCATAGGCCTCAAGTTCCCCACAACATGTAGTGGGAACAAACCAAGGAGGAAGAGATCAAATATTTCGATGCATATAAAGCACTGCTAGAGCACTTAGAGTCTGTGGAGACCAAGACTTTTGGGCCCCAAAATCCCACTTTATGCAACCCGAGACGACAACCAACCCCCTACCCTGAACACTTTAAACTGCCCCAATTGGAAATATTTATAGGTGAGGAGGATGCCCAAGAGCACATGACAAGATTCCTCAGCCAATGCTTTGGCATTAAAGACAATGATGCTTTGCTGCTAAGAACATTTATAACCATATTCATAGGCCCTACCTCAGATTGGTTCACTCAATTTCCAAAACATAGCATCAGTAACTTGGATCAGCTAGTGGACGTGTTCCTCGAACACTTTGCATTCAACACCAAGAAGAAGGTGTCACTAAGCGACCTAGCTAGCCTCAAGTAGTATGAGGAAGAAACCATTGTGACCTATGGAAATCGGTGGAGGATGTTGCTTTCAAAGCTACCCTACCTCCTTCCTATGGCCGACCTTACCCAGATGTTCTCAAAGAGCTGTTTGAGATTGATCTCCGTGCTATTGTAGCTATAGCAATATGACAATTTAGAGGAAGCTCTTGTGCAAGCCAGAATCATTAAGGAGATCAAGATTCAGGAAGGCGATATTGCTAAGCCAAAGAAGAAAGAATGGTCTAAAAATGCCAAGACAGGGACCACGCAACCAAAACCCGTTGTGGTCAATAAGGTTGCTATAAATGTACCTAAGCCTGTACAAGCAACACAACCCCAAAAGGCTAACTATCATGTTGTCCCTCTTGACAGTTATGAAAGAGAAAATCATTAGCAAGATCAAAACTAGCAGTGTCACCCTAGGCAAAATTTCACACCCTTCACGGAGTCTAAATACTCTTTGTTTGACCATTTGATTGTGACAAACTTGATGAACTTTCCAAAGAGTTGACCTGTAGACCCTAAAATGCCAAAACCCAAAGGTTATAGGGAAGACTTGTACTGTAAGTTTCACCGACATAAGGGACATGACTTCTATGCATGTTGGAAGTTTAAAAGCTTCATGCAAGACCTAATCGACAACAAGATGCTAGTGGTTGATAATCTAGTAGCACAAAACAACCAATAGATGGAGGTCTTAAAAGACCCCCTACCTACTCATGATGTGTCGGCAAAGACCCTACAAGTCAATGAGGTGACATAGAACTACCCCATGCAGGGGTATGTAGGGATGATCAGTATAGTGACTCAAAAAAAGAGGTACCCGAGCATAGCTGCCCCTGCAGTGGCTATAGGAGAGGTGCCAACAATGTCACAACCACAAAAACACCCTGTGCAACCTCCTCCTCCTAGACCAGTGGCCACAATTTGGACCAAACTCACCCAAATTTTTAGGACCACGTCGGCTAGGCTCTCCATCTATGAGCTCATCCAATAATCATTGCCCCATAAGGAGGCTCTAATGGAGATACTTAAAGCCATAGAGCTGCAGCCCCATGAAGCAAACTCTTTCAACAACTTTTTGGGACATGTCAAAAGATGCACCGAGCCAGTCATCACCTTTAGAGAGGATGAATTGAAATCAGTGACTAGTGACATGGTGGATCCACCCCTACACATCATTGCGCAGGTCAACGGGATTCCGTATAAGAAGGTGTTGGTAGACACTGGCACGTCCAGTAATATCATTACAACAATGGCATTGAAACATCTAAAGTTGCCAACATCTCACATCGTGGCCTCCACCTACACTCTGTGAGCATTCAATGATGCGATATGCTCGATAGTTTGTACAATTTTCCTACCCATCCAAGTGGGACAAAATAATTTTCCTACATTGTGCCACATCTTGGAGGGTGATATGGCTTATAACATTTTTCTGGGCTGGCCATGGATCAGGGACATGAAGTGTATCCTTTCAATAGCCGACCAATGCTTAAATTATACATTCGAAGGGTAGGTGCATGTAGTCCTGGTGGACTTAGAACCCTTCAAATACTGCAATGCAGTGCAACTGATGCCACAATTGACCCTTCCATCAACACATTTGGATTTTTAGTTGAATCCATCTAAATAGGGTCTGATTCTACACACATCCTCGCTAATTCCATCAAACCCCTAGCCGGGTCCATCTTCATCATCTAGTCCTTCACCAACGATGCCACCTACGATGGCCACATCGAAGGACAATGGGAAGAAACCCCTAGAAGAGGCACCGCCATCAGTCTCAACCATCTCTACCGAAGAGGTGCCTAGCCAAATGGAAGTCGAGATGCCTAGTTCACCTGACATGGAGTGGACTCAGGAAGAACTCCCATTCCCCCCTCAACCACCAATGATCATTGTTGAGATGGCCAATATGGACCTGGGGGAGTATCTGGTGTGGAACATTGTAGCAACACCCACACTTGACTTCATGCAAGACATGGGGAGACTTTGCCTCCATATAGGCACTATTGTTCCTCTGGGCTACCCGCAAAACTAGACAAACTTTGTATATGGGTGCCTTGATAATGTCATTGAACCTTACATGCAAGAAGAAGAATATGATGAGCCTTTTGCTAAGGACATCAACTATTTGTCCAACCTAGACTTCACTCTAAGATATCTTGGCCAATGCAATTGGCATGGATATGGGTTAGGTAGATATGAGAAAGGAGTGTGCATTCTTTGCCAACCAAGATATCAGATGCCATACGACAAGTCAGGAGTAGGGTTCAACCACCCC
Source organism: Wollemia nobilis (assembly GCA_028583015.1). NCBI lineage: Eukaryota > Viridiplantae > Streptophyta > Pinopsida > Araucariales > Araucariaceae > Wollemia > Wollemia nobilis. Next base: position 381,001 of record JAQPPZ010015531.1, read on the forward strand.
CTACCCCTAGACATCTTGGTAGAGAACATGCAAGGCCTAGGGATAGGCAATAAGGATGGGTTACCATTAGATCCATATGTCAATCCTAACACAACATATACATTGGGGGATTATCTTCCATTGTCAACAACCAACCTTGTTGACCTTTGCAACCCCTTCCCTTTGATTGAGAAAGGAGAAAGCTTGAGAAATCACCTATAAGGGTGATATAGACAAGGTCAGGAAGGATCTTCAGAAGATGAGTTAGAGTATGAGGTAGCACCATGGGACCCTTTTGAATCGAATAGCAATCACTCACAAGTGACCCCCATGGATGACTACCAAGAAAGCCTCTTGGTGATGTTCCCTTTCAATGCTCCAATCAAGCAAGTGCCACATCAAGAAAATTAGGTCCCCCCGCAGAGAGCAGAACAACCCTGATGGGACCAGATCAATTTTCTTGAATAGGATGAGCCCCAAATATTGCAAATAGCTGTTAGAGCCAACAAAGGCCTATGGATCTCTGATAGTGATTATGAAGATGAAATTGAGATGGCCTATCTCAATCATATGCGACAACAATAATACCCTATGGACATTGATGACATGTTTCAACAGTTAAACATAGGGCCAAGGCATAGGTGGCACCTAAACCCAGCATAGTTGGACCAAGTGCTGCACTGGCAACTTAAGGTATATAGAGAGCACCTTCTGCCCAGATATCCTATAGCAATATCAGTGCCAAGGGCAGACCCTATCCTCCTATCCACACATAGGGCCGATCCATTTATGCCAATACCTCCATAGCTAGATCCGGAGCACAAAGATCATCAAGGATGTCCGAGTCACCACACCCGTGATAATGGAGACCAAAATCATTTCATCAACATGATCTCCATTGAGTTAACTACCCCCATCCACAATCCAGCTGATCCAGCATGACCATTGTATATAGACTTAGATGCTATAGATTGGGATCACGCTAACTCAACACCATCCACATCAGAGTATTGGCCTTGCGGTGAGATGCTTCGTTTCACCCCATGACCAACTTAGGATATCTACCATGTTGAAGAGGGACCTGAAGTTCCTAACGTAGATCTAAATTTAGAAAATGATATCCACTTGATCCCAACTCCACACTAGTTGGAGGACGGGTCCCACATGTCAGTCGAGGAGACGACTAATGTAGACATCGATTCTGATCCAATGAATCCATAGATCATCAAGCTAGGGGTAATTCTATCCCTTGAAGATCAAGCCGATTACATTGCCCTTCTCAAAGAGAAGAAGGAGGTTTTTGCATGGTCCTACAAAGACATGTCGGGGCTAGATCCATAGCTAGTCATGCATAATCTAATGCTTGATCTGAAAGTCAAGCTAGTCAAGAAAAAACTATGTAAGATGCACCCAAAAGTAGCCTTAATGGTCAAAGATGAGCTACAAAAGCTATTGGATGCATAATTTGTCATCTGCGTGGATTACCCACCATGGCTTTCCAACATGGTGCCCATCAAGAAGCCTGACAGGAGGATTCACATATACATTGATTTTTGAGATCTAAACAAAGTGAGTCCCACGGATGATTTCCCCTTGCATAGCATCGATGCATTGGTAGACACTACAATGGGCCACAAAATTCTTTCCCTCATGGATGGTTACTTGGGATACAACCAAATTTGTATCAATCCTGAAGACCAACTCAAAATGGCATTCACAACGCCTTGGGGGACATTTTGTTATAAGGTCATGCCCTTTGGCCTTAAAAATGTTGGCACCACCTACCAATGTGTCATGACATACATCTTCTACGATCACATGCATAAAAATTTGGAAGATTATATGGATGATTTGTTGGCCAAATCTCTTTTGCGCCTAGATCATCTCGGTGACTTAAGCAAGATCCTCGATCACCTCATTGAACACAAAGTTAGACTAAACCCCAAGAAGTGTGTATTTGGCGTCACATCTAGAAAAATCTTGGGTTTCATAGTCTCAAAGCGAGGAATCAAGGTGGATCCAAACAAAGTCAAGGCAATCCTTGAGATGCTTCCCCCAACCACCATCAAGCAGCTTAGAAGCTTGCAGGGAAAGGTCATGTCAATCAAGTGCTTCATAGCGCAGTTATCTAACAAGTGTCGACCCATGAATAAATTATTACACAAGGGGGTAGCATTTCACTAGGATGACGAGTGTCAGTCGACCTTCGATGACATTAAACAATACTTGGCTTCACCACCAGTATTGGCACCACCTAGACCAGAAGTGTCGTTCTATTTATACATCTCAGCTACTGAGGTGGCACTGGGTGCCATGCTAGCCCAGAAAAATGAACTACATAAAGAGCAGGCTACTTACTATCTTAGCCACACCCTAGTTAGTTATGAACTTAACTATGCATACATCGTGAAGCTATGCTTAGCAGTGGTATTTTATACCAAAAAGCTATGCCACTACATGTTGAGCAATACGACGTATGTTGTGTCTAAGGAGAATCCATTTTGGTACATGATGAGTCATAATTATCATAGTAGCCACACGAAAAAATGGATCATGTTGTTGACGAAGTTTGACATCAAATTCATTAGATAGAAGTCCATCAAAGGTCAAGTCATCACCGATAAACTAGTAGAGGATCCTCTCAAAAATGATCAGCCTCTGACCATAGAGCTACCCGATGATGGGGTCTTCCATGTCTCAAAATTGCCAGATTTTGATGAGCCTGAGTCACAGGTCGACATAACCTTATTCTTCGATGGTTCTAAATGTGAGCAAGGGAGTGGCGTAGGAATTGTATTCTTCACATCGCAAGGGACTCCAATGTGTCTATCATTTAAACTTGATTTCTCATGCACCAATAATAATGCCAAATATGAAGCCTTGCTCATAGGTCTACAAATAGCCATTACCATGAACATCAAACGCCTGAACATCTTTTGTGATTCACTATTAATTGTCAACCAAGTAAAAGGGGTATTCCAATGCAAATTCCCATTTCTACAGGCCTACAAATCCCTTGTGGACAAATTCCTAGAAAATATTGAATGGTACGACATCGAGGTGTTGTACTTAGTATGGCACTGAGAGGGGGGGTGAATCAGTGTAGCATTCCAAGATATGAATTAATAGCTCTAAAAACCACATCAGTTAAAACTTATAAACAAATATAATAAGTACAGCAAGAGAACATCACACAACACAAATTTTTAATGAGGTTCACCAAAATGGCTACTCCTCAAAAAGAATGGCTGCTTGGACTACCATCCAAATCCAGCCTCTTGCAAAGCACCAACTTTACAATTTGTTTACCAGCACCAACTGGAAGGAGCACCAACCCCTTATTTATCTGCACCAACGTAAAGGAGCACCGACCCCTAATTTGCCAGCACCAACTGGACTTCAATTTAGAATAAAAATGTTTGATAGATACCTTTGTTATTGCAAGACTCTAACTGGTCTACTTCACCTTTGCAATCTCTGCTTACTCTGCTCTCTTTCTTGCACAATCACTTCACACAATCTACTGCACTGCTACAGCCAAACTTTGCAATCAACTTTGCCCTTCACACTCTCTGCACACTCCGCTTTCTTTACGCATACGCTTCACACACTTTGTGTTCCTCCATACTCTGCTCTCTATTTGCATTCACAATCACACTTCAAACAACTCTACACGACTAGCTCACATTACGCACTTCATTATCATCTTGTCGGTTCTGCGCTATCTGCCCTTTTACGACTGCATATCGCACGATCATATTCGCTCCGATCGATCTTTTTAAAACTCCAAACAGCCCTCCTTTATAGATGAAAGATCAAATCTTCTAGGGTCAAACCCTAAAGAATGTCACCCCGAGAAATGGCTACAAACCCTAGAAATTATTAGCTGTAAACCCTAGAAATTATCGATTGCAAACCCTAAAATTGTCGACTGCAACCCTAACATTTGTCGCCCTCCAACTTCTCTGCCACCTTTGTCACCTTCCTGTAGCTTATTGCCGCAAAATAATAACATGTCGTGATATCGTGACACTTTTTGTAGCCATACGCCTTCTTGACCTTGTTGTCATGAAATCGTGACCCTTTTGGCCTTTGAAAGCTTTGCCATCGTTCTTGTCGCAAAATCGTGACACTTCAAACTTTTGCTAACATCATCCTCATCCTTGTAAAATCATGACGCTTTTGGCTACCAGAGGCTTTTCTTACAATCTGTCATGAAATCGTGACACTTTTTGCTTTTGCAGACGTCATCCTCATTCTTGTCATGAAATCGTGAAACTTTCGGCTTCCAAAGGCTTTTCTTGCAACCTATCATGAAATCACGACACTTTCAGCTTTCGCCGACGTCATCCTCATTCTTGTCGCGAAATCGCGATACTTTCGGCTTCCAGAGGCTTTTCTTGCAACCTATCGCAAAATCATGACACTTTCAACTTTCGCTGACGTCATCCTCATTCTTGTCACGAAATTGTGACACTTTCGGATTCCGTACATTTCTTGCTTCATGCAGTAGCGAAATCATTACAACTTTGTGCCTTGTGCTTCCAACTTTGCTTCTACCCGTGAGATTTTCACTTGTAGCGAAATTGCTACACTTTTGTGCCTTGCACTTTCGACTTGTAGCGAAATCGCTACACCTTTGAGTTGTGCACTTTTGACTTGTAGCGAAATCACTACACCTTCATGTTGTGCATTTTTGACTTGTAGCAAAATCGCTACACCTTTATGTTATGCTTTTTCAACTCGTAGCAAAATCGCTACACCTTTTTTTTGTGCAAATTTGATTCGTAGCAAAATCGCTACAACTTTTCACTTAACACTTTCTCCTTGCTTCGACCAGCGAAAATTCAACATGTAGCAAAATCTCTACGCTTTCTTGACTTAGCTTCTTGGCCTCCAACATGTCGCGAAATCGTGACAGTTTGCCTTGTATCTTCTCTCTCCTCATTTTTGTCATGAAATCGTGACATTTTCGGCTGTGCCTTCTCTCTCCTCATTTTTGTCATGAAATCATGACATTTTCGACTGCGCCTTCTCTCTCCTCATTTTCATCGTGAAATCGTGACATTTTTGGCTGTGCCTTCTCTCTCATTTTCGTCATGAAATCGCGACATCGCTGATCAGTAAAACATGTTGCGATATCGCGACAGTTTTCTAACTTGTCTTTTTCTTCTAATTTTTGAAACTGGGTCACTTCTATTTTCCTGGAAATTGCACTTCTTTACATAATATGACTATCCTTTGAATTTCTGTCCTCTGCATCTGAATGGCTCCTGAACTATCTATCCACTGCATCATTAGATCTAACTGACTGTATTGACAATAATGACAATACTCCTGCAACACCTTGCTCAACACTGAACTCCTATCCATTGTACTTTGGCTGCACCTTGCTAGTCAATAAACTCTTGTCCATTGCATCAATAAATCTATCTAACTGTGTTGAAAACAATGACAATATTGTTTGTTGCACCTTGCTCAACAATCTCCCCAATTTTCCTGTAAATCTTCTCCCCCTTTGACAATAATACCAAAGGGCTGCTGTAGACTCCCCCTAAGTCTATGCACAACATTCTTTAGACAAAAATTATTACAATTAGCAAATATTCCAAGCATGAACAAGAAGAAAAACAAATACACAAATGCTCCCCCTAAGAATGTGATCCCAAGCTAGTCACTTCTTGGGAATTTTAACCACTCAACCAATCTGCATCTTTAGGATACCATAACCCATACTCCATAGTACCCTTGTAATATTATAGAAGACTCTGTCTCTTTGCTGCACTAACTGGTGGACCTCTTCTTCACTTGAAGAATCCTCACTCCGATCTAACTTCAACTGTGTTGGATGCCATAATTTCTATCCATTGAAACTCTGTATTCTGTACTCTATCACCTTCAATGCTCAGTCAATAGGCTCACTAAGAACCTGCTCAATAGGCTCACACAGAACCTGCTTAACAAGCTCACCAAGGAACTTGCCCAAATCTGCTCTTGCCAAGCTCTCTAAAAACTTGTCCAAAACTTCTCTAGCAATTTGTCCCAGCATTGTCCTCAAAAAGTTTCCCAAAGACCTTCTTCAAAGGCTCAATCAAACATGCTCAAGTGGTACTCAAGATAAGCTCAACAAAGAATGATAGTCTGAAATTAAATCCACTTCATAGAAGCATACAAAATATTGTTAGAGACTTAATATCTTCTATTCTCAAATCTCAATCTCAACTCAAATAAAGAAAAGTTTATTTTATGGGACTTGAACAACCACATGCAATCAATCACTTGACTAAGCTCAATTATCTTTACTCAACCAATCATCTCTCACACAACCCTAGTCCAAGAATGTATCAACCAACTCTTGTTCAGTACTATACCAACACTGCAAGATTACTGTCAACTCCGTGCATGCATAAAATATTGTACCTCAACACAAATCAGATCCGTTTTTACATTTGCAGCTTTGTCTAAGTTTTTTGCAGTCAAACGTTGGTCACCCCTTACTTTCAACTGTGCAAATCTGGAGAAGACATTCTATCAAACACTTCATGACCAACCATTTATCTCTTTACTCAGCCTTATACTTCTTAGCCTCGGATTGGCATTTTATTAACAGTTAAAACAAAATTGTCTGAGAATTAAATAATTCCACCAAGGCACCATGAAAGTTCTAACAATCTTTACATCAATGAATGGAACAGATACACGCTTCTTTTATCGAAACATAAATACGTAGCTAGAGCAAAAATTCTTCCACTAATCAAATTATCTAAACTGTTACATTTCATGGCTTCAAACAGTTATAGTAAGAACCATCAATAGTACAACAATGACATACAACAATACTAGAAATGGTGGCGACTCTCCATTTAATCTCCAGCCTTCATGGCACTTCCACAAACAACTATATGAACTAAAATAAATTTAAACAACTATAGTGCAACTCCTCCTTACTTCTTGCCTTTCATCCTCAGGTTAACCCAACAAACATATAGGAGCAATAAAATAAAACCTTTTTCAAAATGCTCCCCCTAAGGATGTGTTACCTGGAGTTGCTTAGTGTAGTAGAAGAGCAGTCTCCTTTAGTTCAAGGAGACACGATTTCCTCTCTTCTTTCTTTCTCCAGACTTTCTTGACCTCGGGCTTGGATTTTTCACCTGCGTCCCTATTTTGCATCATTGAGTGAACTCGAATATTCTCTCGGTGTGATTGTCTCTTATGCATCCATGATGAATGATTATTTTCCTTTCTTCTATGAACCCGATTTATTCCCTGTCTGTGTTGTGTTCTTTGTGTCTTATGAAATCTACTGTTTTGCCTTAGATTTGATACAGAAGTGCTTGGACAAAACCTTGCTATGTGCCCATGACCATTGCATTGAAAACATTGTACAAAGTGTTCACTCAGATATGCAGATGTATTTCGACTAGCATAACTCTTTGATTTATTATTTAATCCATAATAAGTTGCCTTGTGACCATACTGGTTACATCTGAAACAATAGCCATTAAAAGTGTTAGTATGAAAAGAGTGAGAGTGGTAGAACCTCTTTTGTTGTGGTTGCTTTGTTGTAAATCTCCTTTGATATTTTCTTTCTTTTGAAGATACAACTTTAACCTTTTCTTGCTTGGACCCTTCAACAGTGAACTTCTTCTTCTCTGTAGAATTGGAAGATAAAGGTTGTTCAGCTTCATATCCAAGACCATGCTTAACCGTGGAGCTTTTTTGATGACTTATCATTTTATCTAGCAATTTTGTGCTCTTCTCAAATTTAAGATTTGTATTGGCCTCTTCTAGTTGTTTCTTCAATGAAACAATCTCTTCTTCTTGTTTGCGACAAATAATCTCTTTCTCATTGATCTGTGACCTGAGAGTTTCCTCAATCCTTTTAGACTCTTCTACTTGCAGCTTTAGATTACTAACTACTTTGTTAGAATCCTCTTCATGTTTGTTACACACATTGACTTTATCATTCAGCTGTGACTTCAAGTCTTCTTCTATTTTCTTGGCCTTTTGGAATTGTAAGAACAGATTTTCAATATCATCCCCATATTCTTCCAATTTCTTGGACAGTCTTTTGTTCTTTTTATTTTCTATACTCAACTCTTCAAGAGCAAAGATCAACTCACCTTCCCAGTCTACTTCAGCATTGAGGTTTTTATTATCTGCTTCAGTGTTCACTCCTTCTCCCTTTTCTGGTTCAATTTCCTCTACCATAGAAACTGAAACTGGTTGAGATGTCTTTTTAAAGGAGGTTCTATTCTTCTTACGAGCTATAATTTGATCTTCATTCTAATTTGCTTATGCATTCATTTCTTCTTTATTACATTCCTATTCTGATTCTATTTCTTCTTCATCTTCACTACTACTAAACCCATAACACTGACGTTCATTATGCTTGAGTTGATCAAAACATTCTGAACCTTGAGAACCTATATTATGACCGAGTTGACTCTTGGCCTTTTCTCCATTGTTTGATTCATCTCTTGAATCTACAGCAATAATGAATTTATCTTTATTTTCTTTTATGACCCTATGTGATCTTTTCTTCTTGTGTCTCATGGTTCCATTCTTGCCTTTCTTTGCCATTAGAGTATTAATCCAAGATCAACCCTAACTAATTTAGCCTTTAAAGGGAACTTGGCTCTGATACCAATTGTTGTACTTAGTATGGCACTGAGAGGGGGGGTGAATCAGTGTAGCATTCCAAGACATGAATTAATAGCTCTAAAAACCATAGCAGTTAAAACTTATAAACAAATATAATAAGTACAGCAAGAGAACATCACACAACATAGATTTTTAACGAGGTTCACCAAAATGGCTACTCCTCAAAAAGAACGGCTGCTTAGACTACCATCCAAATCTAGCCTCTTACAAAGCACCAACTTTACAATTTGTTTACCAGCACCAACTGGAAGGAGCACCAACCCCTTATTTATCTGCACCAACAAAAAGGAGCACCGACCCCTAATTTTCTAGCACCAACTAGACTTCAATTTAGAATAAAAATGTTTGATAGATACCTTTGTTATTGCAAGACTCTAACTGTAAAACGACGAACTAGTTTTATTAATCACAACATCTGTTTAAATACAATGCAACAATGCCGAGAATAGAACATCCGGCGTAACTGAACTGTTACGTTGTAACAGTGTAACAGCAAAGGTACTAACATAGATAAAGTACGCTAACATCCCCCTTTATTACATTATTTGGGTAATGTAATAACTAATAGCTATACTAGACTACTAACATCCCCTTACATTATTTTGCAATACAAAGTGAGCTGCAAAACAATTCAAATTTGACACGTCCAAGTGCCTTAGTGAAAATGTCTACAACTTGAGCATCGGTGGGAATGTGCTGAAGCTGAATTCGGTGCTTTGGAACTTCATCTCGAATGAAATGACATTGTGTTTCAATGTGCTTTGTTCTTTCATGATGGACTGGATTCTTGACGAGGTTCAGAACACCCTGATTGTTGCAAAACAAGTGTATTGGAGATTTTGATGGATGGCCCATACTTGTCAGAATGCGACGTAACCATATCACTTTGCACACAGCTTCACGTGCGACATGATATTCTACCTCTGTTGATGAAATAGCAACCACCTGTTGCTTCTTGCTGTGCCAAGAGACAGGACCGGATCCCAGATGAAAAATGTATCCAGAAGTTGACTTGCGATCATCAAATGATCCGGCATAGTTGGAGTCCGTGTATCCTTGCAAGAAGAATTTGTTGTTCCTCTTGTATTCTAGGCCATATTCCATAGTACCACGGACATAGTGAAGAACACGTTTTGCTGCTTTCCAATGAGTGGTCCTAGGCTCCTGCATGAACCTCGAAAGATAGTTGATAGCAAATACGATATCTGGCCTAGTATTGGTCAGATATATGAGACTCCCAATCAACTGTCGATAGAGAGTACCATCTACCTAAGGTGAATCATCATATCGCGATAACTGAAGTCCATTCTCCATCGGAGTTGCCATTGGCTTGCAATCAGTCATGCGATATTTTTCCAGTAATGTCTTGGCATATTTTTTCTGAGACACTTTGATGGAGTGCTCCTTCTGGCTGAATTCTAGACCAAGACAGTAATGGAGAAGTTCGAGATCTATCATCTCAAAAGATTTACATAAGTTTCTTTTGACAGTAGAGATCATAGTTTCTGAACTCCCTGTAATGAGCAGATCATCCACATAGAGTACAAGCAACACTATCTCAGAACCCTGTTTCTTGAAATAGAGGTTTGCATCTGATGGACATCTCTTAAATCCATGCTGCATAAGGTGATTGTCCATTTTTATATACCAAGCTCGAGGAGCTTGTTTCAGACCATACAATGATTTGACGAATTTGCAAACCTTTTTCTCTTGGCCTTCCACTTCAAATCCTTCAGGCTGAGTCATATAGACTTCTTCTTGGAGATCATTTAGAAAGGCACTTTTGACATCCATCTGGTGAACTTTACACCCATATTGTGCTGCCATAGAACACATAACCCAAATTGTGGTCATCCGAGCAGTAGGTGCAAAATTTTTCTTGTAGTCAATGCCTTCTTTTTGAGCATAGCCCTTTGCAACAAGACGGGCCTTATGCTTATCAATTGTTCCATCTACCTTGTAATTGACTTTATATACCCATTTGCAGCCAATGGGTTTCTTTCCATGCGGCAGATCAACAAGCTTCCAAGTTTTATTCTTCATCAAAGACTCATACTCTGTATCCATAGCGGCCTTCCACTGAGGCTCACTAAGAGCATCTTGCACTGATGCAAGTTCAAGATCATCTATGGTAGACATGAATGCCCCGTCATCATCAATATCCATATCCTCTACTTTTGTACTTGGAGTTACAGAAAGTTCCTCAAAATATTGACAAAGATCATCAACCTCACCAGTTTCTTTGGCTTCTCTTTCCTTTTGAGCCATACTGTGTTTACGAGGTCTATCCAAGTTCATATTGGGAGGAGTGGATAAATTTGCGTCTCTGATTGTATTTGTACACCATTTAGGATTCTTCTTTGGTGGATTTGAAGAAGATGTAGAAGGACCTCCTGTCTATGTTGACGAAGGAATCTTCTCTTCCTTAGATTCCACAATATCTTGGTGTACTTTAGATGTGCTCTGTGATGTGAAAGCTTCATCAAAGACAACATCTCTCGCCGATATGAATTTTCTTGGTCAAAGGATCTATCAACCGATATCCTTTAGAGTGCTCAGAATAACCAAGAAAAATACATCTCAGTGTTTTCTCATCTAGCTTCTTCCTTTTCTATTTCGGTATGTGCATGAAAGCGTGACATCCGAAAATACGTAGATGAGATATGGAGGGTTTTCGACCACTCCATGCTTCCTGTGGAGTCATTCCTTTTAGGGCCTTTGTGGGAGCCCTATTCAACGAGATACACCTGTAGTGGTGACGGCTTTCGCCCAATATTGTTGCCCAAGAGTAGCTCCCGTGAGCATACAACGAACCATTTCCATGATAGAACGGTTCCTTCTCTTAGCAACTCCATTTTCTGAGGAGTATAGGCAGTTGTTAACTGTCTCTTGATTCCATGCTTATCTAGGAATGCAAAAATTCATTAGAGGTAAACTCTCCCCCTCGATCTAAGCGGAGGGTTTTAATAGAAGCTCCTGACTCCTCAACGGATTTCTTGAACTGCTGGAAGAATGCGAAAGCTTCAGATTTCAGTTAGAGAAAGAAAACCCACATCTTTCGTGAGTAGTCATCTACGAATAACTCAAAGTACCTCTTCCCTCCACAAGCCGTTGGGTGTGAAAGGACCGCACGGGATCGGTGTGAATTAACTCCGGAGGTTTTTGTGCTCTTCTTGAGCTCTTCTCAAATGGTACTCTATGTCGCTTTCTCGCTAAGCGGTTAGAGCACACCGGCAATGTGGCGAGAAGGGAAGGAAGACCCTTTACCATCTCATACTTACTGAGCTCAAGTAAGTAGCCAGAAATAAGTTTCCCATATCTCTTGTTCCATAGGGAAGTTGCCTCCTTGGTAGAGACAGTCATGGCAACATGTGGAGTAGAGATAGCATCTAGTGCAAATAAGTCGTGCTTATATGAAGCTGTTGCAATCTGCTTACCCTTCCTGGTAATGGTACAACACTTCTTTCCATTCTCAACACGAAAGTTGACAACCATATTTCTATCCAAGATTTGTGTGATTGAAAAAAAAAATTTAGCCAATCCTAAAACATAGAGGACTTTGTCAATCTAACACTTGCCATCAGGAAGAGTGACTGAAACTGTACCCTCTCCCTGAACCCTGTAGGTTTTATCATCAGCAATGGTGATAGGTTTGCCCTCTTTGGCCACAAATGATTCAAACCATGATCTGTCACCAGTCATATGTTTGCTAGCTCTAGAATCGACATACCAAACAGGATCCCTCTGTGTGGAATCGATGGTAGTCATGAGCACCTTGTGTGCCCATTCGGAATCTGAGTCAGATTCTTCAACAACAACATTCACCTGGGGTTGCTTGTTTTTATTTTGTGGTTTGTTTTGGACTTTCTGCTTGTTCTTATGCCAACACCTGTTGGTGTCATGGTTGTCTTTCTCACAGATCTTGCACCACCTCTTTGATGAGTGTCGTTTAATTCATCATTTTATCATTATTTATCAATCCGGGCAGGTGTCCTAAGGCTGTTTACGATAGTCAATTCAAGCAGGTGTAAGACACTCCATTCAGAAAATGGCTTTATTGGTAGAACAGTTAGTGTTTGTTGGGGGTTCTTCTGTCACTCTAAACCCTATAACTTGAAAGGAAACTAAATTATGCTTGCTGAAATAAAACTACAGAAATGAAATGACAGTGAAAGAAACCTATTTACTCTTGCTGAATCTGAAAATGCACTCAAAAACTGAAGTAAAATTGCTGAAATGAAAGTTGCTGAAATTGGAATTGCAGAAAATAAACTTAACTATCTTGCAAAATAAAAGAACAGATCTAGAAATAAACTCAGAAATGAAAATGTAACTACAAATTCTGAAGCTGGAAATAAGTTCAGCAAAATAAGAAAATGCAGAAAAAATGACAGGTTTCCTGCTATTCTCGTCGCAGTACGTAATTAAACAAGAAAACCTGATATGAACCTTCTTCTGCTCCTGGGAGTGGCCCTTGCTCCCTGGTTCAGAAGAAGGTGAAGAAGTAGCTCTGGTGTTCTACCTAATCACTCCTTCAATCATAAAATAAAATTGATAAAAACTCGCACTTTTTATTGATTTAAAAACATGCAGAAAAATTCTGCATATTATTGCTACAGAAATCTGATTTCACAATATTCAGAATTACACTAATTGCAATCCTAATTCTTCCTACATAGCTCAACCCAGATGGGAGCCAGTTATTTATATTAAAAATAGCTAAATCAGATGTGGAATGATTCAAATTCAGGCATTTTAGGAATGTCGTTAAAACCGCATTCCTAAAATGCGGAATATGGTTACATATGAAATCTATTCATTGCACACTTGCTAGAGGTCTTCTGCGTTGAAAAAGATGCATAACAGATTTACATAGCTATCCCTATCATTCGCCTGCAATTTGTTGTCTTTCCTGAGCTGTTTTGGTCAAAACTGTGCATTTCCTGTTATTCCGGAGCAGTCCTGTTATTCCGGAGCAGAATCCCTATTTTTTCCAGAGCAGCGCCAGAATGACTGTTTTCAACACTGTTTGCGGTTCTTTGGCCGAGCATTGGGTGGACCAGACTTATAAGTCTTTCAATAACCTGGTCACACGCTTTCCTAAGTTGAATTTGACCAAATCCCAAGCCTTGCAAATCTGGCTGGAATTTGTCCAAGTCAAAACAGTCAAAAATAGTTTTGCACAGCTTGCAGTTTTGACCTATTTTTAGTGCTATTTTTTGCATTTGACAACTTCAGAGTGCATGATATGAATGATATATATTCCACACGTGATTGCACTTAACATATTTCACAATAAATCATTATTTATCAACAAAACTTATGCAGAAAATACAGAAAATTAGTAAAAACAGAATATTATGCTTCTAAACAGTCAAATATGTAAATAGTAGTAAATATTGCATTTCATCAGCAAAATTAACATTAAAACATATCAAAAAGGTCTACTAAGGATGTCCAAAATAATAAAAAATGAGGCAATATTTGGCCTCATCATCCCCCCCAACTTATTCTGATGCATGTCCTCATGCATTCTGTGAGGCTACAATAGAGCAGAGATCCTTGTCCATAACTCTCTCTTGGTAGCTGAACTTTGGACCAGGAATCTTGTAAAACCCTCTGATTTCTTTTATCTGCTTGAGCCATGCCTGAAACTGATCGTTTGGCTGGGGGTCTTCATCAAAAAACCATGGAACAGGGGTGATTACAATAGGCAATCTGTATCTTAATCCTATCCACTGATGTTGCAGCTGCTGAATAACTTGCATGATACCTTCAGCTCTTCTTTTTGACCACTGCAAGTTATTGGGGGAGATAGGTTCTTTCTTCTGCAAGGAAAGAGGTAACTCACCCCAACGATTTCTACAGGCTGCTAAGGCACTATTAAAATGCTGGTGAATAAAATTTTGAACATCAACTAAACATCTCTGAAGATTTGTTTCATAAAGTTTTCTCACCTTTTCTTCTCTCATCATAGTGAAATGTTGATTGGCTGCACCCCTGTAATCACCATGCATTGGCCTCAGATACGATCGTCGCATTTGCCTCATTATCCTTAATCATCCGCTTCGCTGTTCCCAATATTCCCGATTTTGTAGAGTGGACAGGAAAGCTCTTAACCGAATATCCCTCGTAAAAATGTGAGGTAGGAATGTGTCATCCTCGGGCATAAAGAAATTATGTAGGAATAACTCACACAGCAGATTTTTCTGTTCTGTTGGGTTGTGCAGGTAGGTATCCACAAATTCTTCAAGATTTTCCATTTTGTATGGCAAATTAGAGTGGATTCTCATAATTTGCCAACGGATAAATCTTTCCCTAAGGATTAAGGTGTAAAACCTTGCAGGTCTTCTCGCCCCGGACTAAACACTCCGCATTCCGCCGACAGAGATCCTGCACTTGGTTTTTCAATTTGGTTATTTCTGCCTCTTTAGCCTCACATTTTTCCTCCAAAGGTTTCAAAGCTAAAACCTTTTCTTCCAACTTTTGGCATTTCATCATCCACTTTGATAAATCTGCATTATATTCCTCAAGTGGAACCATAAGGGGATTACGAACAGGCTGCTGCATTTGAGGAACAATATGAACCTGTACTTCTTTATCAGTCATGTCAATCCCATAACTTTGTGTTTCCTTTTCTTCTATTTCTCAAAGGAAATTCAGTAATTTGGCTCAATATCTGAGTTACCTGGATTGTCATGCCATTGATGTTGATTCTATTGTTTCTGAAGGTTCGTGCAAATTCTGCAGCCAACCCTTCGGAGTTCCCATCAAATTTCTGAAACGGCATCAAACCAGCATCGGTGAAAATCTGCAGCAGCATGGAATTTTCTAGTATGAAACTGGCATTTTCTGGTTCGCTCCTGTTCTTCCTACCGCCCATTTTTCCTTGTTCTATTTGCAACTATGTTTCGAAAGCGCTGGAATGACAGTCTTAGCATGCATGCACTCGAAAGAAAAGTTTTTCGTACATGCATTGGAATAATAGTTTGTGCGCCGGAACAGAGCATGTAAAACCGACTTGTTAATTCATTATTTTAAAAACCGGTGGAATATGCTGACAACGCAAAAAAAAAATTAATGCCAATGCAGATTTCACGATTACGGTTTGCTGAGTTGGCATTCATGCATTTGATGTGAATTTTTCAAGGCAAACAAAATCTGTTTTCGGTGTGCTTTGAAGCGTGTGCCATGATTACGCGTATCACGAAATTATGATATCTAAATATCATAAATTTCGAAAATCACGTGTTCCACAATCGTTTGCCACGTGCCCCTGCATGAATTTTTTTAAGAAACGTCAACTTATTCCGATGCACTGCGCACATGTCGTTATTTTGTCGTTCCGGAGCATATCTATCAATTCTCATTCGAGCACAACTGTCATTACCCATTCCAGAGCACAACTATTACGGAGCTTTTGCTGTTCCGAAGCAATGGTTATTCGGAAGCAAACTTCATTCTGAAGCATATGTCATTCCGGAGCATATGTCATTCCCCCTTTTCATTGACTAATTTAGACATCCCCAATTTAAACCTTATGAATGCTTTAAATGCTAATCAAGTGAATCTATACATTATGTACTTTAACTATTTACAATATTTAAAATGTAAAGAAACACATACCTGTCTTGACTACCTTTCTACATTTCATACAATTGATTAGCTTTGTTGTTTGTCTGCTGACAAGTGCAGTAATGTAATCCTGAAAAACACAAACAAAATGGGTGATGGCAATGACAACAGTGGTGAATGACAATGGCGGAAAATGTATGGTGATGGAATGAATGGCGATGGAATGGATAGTGATGAAATGGATGGTGATGGAATGGGACTTAGTAAACATGCCAGATAACTGGTTTTCATGTAAACTAAATGTTTTTTTTTTTTTTTTCGACAAAAACTATACTACTGCTGCTTTAGTGGAAGAAGGGAATTCTTCCATTAAATGCACATCCAAGTGCTCTATTTGTTTTAAAAATTCATTTTTAGTTAGTGGCTTATGGTAAATCCGGAGACGATGTCCATTAACCACTAACTTCCTTCGCGAATCATCAATTGGTGAGAGACGAACTGCTCCATTCGAGAAAACCTCTTCAATCTGGTATGGTCCAAGCCACCTTGTTTGCAACTTCCCAAGAAAATCTTCATAACGGGAGTCAAACAGTAATGCCCAATCCCCTTGCTGGAATTTTCGTTCTTGGATATGCTTATCATGCCAGATTTTACGTTGTGCTTGAATTATCTCGTTCTGATGCAAAGCGTCTCTTCGTATTTCATCCAATGCATTGAGTTGCAGGATCCGGTCCTTTTGTGCCTGTGACAAATCAATACCAACTTCCAAAGCAGTTCGAAGAGTTAGTAATTCAAATTCAATGGGCAAAAGGGGTTTTTTACCATAAACCAATTCAAAAGGGGTAAATCCCGTAGTGGATTTCCAAGTAGTGTTATAAGCCCAAATTGCTTCAGGTAACCTTTCTACCCAATTCCTTCTATGAACTCGCTACAGTTTTGGTCAATATTTTCTCTAATTCCCTATTTGTCACTTCAACTTGACCATTGGCCTCGTGGATGATAAGGAGAGGACTTCCCGTGCTTGATTTCATATAATTTTACAAAGGCTTCAACAACCTTTGAAATAAACTGAGGTCCTTGATCAGAAGTAATAGACTGTGGGGCTCCAAATCGTAGAAAAATCTGTGAATACAGAAAATCAGCTACTTTGTCTTCTCGGGCATGCTTAAAGGCACGGGCTTCTGCCCATTTGGTTACATAATCAACACATACTAGGATGTGCACCTTCCCTTGGGAGGGTGGATCAATAGGTCCTACAAAATCTAACCCCCACCTCTCAAACGGTTCTACACCTAATTGAGGCTGTAAAGGCATTTCATTTTTGAAAGTAGGCTTACCCATTCTTTGACATGCATCACAATTTCTAATATACCTTTTTACATCTTTATGCAATGATGGCCAGTAGTAACCAGTACCCAAAATCTTTCGAATGGTATGTTTTACTGAATAATGCCCTCCTGAAGGTTCATCATGACAGGCTCTCAAAATGTCATATATCTCATCCTTACGAACACACCTGCGTAAAACATGATCAGGACTCGCATTTAAACAATATTCCTTTTATCCATTCAAAAGAAGAGCTTTGCTTGATTAACTGTTTTTTTTTGTTTTGAGGTAAAATGAAGTGGAATCTTCCCTGTAGCTAAATAATTAGCTATATCTCGCAAACCATGGAGTTTGAACAGAGACAGCAAACAATTTTTCATCAGGGAATGCGTCTTCAACTAGTTCTTCAGCTTCGCATTTGGCAATCTTGACAAGAAATCTGCCACTACATTAGCCTTTCCCGGTCTATTTACTATAGTAATATCAAATTCCTCGCAGTAAAATCAACCAGCGAATAATTCGTGCACTAACCAAAGGCTTATTCATCAAATATTTGATAGCAAAGATGATCTGTATGGATGAATACAGGGTATCCTGTGATATAGTGTCGAAACTTGTTAATGGCATATACTATAGCTAAGAATTCCTTTTCAGTTGTAGTGTAATTCTTTTCAGCTCCTGTCAAGTTTTTGCTAATATAATAAATGGCATAGTGTTGTCCATTTTCAATCTGCCCTAGTGCGGCTCCAATAGCAGTATTGGAGGCATCACCTGAATATGAAAGGGCAGCCCCTAGTTAGGTCCTCTTAGTACTGGAGGACTGGTTAGCTTTTCTTTCAAAGCTTCAAAGGACTTGTGGCAATCATCAGACCATACAAATTCAGAATCTTTCATTAATAATGCAAACATTGGATTAGCAATGGTACTGAAATCAGTAATGAATCTGCGATAAAAGCCAATATGTCCTAAGAAACTACGGACATCAATTTGAGATTTCGGAGGAGGAAGACTCTTGATGACCTCTACTTTCTTAGGATCAACCTTAATACCGTGAGCAGAGATATGATGTCCTAAAACAATTCCTTCCTCCATCATCAAGAAACATTTTTCAGGATTAAGAGATAAATGATATGCTTCACAGCATATTAGAACCTTTTCAAGTTGCTTTAATGTATACTCAAATGTGTCACCAAACACTGTGAAATCATCCATGTAAATCTCTACACTCTCATTGGTTAAATCAGAAAAGATGGCCAAGACAGCTCGTTGAAATGTTGCTGGTGCATTACATAATCCAAAGGGTAATACTCTATAAGCAAATGTCCCCCAAGGACATGTGAAAGTTGTTTTTTCCTGGTCTTCTGGTGCCACTTGGATCTGGTTATACCCACTAAAACCATCCAAAAAACAGAAATATTTCTTACCAACAAGAGTGTCCAGCACTTGGTCTATAAAGGGTAATGGAAAGTGGTCCTTGTGTGTGACTTTGTTTAATTCCCCGTAATCCACACACACTCGCATCTTTCCATTCTTCTTAGGCACAATAACTAATGGAGAAACCCATTGACTGTCTCGAAATTGGATAAATGAATCCTACTTCCAACAATTTTTCAATTTCTTCTTTAACAATGTCTTTTAAAGCAGGATTCGGACGTCTCTCGCGGTTGTCTAACCGGTTTGACATCCTCGGTGTATATCCTATGTGTGCATACATCGTGGTGGATTCCAACCATATCCGTATAATTCCAAGCAAAAGCTTGAACATGTTTCTGCAAAACAAGCAAATAGTTTGGCTTCTTGATCGTCAACCAACCAACTCGTTAACATTTACAGTGTTTTCCTGGTTGAATTTCAATTTGCTTGACTCCGGGATAAACAGAGTTAACATGTTCATATTTGCTGATCAAAGCATTTAAAGGACAATGATGTGGTTGCAGATCATGAAATACTCTTGATTCTCGAGTTAAATGCAATACCCGATGGAAGCATTGGCATAGGACAGTGAAAGAAGTCAAAAGATGATGATGCCACCCATGTGGCAATGTAAAGGAACTTTCATGAAGTGGAATAGATGGTAAATGTTCAACAACTTGTTCATCATCTTTCCATAATAGGCGATTGACCAGAACTTGATCATCCCTGAGGCCTTCTTCATGCAATGTATTCACCAAAACTATTTCATGTTCAAAAATTTCTCTCTCTGGTGAATTCAATTCTTCAATATGTTCCTGTACTACAATGGTGGCAAGGGTAACAAGAGGCTCCTGTTCTTCATCGGACTCAGGATACCATAACTGTCCAAAAAATTTAGATGATGGTTTAGCAGGTGGATACAAAGAAATTTTCTTAAGATCTACTCCATTTGAAATAGTCATTTCTCCTGATCTACAGTCTATGAAAGCAGTTGCAGTAGCAAGCCAGGGTCGTCCCAGGATGATAGGATAGCCATTAGCTGTACTCCTAGGTTGTAATACTAGGAAATCTACAGGGTATTCCCAAGAAGATACTTCAATGGGAACATCCTCCAAAAGTCCTTCTGGTTTGGCAACTGACCTATCTGCCATTTCCAAAACTGGTAGTCGTAGGACTCAAATCAGTGAGTCTGCAATTTCTGCATAATATCTTTGGTCATGACATTAATTGCAGCTCCTAAATCAATAAGTACATTGGGAATTTGAACCAATCCTACAATAATGGTGATTACTGGACTTCCTGGATCACCATATTTGGGAGGTACTAATTTCCCGGAGAGAAGATCACCCAACTTTCCATCCACTTGTACAGCTTTGTGGAAAGGCTTTCTTCTTCTTGCCAGGTTTCCTTATGCATAAATCCCGAATGGTTTTCTTAATCAATGGTACATCCTTGATTGCCTCGCAACAGAGGAAGTGAGATTGACATTTTCTTTAATTCCGTGATTAACTCCGATTCAGGGGTAGTGATGGGATGATCAAACCTTTCAGAAATGGTAAATCCGATGTGACACGTTCGGATTTTCTTTGTAAGTTTTCTCGCATTCCTTTGCTCGATTGTATTTTTTCTGGACTTGAAATTTCTGGAATTTCTTCAACTCGTAGGTGGAGCAGTGGTCGGTAAGACCTTCCCTGAGCGTAATTGGATGTTACCACAGTCAAGTACATGAACTGCAGTAGTATCTTCAGACTCGACCTCATAAACAGGGGCTGCTTGTCTGACATTATTGGGGTTAGTCACAGGCTGAGCTGGGAGTGGAGGTTGTCTTACTGGTTGTGCTTGTTGATGTTGTGTTCTTCCCTAAAAATTTGGATTAGGAGCTGGTAGCAAATTTTGAGTTTGGCCTTGATACCTTTGCTGTCCTTGATGGGACTGATATTGCTGGCCTTGATAAGGTTGATATTGTTGTGGTGGAAATGGTTGTCCTTGATATTGTTGTCCCCATCTTTGTCCTTGTTGTGTCCATTGTGGAGGCATGGTATGCCAAGGTGGGTTCATCCATCCAAATTGTGACCAATCTGGAGGAGCTGTCCAAGGTTGGTTCCAAGGTTGTGCAGAAGCTTCTCGCTCGTCCCCATGGCATATTCATATTCCAAGGAGATTGTCCCCAGCTTGGAAATCTAGGAGCATTGGGATATTGTGCATAACCACCACCAGGTCTTTGCCCAATAGCATTGAGTTCTTCTCGCTTGGGTGCCCAAAACAGATTTTAGATGAGGCAACAAAGGGCATTTATCTCGTTGAATGTTCCTTGGAACAAATTCCACAAATAGAAGTTTTGTTTAGGGGGCAATCCTGCAAGGCATGCTTACTCCTACACCTTGGGCAATAAATTGCTAAAGGTGGTGTAGAATTATTTCTTGTGTTTTTCTCACCTAATGCAGTATTAAGTTGAACAAGGATATCAGTTTTTAAATTGGCCATTTCCTCCATCAACTCTTTCATACCATTATTGCCAAGATTCTTTTTCTTTCTTCGGTGATGTGTACGGGAATAATTTTTGCATAACTCCACAATCTCATCAAGGTCAAGTTGATCTATGTCTCCTTTTCCCATTAAATCTAACACTTCCCTAGATTCATCCTGTAATCCTCTTAAGAGAATAGGCTTTAAGAAATCAGGCTCTACAGCACCACACCTCTTTTGGACAAAGGCAAAGCGATCAAGATAATCTTCTAAACTCTCATCCTCTTCTTGCTTGATCCTAAACAACTCATCTTTCCCGTTTCTTACTCTACAATAATCCCGATATTTATTTAAGAATGCAGCCTCCATCTCATCCCGGTAGTAATTGAGTTAGGTTCAAGATTGCTCATGAACCATCGGAGAGCAAACGTCCTTAAGTGTAGAAGGAAACAACTTCAATTTCTTGATTATCATTTATGTAGTCATAAGTCTGACATAACACTTTGAATTCAAACAGAAATTGATCAGGATCTTCTGCAATAGTTCCCCTAAAGATTGGCAATATAGATGGGGAGATTGTTTTCATGGGGGCATCTAGAAGTGGATCCAACCGAATAGGATATTCAAAAGTTTTAGGAGCATCATCAGGATCAACATATCCTCCGTCGTCTGCCGTCGCAGCCCATAGTTGTCTTCTTTCTAAAGGATGCTGGAAATAGTTTAGTCAGAGGGGAGTGTTTAGCAGCTAGTGCTTCAAAAAGCTCCTTTTCTAATTTTGCCAACAATTCTTCTGATGAAGAAGGTATGTCTGGCTTTTCCTCAGTGATGTCAAATGAAGGCAATTCTTCATCAGACCGAGTAGGTCTCTTTGGTGGCTCAGAGCCACTCCGGATAAACCTCCCTCTGTCGTCTCTCAACCTATGCATTCATGCACATTTACTAAACAGACTGTAGAATTTGCAAGAACTGTTTTCTGTATCCAGCCTACAGTTCTTGACCTACTTAGATTTGACTAACAACACCATGATCCCCGGCAACGGTGCCAAAAATGATGAGTGTCGTTTAATTCATCATTTGATCATTATTTATCAATCCGGGCAGGTGTCCTAAGGCTGTTTACGATAGTCAATTCAGGCAGGTGTAAGACACTCCATTCAGAAAATGGCTTTATTGGTAGAACAGCTTAGTGTTTGTTGGGGGTTCTTCTGTCACTCTAAACCCTATAACTTGAAAGGAAACTAAATTATGCTTGCTGAAATAAAACTGTAGAAATGAAATGACAGTGAAAGAAACCTATTTACTCTTGCTGAATCTGAAAATGCACTCAAAAACTGAAGTAAAATTGCTGAAATGAAAGTTGCTGAAATTAGAATTGCAGTAAAATAAACTTAACTATCCTGCAAAATAAAAGAAAAGATCTAGAAATAAACTCGGAAATGAAAATGTAACTACAAATTCTAAAACTGGAAATAAATTCAAGCAAAATAAGAAAATGCAGAAAAAATGACAAGTTTCTCGCTATTCTCGCTCGCAGCATGTAATTAAACAAGAAAACCTGATATGAACCTTCTTCTCGCTCCCGGGAGTGGCCCTTGCTCCCCGGTTCGGAAGAAGGTGAAGAAGTAGCTCTGGTGTTCTACCTAATCACTCCTTCAATCATAAAATAAAATTGATAAAAACCGCACTTTTTATTGATTTAAAAACATGCAGAAAAATTCTGCATATTATTGCTACGGAAATCTGATTTCACAATATTCAGAATTACACTAATTGCAATCCTAATTCTTCCTACATAGCTCAACCCGGATGGGAGCCAATTATTTATATTAAAAACAGCTAAATCAGATGTGGAATGATTCAAATTCAGGCATTTTAGGAATGTCGTTAAAACTGCATTCCTAAAATGCAGAATATGGTTACATATGAAATCTATTCATTGCACACTTGCTAGAGGTCTTCTGCGTTGAAAAAGATGCATAACAGATTTACATAGCTATCCCTATCATTCGCCTGCAATTTGCTGTCTTTCCTGAGCTGTTTTGGTCAAAACTGTGCATTTCCTGTTATTCCGGAGCAGTCCTGTTATTCCGGAGCAGAATCCCTATTTTTTCCAGAGCAGCGCCAGAATGACTGTTTTCAACACTGTTTGCGGTTCTTTGGCCGAGCATTGGGTGGACCAGACTTATAAGTCTTTCAATAACCTGGTCACACGCTTTCCTAAGTTGAATTTGACCAAATCCCAAGCCTTGCAAATCTGGCTGGAATTTGTCCAAGTCAAAACAGTCAAAAATAGTTTTGCACAGCTTGCAGTTTTGACCTGTTTTTAGTGCTATTTTCTGCATTTGACAACTTCAGAGTGCATGATATGAATGATATATATTCCACACGTGATTGCACTTAACATATTTCACAATAAATCATTATTTATCAACAAAACTTATGCAGAAAATACATAAAATTAGTAAAAACAGAATATTATGCTTCTAAACAAATCAAATATGTAAATAGTAGTAAATATTGCATTTCATCAGCAAAATTAACATTAAAACATATCAAAAAGGTCTACTAAGGATGTCCAAAATAATAAAAAATGAGGCAATATTTGGCCTCATCACTCTTCTTCTATTGAGGTTGTTTGTTTTTTCCTTTCGTATCTTGTTGAGAATTTCCTCCTTTCTGAAAGTTGCCTCCTTTTTTCCCATTACCTTTCTTCCTAGAACCCTGCCTGTTGGTGTATAGGGCTGTATTGGAAGAATCATCCTTGTGAAGTTGGTGTGCCTCCTATTGTTGAAGTAGATTGACCAACTCGATGTAGGTAATTTTTCATTGAGACACCTGGATGGAGGTTATCAACATATCAAATGAAGAAGGTAAAGCTCTCATTACAAGTGAAATGAGAAGATTTTCGTCCACAGTATCTCCCAAAGAACTCAATTTCTCTTTCAATTCAGACACTCTGCACAGAAAGAGTTCAACTGTTTCACCCTGCCTCAAACTCAGGTTATGAAGTTGTTGTTGAAGATGAAGAATGGTGAAATCATTCTTTCCCTCATAGATTGTTTGAAGGGCATCCCATGCCTCTTTACCACTTGCTTTGTCAGCTATATGAGGTTGCACTTCATCTGAAATAGCAAACAAAATGAGCACCTTTGCTCGATTGTCTTTCTTGTCAAAAGCTATCTGATCTGCGAAAGGACCTGTGGATCCTGTTGTTGGTGAAGGCCTAGTTGCTACTCGAGTAACAATATCCCACAAATCTTCCATTTGGAGAACTGCCTTCATTTTATGTTTCCATGGTGTATAATTTGGACCTTTCAATAACTGATGCGGATCAGTCATCAACTTTGCAACAGTGGCCATAGTGAAGGTTCCTTATATCACCAATCGGTCCCCCTTTCGATATACCTTTTGCTAGGCCAATATACCGTACAAAATACCCGCCCTTACGTGAGGGAAACTATAGGTATTTAGAAAGATCAACAAAAATCACCCACCCTTACGTGAGGGAGACTATAGGTGAGTTTTAGAGATCATACGATACGTGGAACATAAGCGGTACTGAAAGGGAATCGCCTTGTTGATGGCACCTACCATAGAAGATTCTTCTCATGCATGGGGCGTAACTTCCCCTAAACACTATGAAGAATAATTCGTCAGGATTTACGCCTAAACACAAGTGCAATAAAGGGTAGTGGATGGAGTAAAAAATACAAAAATGGCTAACTTATCTCTCCCCGATGATTTATAGAGAAAAATCTCAGACGTTGTTGTTGCAGCTATATTAGGCGGCAGATACAGTAGCCCAATCACGACAGCTTTACCTGTAAGTGCGGGCCAGAGGTATCACAAATACCGAACGCTGCAGTGCAATAAATTACACGGATGTGTTTTAATTATTTCGGGGACTTAGGGAGTGTTTGATTTTAATTTTTAATGTTATAGTGCAAAAATGAAATATGCAACATACAACAAAAAAAATGCCCACAGGAATAACCCACAAGGTGTTGGTCACAGCCGAAAATGCACCTTTTACAATTTGCCAAATTGCCTTTTCAAAAAATTACTCACAATCCCCCTTTGATTTTTTGAAAAAAATATCCCCCCTAAAAAAAAATTTCTTTAACAAAGCATTTTTAATAATTATTATATATTTAAAATTAAAATAAATAATTTTAATTTATATAATTTTATAACTTAAGAAAAAATAAATTAAAATTAAAAATTTTAATTTATAAAGTTAAAAAACTATATTAAAAAAAATTAAAATTAAAAATTTTAATTAAAAAAATAATAATTAAAAAAAAATTAACTTTGACAAAAAATTTATACCTTGGGGGAGTCGGCGGGATTTGAACCCCCGACCTGCAGGCTCCCTGAGCCTTACCGCACGGCTCACGACCACGTGAGCCAGCGGGCTGATCCGAGAGGATCAGTCAACCTCCTCTCCTTTATCAACCTCAGCCTGCCCGTCCTCCGCTGCTTCCAGCTTCCCGAGCCTCCTCTGCAACTCGCGGCTACTGTCGCATTTTAAAAAAAAAATGCAGTCCCCGTTCGCGTCGGATCTCCGTCGCACCTTTCCAGCAACGCTCGCGTCGCGAGCCTCCAACCGGGGGGGGTGGTTTTTTTTTTTTTTTTTTTAAATCAGTCAGGGGGGGAGCACGATAGCGCGTTTCGCGCTGCGCGCAGGTTTTTTTTAAGGGTGGGTTTATACCCCATGCCAATCCCCGCGCGGGGGAATTTTTAAATTCCCGTGCGGGGGGGGTGCTCGTCCTCCCCTGCGCGTTTGCGCGCGGCGGGCCCTCCCGTGACGCACCGCCGACGCGAACGTCTCTGCGTCCTGCGCATGGACGTCTGTCCTGGAGCGCACGGGCGCGGACGTCGTTGCGTCCTACGCACAGGACGTTCGTCCTGGAGCACGCGCGTGCGGACATCGCTGCATCCTGCGCACGGGACGTCCGCCTATCTGCGGGACGTCGTTGCTACCTGCGCTCTGTGGGAGTGCGACGAGCGCTGGCACGCGGGGAGCGCGGCTTGCGCTCTGCTTCTGCGCTGGCGTCCGTCCACCGTGCGCAGCGTCCAGGGGGGAGTGCTCTGCGCTCCGTCCAGCGTACGCTACGTACGTTTTTTTTTTTTTTAATTGACTGCTCGGATCGCTGCAAATGCGTCTCCTCGCCCCAAAAAAAATTCGTCTGCTCGCCCTTAAAAATTTTAGACTGGCTCTGATGCCATGTAAAATGATGAACTAGTTTTATTAATCACAGCATCTATTTAAATACAATGCAACAATGCCAGGAATAGAACATCCGGCGTAACTGAACTGTTACGTTGTAACAGTGTAACAGCAAAGGTACTAACATAGATAAAGTACGCTAACACTAACTGGTCTACTTCACCTTTGCAATCTCTGTGCACTCTGCTCTCTTTCTTACGCAATCACTTCACACAATCTGCTACACTGCTACAGCCAAACTTTGCAATCAACTTTGCCCTTCGTGCTCTCTACACACTCTGCTTTCTTTACGCATACGCTTCGCACACTCTATGTTCTTCCATACTCTGCTCTCTATGCACATTTGCAATCGCACTTCAAACAACTCTACACGACTAGCTCACATTACGCACTTCATTATCATCTCATCGGTTCTGCACTATCTGCCCTTTTACGGCTGCATATCGCACGATCATATTCGCTCCAATTGATATTTTTCTAAAACTCCAAACAGCCCTCCTTTTATAGATGAAAAATAAAATCTTAAACAATAGTCGACTATAACCCTAAGAACGTCGGCTACAGAACCCTAGAAATTGTCGATTGCAAACCCTAGAAATTGTCAGCTGCAAACCCTAAAAATTATCGACTGTAAACCCTAAAATTTTTGGTTGCAAACCCTAAAATCTGTCGGCCTAGATCCAACTTCTACTGCCACCTCTGTCACCTTCCTGTAGCTATTGCCGCGAAATAGAAACATGTCGTGATATCGCGACTCTTTTTGAAACCGTACGCCTTCTTGACGTTGTTGTCGCGAAATCGTGACCCTTTTGGCATTTGATAGCTTTGCCATCGTTCTTGTCACAAAATCATGACACTTCGATCTGTTACTGACGTCATCCTCATTCTTGTCGCGAAATCACGACGCTTTCGGCTTCTAGCGGCTTTTCTTAAACCCTGTCGTGAAATCACGACACTTTCAGCTTTCACTGACGTCATCCTCAGCTTTGTCATGAAATCGTGACACTTTCAATTTTGTCGACGCCATCCTCAGCTTTGTCGTGAAATCACGACGCTTTTGGCTTCCAAAGGCTTTTCTTGCAGCCTGTCGCGAAATCGCGACACTTTCAATTTTGCTGACATCATCCTCATCTTTGTCACGAAATCACGACGCTTTCGGCTTCCAGAGGCTTTTCTTGCAGCCTATCATGAAATCGTGACACTTTCAATTTTGCTGATGTCATCCTCATCTTTGTCGTGAAATCGTGATGCTTTCGGCTTTCGTACATTTCTTGCTTCATGCAGTAGCGAAATCGCTACAACTTTGTGCCTTGTGCTTTCGACTTGTAGCATAATCGCTACATCTTTGAGTTCTGTGCTTTTGACTGGTAGCAAAATCGCTACACCTTCGCATTGTGCACTTTTGACTCGTAGCGAAATTGCTACACCTTTGTGTTGTGCTTTTTCAACTCGTAGCGAAATCGCTACACCTTTGTGTTGTGCACTTTTGACTCGTAGCGAAATCGCTACATCTTTTTCACTTAACACTTTCTCCTTGCTTCGGCCAGCGAAATTTCAACATGTAGCGAAATCGCTACAACTTTTTCACTTAACACTTTCTCCTTGCTTCGGCCAACGAAATTTCAACATGTAGCGAAATCGCTACAGTTTCTTGACTTAGCTTCTTGGCCTCCAACATGTCACGAAATCGCGACAGTTTGCCTTGCACCTTCTCTCTCCTCATTTTTGTCACAAAATCATGACACTTTCGGCTACGCCTTCTCTCTCCTCATTTTTGTCGTGAAATCGCGACATTTTTGACTACGCCTTCTCTCTGCTCATTTTTGTTGTGAAATCGCAACATTTTCGGCTGTGCCTTCTCTCTCCTCCGACTGTCGCGAAATCGCGACAGAAAACATGTCGCGATAGTTTTCTAACTTGTCTTTTTCTTCAAATTTTTGAAACTGGGCCACTTCTTTCTTCCTAAAAACTTGTTGTACATGATCTAACTAACTTTTGAACTTCTATCCTCTACATCTGAATGACTTCTGAACTGCCTGTCCATTGCATCATTAGATCTAACTGACTGTATTGACAATAATGACAATACTCCTGCAACACCTTGCTCAACACTGAACTCCTATCCATTGTGCTTTGGCTGCACCTTGCTGATAAATAAACTCCTATCCATTGCATCAATAAATATGTCTAACTGTGTTGACAACAATGACAATACTGTTTGCTGCACCTTGCTCAATACGAGGCACTCCATCGATCATCGAATCGTTTTGCAGACACTATGGCCTCCTTGGGTTCACTAATATCGCAAGACCCTTCTAGTGAGATGACAACCATTCAAGTCAAAACATTATCACAATTCATGATGGATAATGCAAGCTCTGATCTAATGCCAAGAATCCACCTGATCCAAATTGAACCATCTCAGGATAAGTTCTCTTGAATTCGTGATAGTCTGAATCACACCAACTAGGGGTCCTTGTTCTCCCCAACCCCTCTCAATAGCAACACAATGCTATTTTTACAAATTCATTCCCGCTTAGATTTTGCTAAGGACGAACTTCAAAAGGTATTGGTAGTTCATACCATCAAGGTTTCTGATCAGTAGGATTGGTACACACCCATAAGAGACTACCTCAAGCTAGATAACCTCCCACTTGGATTGACGCACGCCATGAAAAGATCATTCAAACATAAAGCGGCAAAACATGTCTTGCTAGGAGAAATTTTGTATCGTCAAAGCTATGAAGGGATCCTCCTCCGTTGCTTGGACCAGCAGGAGTCCGCTTGGCCGATCACCCAAGCACACGATGGTACATGCGATGGCCACTTCAACGATATGGCCATCGTAAAGCGCATTCTCTGCATGGGTTATTATCGGTCATCTTTAGAGCGATATTGTTGCATGTATGTAAGGAAGTGCATAAAATGTCAACACTATGCTAATTTGACACACGTACCTTCTCAGGCCTTACATCCAATCCAATCGACTTGGCCATTTTTGTAGTGGGGCTTAGATCTAATTGAAAAGATCTCCCCTGCATCGTCAAGCCATCACACGTTTATCATAACGGCCACAGAGTACTTCACCAAGTGGGTGGAAGCAATTTCGCTTACCTCTATGACTGGAACTCGCATTGCAGATTTTATTTTACATAACATCATATGTCATTTTGGTATTCCATCCAAGATCATCTCGAATAATGGGACGCCATTTAAGAACAAAGACATGCATGCTTTGACAATAAAGTACAAAATTCAGCATAGTTTTTAAACACCCTATTATCCGCAGGCGAATGGGAAAGCAGAGGCGTCAAATAAAATGCTAGTTTCCATCCTTAAAAAGATGGTCATATATAGTCATAAGGATTGGCACATTCAAATCCCACTTGCTCTTTGGGATTATCGCACTAACATTTGGACGCCCACTCGGGAAACTCCATTTTTGCTAGTGTATGGCTCTGAGGCAATCATGCCTCTCGAGTTGGAAATACCTTCCCTGTGCATATCAATGCAAGAGTTCATTGATGATGACACTACATGGTAAGCCCGTTTAGACCAGCTTACGTTGCTCGATGAACGATGCGTCAATGCTCTCGAGCATTTACGTATCTATCAAGAGCGACTC
This sequence comes from Wollemia nobilis, assembly GCA_028583015.1. NCBI lineage: Eukaryota > Viridiplantae > Streptophyta > Pinopsida > Araucariales > Araucariaceae > Wollemia > Wollemia nobilis. The sequence goes on from JAQPPZ010015531.1 coordinate 411,279, forward strand.
AAGAAAGCATACAACATGAAAGTTCACCTGAGGGACATTCGGGTTGGTGACTTGGTCATAAAAGAGAACCAACAAAATTCTAACTTGTCGCCCCATCTAAGGGACAAGTTCATGGCAAACTGATTAGGTCCTTATGTAATTGACAGTAAAATAGGACTTGGAACATACCGACTCACCTATCTTGAAGGAATCAAGGAACTAGAACCCTTAAACATCAGTCATTTAAGGCCATTCCACATTTAGAGAGCCATAGCCCACCCTAAATGCTCCAAGGATTCCCATCATCACTTGGTCAACCCCAAAAGCTTTAAAGATTCCAACAATCGCTTAGTCAACCTAAAAAGCTCCAAAGATTCCAACAATCACTTGGTCAACCCCAAAAGCTCCAAGGATCCCACAATCGCTTGGTCAACCTAAAATGCCCCAAAGGTATCTACAATCCCTTTGGTCAAACCAAAAGCTCCAAGGATGCTAGCAATCGCTTGGTCAAACCCTAAAATGCCCCAAAGGTGCCCATAATCCCTTTGGTCAAACCAAAATGCTCCAGGGATTCCCACAATCACTTGGTCAACCTAAAACACCCCAAAGGTATTCGTAAACTCTTTGGTCAAACCAAAATGCTCTAGGGATTCCCACAATCGCTTGGTCAACCTAAAATGCCCCAAAGGTATTCGTAAACTCTTTGGTCAAACCAAAATGCTCTAGGGATTCCCACAATCACTTGGTCAACCTAAAACGCCCCAAAGGTATTCATAAACTCTTTGGTCAAACAAAACGCTCCAAGGGTTCCCACAATCGCTTGGTCAAAAATAAATATTCAAAAACAAACAAAAACAAATGATAATAAAAAATAACAAAAAAATTGCATCTCCCTTCCATGCATACTCTTAAAAATCAAAACACAAAAATATAATAAACTGCATTAGGCATCTCATCCATACATGGTATATTTGCTAGTCATACATGTCATAAGCACCATAGACTGTAATTGCTAGGTAATTCCATCATTTTTCACATTCAGTCCATTTTGTAAACACATCAATCCAGAATATTGTCTTCACATTTTTTTATCATAGTCAGTTTTCTGCTAATGTCTTTAGGGTTTTTCGTCATTCAGCTATCTTTAGATTTCTGGTCAAATTTTGTACGAAGTCAGACAAATTTTACAAAGGTAGAGTTTTACTTGGATCACACCTCGTTACATAGCATCCCCACACAAGTTAAAACACATAAAAATTCCCAAGTTGTGTGAACGCAAGAGAAACCTACAAAGCAGTCTAGGGTACCATAGGTGAAAGGTTAGCCTACTCATCCCCCTATGCGAATGGTTCGAGAATGCTGAGAATTGACAAAAGGACAAGCTCTTCCCCATCCAATTCCCCATAATAAACAGTGGTCTTCACCACTAACAAGAATCCCAAAACACCTTTGATCCCCAAAGTCGTAAGGATTCATACTACATGCCCCTGACAAGGATGGGTAGTCATCCCCAAGGTCTAAAAGATCAATGCCATTACATAGTAACATCCCCAATCACCTTTGATCCCCAAAGTCATAAGGATTCATACTACATGCCCCTAACAAGGATGGGTAGTCATCCCCAAGGCCTAAAAGGTCAATTCCATTACATAGTAACATCCCCAATCACCTTTGGTCCCCAAAGTCGTAAGGATTCATACTACACATCCCTAAACAGGATGGGTAGTCATCCCCAAATCCAAAAGGGATCAATTCCATTCGCAATCCAAAAACCTATGAGCTCAAATTTGAAACCTAAAATGCAAAATCAAATAACAGTGGTTATCACCACTATTCAAACTCCTTGCTAAAAAATAAAAACAAAAGAGAAAAATAAACAGTGATTTTCATCACTATGTATGCGAGAAAGTATCCCAACAAGTTGAGCAACCGAAAGACGCCTGAGCTTGAATCCCTAGAATTCTCAGCATTCAAAAAACCATCTAGGTGATCCTCATCATGGTTTTGGTGGACAGCCTACCTGGCAATGGCAGTATCCTAAACGTATGATGATATGTCTCACATTATCTTTGTGTGTGAACAAACCAATGTTTGCATGTGGATGAGCTAGCTTATGGTACCTTAGATTGTCCCGTGGATTAATCTTACTAAATACAACAAAGGATTTAGTGGAGTTAATTAGGTGATCCTCAGTACAGGTTTGGTGGACAGCCTACCTGGCACTGGCGGTATCCTGACAAATACCACATAAACAAACTCAATCGCACACACAATGATGTGAAATAAATTGGTCAAACTCAAGTCTAATTCGTACCTTGTTCAAAAGTCTTGTAAGATAAATGTACAGTATTGGCTAGTTAGTTAAAACATCTGAGTCTTAACTATGTTCTAGAACACCTGTGGTACATTTCATTCTTACATCACCATCAAAAAATACAAAACAAAAAAATTGACACATGCAAAGTCATTTCACAAAGTCATCACATAGTACAGAAAGCCAGTGAATCTTGTACAGTCTTTGGTACCACCGACAAGTTATCAACAAATAATTCCATCCATTCCATATGCATACATCATATAATTAGAAACATCGCATTTATAATAACACATGCATACATCAACTAACTAAAATATGCATAAAATAAACAATAAATCATGACAAGTGTATACCCAAAAAGAAAGTCATGTATATATATCGCCAAAATACCCGCAGGATACAATAAGTTGGTCCTTTGACCTCACAAAAACATCAAAAAATCAAAAACCCCAAGACTAGGGAGTCGGCCACCATGATCACGCAGGATCGGTGTGATTGGAAATACCCCTAGTGGTGTGGGTCCTATGGGACCTCTTAGGGCGACTGCTACCAGTCCTCGCATCATGCCCACTAGCGCTGTCGTCACCCACCCGTCTACGACGAGAGGAAGCAGACTACTCAGTCTCATTGTCTCTTGTTCAATGCAAAGATCCACCTCCAGTGAGCTCAGGTAACTGCCCACCGAGGTGGATAATATCTGCCTCCAAATCCAATTGATGTCGAACCCAATCCACCTCCCACCGACGGTATGCAGCCAATGCGTCATCGCGTTGTGCCAACTGAGTCCATAGGAGATCCCTCTCCTGCAAAGCATCTGTGTCCCCATATCGTCAGTGATACATATCCAATGCATTCTTCCACTCTGCCAAATGAGTCCACAGGAGATCCCTCTCCTGCTGAAAGCACGAGGATACGGAAACAAAAAGGAAAAGCCAAGATGCGATGCAAACGAAACAAAAGATAACGCTAAATCCTATGAATTGAAAGTGCATGAAAGGAGAGAAGCATAAACGAATCGAAACCAAATAGAAAGCCAATATGGAAGACAACCCTTTTTATTAATATGCTTCAGAACTCGGTTACAATTCGCCTCCTCCCTTTTTAGGGGCTAGGAGCGTTAAATGTGTTCTTGTCACATCAATGGATGCCATTCCTTCTTTCGCGTGCCCACATGTAAAGTGGGCGGACCAAACGTCATCGCCGCTTGCGTTGATGAGTCTTGACTCCTTGCTGCTCCTCTAATGTTGAGACCCTACATTCAAGGAAACAGGAAACAGTCAGTAGCACCTGTAGATAAAATGAAACATGCAATCCCCACGCCTTCAATTAGTACATGCAAAATATAAATGAAACGATAACTGAAATAGATCCAAATGAACTAAAAACTTGACAGGGGCATAAAAACATCATAGGGAAGGCACTGCAAATGGAACAGTCAAAAAATTCACCACAGATTCGTATTCGCTCCGGGGCGGGACGATTAGACCTACAACAAAGTGTCAAAAAGCATAGTCCCAAATGTCACATCCAAGAAGCTCCAAATCACCTACAAAGTTGGGGGTTAGCTAAAAGGGGGTATTTTGGGAAGACCCAGAAGGTCAGATTTTCCCAATTTGGCCTCTATCACCGAGAATTTGATGATGCTACCTGCATGTTAGTAAAGGCGGGAAATGATAAAAACATGATAAAAAATGCTCAAAACGATGTGAAATTTGAATGACAACCTATCTAAGCAGCATAGAATCAGATGCAAAAATAACAGAAAGGAAATCTACTACAGATTTCTAATCACTCCGAGGCGGGGCGATTAGAACTGCAGTAGTGCGGGGGCGCCGGGGGCAGGACGCCCACCGTTTAGGGCCCGATTTCGGCACCAATCCACTTGGGATGGGTCCAAAACCTCTTGTGGGGTGTTGTCAAAAAATTTGGTAGGATGTTGTGGCCAAATGTCAGGTTTTGGTTTCGGATTTGCGCTTCCAATAATCACCCAATGACCTCCTCTCCAAAAGAGATCAAGGATGTGAAAGGCACAAATCAAAAAGGGTGTGTGGATGTAAAATGACAGCACTTCATTGCTCAAAATGCTCCTTCTCTGTATATCTTGTGGTGAGAAAACTCACCAATTTATAGACCTGGAGGTCTCTTGTGATTGAGCATGCAGAGGCGCCACTTGGCAATCATGCCTTCCCAAGGGGGAGAAGATTCCTCCCTGATTAGGGGCTCCATGACTGCCCCTATAATTGCCTCTAATGCTCAAAAATGCTCACTCACACTCCCATGCAATGAAGGAAGAGTTAAGTGGTGGATCTGAGCTGCCATTTGTCAAGATTTGACTTTTTTCCCATCAAACCTGCTATTCGCCCCACCCTAGGAGCGAATATTGCTAATCGTCCCTGGGTGGGGCGAATACCAGTTTGTAATCGTCCCTGGGTGGAACGAGTATGGAGCAGAGTGCCTGAAGGTGCCAAATTGACTTCTGACCTTCCAAAACTATTGTGAGAGTGGTTAGGACCACTATTTAACCTCTAGGGGCTGCCCTAGGGGCTGTGTGTGTCAATGCGATCAGTGTTTGCAGTCACATAATCAGATTGGTGCTATTTTGGTGTCTACAGATGCCCCTTTTTGGGATGCGTTGTGCATGGCATAGTGCTGAGAAAAAATAGATAACCAAAGCACTAATGATTAGGGTTTCTCAGTAACCTAACCAACTTTTGATGCCCCAAGTATGGAAAGGGCATGCATTCTTGAATCCTTGCTTCTGACGAGCGAAGGAACTCAATTCAAGTGTTAACCTTTTTCGGTGAGGTGTTACTTGATCTTGGCCATTGATCAATCATGAATAGGCAAAGGGCGCAACCTTTTGTCTATGGGAACCTTGAGTTCATGATTCACGAATGCCAAGTGTTTGATCAGCTTGTGATTATTGCTTGTTTGCTGCCCCAAGCAGGGGCGTGATTGTCTTTGTCAATGATTCTTTGAATGCATGCCATTTCCATGATTGGGTGTGTATTTGTTGATTGGTGACTAAGTGTGACTACCCCCTCAAGCGACGAATCGATGAGGGAATGACCTACATGAGAAAAGCGACGAGTCGCTTGACCCAAGATGACTTGTGTAAGGGTGCCTTCAGAGGTTTATCTTTGAATGTGTGTGCAGTTTCCCGACATTTAGACCTATTTTTGGTGGGTGTTAACCCTTTTTGTGACGCTTTTTGGAGCTGAAATTGTCAAAAATCCATCCTCCCGTGGAGCGGTCCAGCTATGGTAGCCTTCTTAGGGAGTAGGATAGTGACAATTTGTGACCCCAACATCAGTTTTGTATGCCAAGAATGGCAGCGCAAAGGCGCCTTTGTTCGGCAATTTTATTGCTATTTTTGGGTGGATTTTGACCCTTTTTGGGACGCCATTTGGGATGAAATTCTCGACAATCCGTCCTCCCATGGAGCGGTCCGGCTATGGTAGCCTTCTTAGGGAGTAGGATAGTGAGGATTTGTGACCCCAACATGGTTTTGCATGCCCAAAATTTCAAGTGCAAAAGCACTCTTATTGGACAATTTTATTGCTATTTTTTGTGCATTTTTTTGTTGTTTTTGTTTTTTTTGTTTTTCTTGCTCTGTAATCGTCCCTAGGTGGGACGAATACTAGTTTGGTAATCGTCCTAGGGTGGGACGAGTGCTAACTAGAGCGCTCATCCCAGGGTGGAACGATTACAGGCCTAAAAGCCTATTTAAGGGCCAAAACTAGGGTTTGGGCTCATTTGCATTCGAATTTTTTGGCGATTTGGAGCTCTGAGGAGGAGGAGGTCGATTCTGAAGCGAAGCGCTGCCAAATTTTCAAACATCATGAGTGCATGGACTGGGTCATCAAGTGGCGGAGCCGATGCGAGACCGGTGAGTGCACCTCCTCTTTTAATTAGCTCGCAATTATTTGGAAATTGTTTGATTTTACAATTTAAAATCGCAATTTGTTTTTCTTTTGTAGTTTGTTTCATGATTTTAAAAATGAAACCCTAGTTTAAATTTATTTTGAAAAGACGTAATTAAATTCTGAAATTTGTTTTCTATTTTAAACTAAGGTAAACCCTAGGTAAAAGAAAAATTTGTTATTTTTTGATGTTTTTGTTAAATTAAAACCCTAGGATAAACGCAAAACCCTAGCTTAGAGTTTTAGGTTAATTTTGTAGTTTTAAAACTTAGCTGAAAACCCTAGGTTTTAAAAAACTATCATTTTAATTTTGTTTTGTTTGTATATTTTTATCAGTTTAGACTAGGATTATAAACCCTAGGTTAACTTTTTTTTTTATTTTTAAATTTTTTTTTGTCATAGACTAGGATAAACAACCCTAGGTTAACTTTTTTTATTTTTATTTTTTTTTTTTTTTTAGTTATTTGTCAGTGTAGACTAAGGGTAAACCCTAGGTTAACTAAAAATTTTGTTTTTGAATTTTTTGAATTGTGTTTATCAATTTAAACGTAGAGTTAAAACCCTAGGTACCTTTTTTTAAATTTAAAAAAAATCTAGTTTAATTAAAAATAGAATAAAAACCCTAGTAAACTTTTTAGTTATCAGTTTAAACGTAGAATTAAAAACCCTAGGTACTGACAACTATTTTTTTAATTGTTTTGAATTTTGTTGTTTGTTATTTGTCTATTTTTAGTTGTACATTTTTTTATGCATTGTTGTATATTCATGTTATTGTTGTACAGTTTATCATGTTTTTTAATGTTTTTGTCTTGTTTTCTTTTGTAGATTGTGAAGAGTCGGTACCGTGTGCCTACGATTTTCTCAGAAGCACGGGAGGCACTGACTTTGGCTGACTGGGAGTGGCTTGATGCCCTTGGGCTCAAGCAGGTGACTCGACTGGAGCCTGTGGTCGGGGATCGGGCCTATCTGATGGCCCTGATCAACTTGTGGGATCCCTGGACCAACACTTTCCATCTCCCAATAGGGGAGATGACAGTGACCTTGGAGGACGTCTATCGGATTCTACGGATTTCGATAGACGGACTGCCGATCAGGACGACATCGTGGGATCAACGGACAGCAGTGCTGACACGCTACTTTGGGCATGGGGAGGAGATGGGTGTGGATAGCCCAGTGGAGAGGGCAGAGGGTGACTGCCAGATTGGTGGCATTCTTGTACGATGGTGGCTAGAGAGGGGCATGTTGGGAGTGAGGCATGCAGTACTGATGGGCCTCATTTCCAACATGCTGCTACCCGACTCTTCGGGTGCGAGGTTCCCATGGAACCTATTGGAGGTGGTCTTTCGATTGGTGGATTGTTCGACGCATGAGCCCTTGATTATGAGGTGGGGGCAGACACTACTGGCATAGCTCTATGATGAGTTGTATGAGGTCCACTGTCGGAGGCGAAAGGGGATTGGCTGTAGCTATCTATTGTAGAGCTGGGCTTGGCAGCACATAGCGGTGGAGAGGCCGATGGGGTTGTCGTGGACTACTCGATCAGAGATGGTGGACAGAGATATAGGATATGCGGCTCTATGGTGGCGGTCTGAGGAGCAGGGGTAGAGTCGATGGTGGGCAGGTGTCGTAGGGCACTATGTCGATGCCTTCGCTCGGCTTACTCTAGGGGAGGTGTTCTGGCACCCATACCGAGACTGTCCAGCCTGGCCTGAGGCTGGAGAGTGGCTCGATGGGTGCATAGGGGGAGATGGCTGATCGGGCGACATGGGACTGAGTAGGAGTACTTCCCATACGTCCGGGTGACATGATAGTTTGGGGTGCGCCAGGGGTTACCTGGTGAGCCCTTGATCTATCATCATCGGGGGGACGAGAGGACCTTGGCCTGGCCGATCATCGAGCCACTGGGGGAGGAGGCAGATATAGTTATTGACGTGCCTGACATGGATGACATCGGGGTGACGGCTGAGTATGAGCAGTGGTGGACACTACGGTGATGGTGGGGAGAGGGACCACTGGGAGGCACAGAGGCAGCAGTAGGCGAGGAGGGTGGAGAGGCACCAGGAGATGATTGGGGAGCTCCATTGGAGGATGCGGACATGGTGGAGGTGGATGATGTGGGTGTGGATTTTGGGGTTCCAGATCAGCCGGAGATGCAGGACATCCTGGAGTAGTGGGAGCCAGAGCAGGTTGCTATTTTCGAGAGATGCCAATGCCTCAGGTAGTCTCGGAGGACACGGAGGTAGGGTTGTGCACTGAGAATGCATGATTGGAGGGGCTACTCCGGAGGTGGGATGAGGAGCTCGGGGATGCGCTACGGGAGAGGGATCTCCTACGAACGTAGCTAGCGGAGTGGGAGAATGCATTTGCTATGTATCACCGATGGGAGGGGGATACAGATGCTATGCGGGAGATGGATCTCCTACGGACGTAGCTGGTGGAGAGGGAGAAGGCATTGTGCACAGCACGATGAGAACTTGGCGATAGTTCATCAGTGGGAGATGGATTTGGTTTGGCATCGGTTTGAGCTGGAGGTGGAGATTATCCACCTCGGTGGGTGGATCCCTATGTTTAGTGGAGGTGGATCATCGTGCCGCTCGAGAGGGAGTGATACTGAGCAGTCAGCATCCTCTCGACGTAGGCGATTGGATGAGGGAGGCTCTAGTAGGCATGATGCAGGGGCTAGTAGCAGCCGCCCTGAGGGGTCCCATAGGACCCACACCATGGGGGGTAGTTCCCATCGCACCGATCCTGCATGATCATGGTGGCCGATGCCCTAGGCTTGGGGGTTTTTTGAGTTTTTGCTTTTTTTGTGGGGTCAGAGGACCGGTTATTGTAGCCTATGGGCATTTTTGATGATATATATACATATGACTTTATTTTATTTATACACGTGTCGTGATTTGATGTTATGCACAATGATTGTTGAATGTGTATGTATGCATGTTAATTTATGTTGATGGATGCATATGTTATGATGAATGCAAATGTTTCTAATTTTTATGATATGCAAATGGAATGGATGAATTGAATTTGTGATTTTTGGCGGTGGCACCATAGACTGTTTAGAACTTATGGCTTTTTGTCCTAGGCGATTGTTGTGGTAAATGAATTTTTTATGTATACATGTTATTTTTTGTATTTTTTGATGGCGATGCAAGGATGAAAGATATCACAGTTGGTTTAGAATGTAGTTAAGGTTTTCTGAGACTCAGATGTTTTAACTAACTAGCCATGACTATACTTTTATCTTACAAGACTTTTGAACAAGGTATGAATCGGACTTGTCTTTGACCAAGTTATTTCACATCCCTGTGTGTGCAATTGAGTTCGTTTATGTGGTATTCGTCAGGATACCGCCAGTGTCAGATAGGCTGTCAACCAAACCTGTACTGAGGATCACCTAATTAGCTCCACTAACTCCTTTGTTGTATTTAGTCGGATTAATCTGCGGTGCTATCTAGGATACCATAAGCTAGCTCATCCACATGCAAACATTGATCTGCACACAAGTTAATGTGATAGATATATCATCATGCGGGAGGTTTACCACCAGTGACCGATAGGTTATCCACCAAACCGATACTGAGGTTCACCTCATGACCTTCTGAATGTTGAGAGTTCCAGGGATTCAAGTTTGACTCCCTTCTTTTCTTCAATTGTATTGGGATACTTGCTCTTTTGTAGTGATAAAAATCACTGTTTATTTTTGTTTTCTCTTTTGAGCAAGGGATTTGAATATTGAGTGATGAGAATCACTATTGTATGTGCCTTTTGATGTATGCACTTTGGTGGTGATGTCAAATTTTTGGAGTTTTGACTTTTGCAAAATTTTGATGTTTTGCACCTTTTTTAGAACTTGGGATTCTTGGGGAATTGGGTAGGGAAGATGCTTGTCCTTTTGCCAACTCTCAGCATTCTTGGGGTCATTCGCACAGGGGGATGAGCAAGATAACCATTTCGCTTATGGTGACCTGGATTGCTTTGCAGGTTTCATCTTTCGTTCACACAACTTGGGAATTTTTTTATGTGTTTTAACTTGTGGTGGGATGCTTCGTAACAAGGTGTGATCCAAGTAGAACTCTACCTTTGTGAAATCTATCTGACTTTGTACAGTATGTGGCTAGAAAGCTAATGACAGCTGAATGACGAAAACTCTTGATACATTAGAAGACAACCGACTATGATATGGCAAAAAAGATGTGAATGGCGTTTATTTTTGATGGACTATTTATAGAATGGAGAAATGTGGAAAATGATGGTTTTGCCAAGTAATTACAGTCTATGGTGCCTTTGACCTGTATGACCACAAATATGCAATGTATGGATGTGATGCCTAATGCAGCTATATATTTTTGTGTTTTTGATGGATTTATTTTTGTGAGTATGAAGATGAGATGCAAAAAGAGCTCTTTATTGTTGTGATGATTTTGAGCATGCATGGAAATGAGATGCAAATTTTTGTTATTTTTGATGATTTTATTGTTTTTGAATTTTCTTATTTTTGACCAAGCGATTGTGGGAACCCTTGGAGCTTTTGGTTTGACCAAAGGGATGATGGGTACCTTTGGGGCATTTTTGGTTTGACCAAGCGATTATGAGAATCCTTGGAGCTTTTGGTTTGGGCTATGGCTCTTTTAAATATGGAATGGCCTCAAATGACTGATGTTCAAGGGTTCTAGTTCCTTGATTCCATCAAGAGAGGCGAGCCGGTATGTTCCAGGTCCTATTTTACTATGGATGACATAAGGACCTAACCATTTTGCCATGAACTTGTCCCTTAGATGGGGCGGCAAGTTAGAATTTTGTTGGTTCTCTTTTAAGACCAAGTCACCAACCTAAAAGTCCCTCAGGTGAACCTTCATGTTGTATGCTTTCTTAAGTCGCTCTTGATAGATACGTAAATGCTCGAGAGCATTAACGCATCGTTCATCGAGCAACGTAAGCTGGTCTAACCGGGCCTACCATGCAGTGTCATCATCGATGAACTCTTGCATTGATATGCGCAGGGAAGGAATTTCCAACTCGAGAGGCATGACAGCCTCGGAGCCATACACGAGCAAAAATGGAGTTGCCCTAGTGGGCATCCGAATGCTAGTGCGATAAGCCCATAGGGCAAGTGGGATCTGAATGTGCCAATCCTTATGACTATCTATGACTATATTTTTGAGGATGGCAACTAGCATTTTGTTTGACGCCTCTGCTTGCCCATTTGCCTATGGATAATAGGGTGTCAAAAAACTATGCTAAATTTTGTACTTTGTGGTCAAAGCACGCACGTCTTTGTTCTTGAATGACGTCCCATTATCCGAGATTATCTTGGATGGAATACCAAAATGACATATGATATTATGTAAAATGAACTCCGAAATGCGGGTTCCAGTCATAGAGGTAAGCGAAATTGCTTCCACCCATTTGGTGAAGTACTCTGTGGCCGTTATGATAAACGTGTGATGGCCTGACGATGCAGGGGAGATCTTTTCGATTAGATCTAAGCCCCACTATGAAAATGGCCAAGCCGATTGGATCGGCTGCAAGGCCTAAGAAGGTACGTGTGTCAAATTGGCATGGTGTTGACACTTCACGCACTTCCTTACATACGCGCAACAATCTCGCTCTAAATATGGCCAATAATAGCCCATGCGGAGAATGCGCTTTGCGATGGCCATACCACTGAAGTGGCCATCGCATGTACCATCGTGCGCTTGGGTGATCGCCCAAGTGGACTCCTGCTGGTCCAAGCAACGAAGGAGGATTCCTTCATAGCTTCGACGGTACAAAATGTCTCCTAACAAGACATGCTTTGCCGCTTTCTATTTGAATGATCATTTTGCGGCATGCATCAATCCAAGTGGGAGGTTACCTAACTTGAGGTAGTCCCTTATGGGTGTATACCAATCCTGCTGATCGAAAACCTCGACAGTCTGAACAACCAATCCCTCTTGAAGTTCATCCCTAGCAAAAGCTGAGCGGGAAAGAACTTGTAAGAATAGCGTTGTGTTGCTATTAAGGGGAGTAGGGGAGAACAAGGACCCCTAGTTAGCGTGATTCAGACAATCATGGATTCGAGAGAACTTGTCCGGGGATGGTTCAATCTGGATCAAGTGGATTCCTGGCGTTAAGTCAGAGCTTGCACGCTCCATCACTGATTGCGATAGTGTTTTGACTTGAATGGTTGTCATATCACCAAAAATGTCTTGTGGGATTAGTGACCCCAAGGAGGCCATAGTGTCCGCAAAATGATTCGATGACCGAGGGAGTGCCTCGATGTCGTACCATTCAAGATTTGCCAAGAATTTGTCCACAAGGGCTTTGTAGGCCTGCAGAACTGGGCATTTACATTGGAATACCCCTTTGACTTGGTTGACAATTAACAGCGAATCACCAAAGATGTTCAATCATTTGATGTTCATGGTGATTGTTGTCTGAAGACCTATGAGCAAGGCTTCATATTCTGCATTGTTGTTGGTGCACGGGAAATCTAATTTAAATGACAGAGGCATTGGAGCCCCTTGCGGTGTGAAGAATACAATTCCCGTGCCACCCCCTTGCTCACATTTAGAACCATCAAAAAATAGGGTTATGTCGGCCTGTGACTCAGGCTCATCAAAATCTGGCGATTTTGAGACATGGAAGACCCCATCATCGGGTAGTTCTATGATCAGAGGCTGATCATCTTCGAGAGGAGCCTCTGCTAGTTGATCGGCTATGACTTGACCTTTGATGGATTTTTGTCCAATAAACTCTATGTCAAACTCCATCAACAACATGATCCATTTCATCGTGCGGCTACTATGATAAGTATGACTCATCATGTACCGCAATGGATTCTCCTTAGACACAACATACGTCTTGTTGCTCAGCATGTAATGGCATAGATTTTTGGTAGCAAACACCACTGCCAAGCAGAGCTTCTCGACGTATGCATAGTTAAGTTCATAACTGACCAGGGTGCGGCTAAGATAGTAAGTAGCCTGTTCTTTGTGTAGTTCATTTTTCTGGGCTAGCATGGCGCCCAGTGCCACCTCAGTAGCTGAGATGTATAAGTAGAATGACACTCCTGGTCTAGGTGGTGCCAATACTAGCGGTGAAGCCAAGTATTGTTTGATGTCATCAAAGGCTGACTGGCACTCGTCATCCCAATGAAATGCGACCCCCTTGTGCAATAATTTATTCATGGGTCGGCACTTGTCAGATAGCTGCGCTATGAAGCACTTGATTGACGCGACCTTTCCCTACAGGGCTTTGAGCTGCTTGATGGTAGTTGGGGGAAGCATTTCAAGGATTGCCTTGACTTTGTTTGGGTCCACCTCGATGCCTCATTTTGAGACTATGAAACCCAAGAGTTTTCTAGATGTGATGCCAAATATGCACTTCTTGGGATTCAGTCTGACTTTATGTTCCATGAGGTGATCGAGGATCTTGCTTAAGTCATCGAGATGATCTGGGCGCAAAAGAGATTTGGCCAACAAATCATCCATGTAATCTTCCAAATTTTTATGCATGTGATCATGGAAGATGTACGTCATGGCACGTTGGTAGGTGGCGCCAGCATTTTTAAGGCCAAAGGGCATGACCTTATAGCAAAATGTCCCCAAGGCATTGTGAACGCCATTTTTAGTTGGTCCTCAGGATTGATACGAATCTGATTGTATCCCGAGAAACCATCCATGAGGGAAAGCATTTCATGGCCCATTGTAGCGTCTACCAATGCATCGATGCTCGGCAAGGGGAAATCATCCTTAGGACTCACTTTGTTTAGATCTCAAAAATTAGTGCATATGCGAATCCTCCCATCGAGATTTTTGATGGACAACCATGGTGGGTAATCCACGTAGATGACAAACTGTGCATCCAACAACTTTTGTAATTCATCTTTGACCATTAAGGCCACTGTTGGGTGCATCTTGCGTAGTTTTTTCTTAACTGGCTTGACTGTCGGATCAAGCGTTAGATTATGCATGACTAGCTATGGATCTAGCCCCGACATGTCTTTGTAGGACCATGCAAAAACCTCCTTCTTCTCTTTGAGAAGGGCAATGTAGTCGGCTTGCTCTTCGGGGGATAGACTTACCCCCAGCTTGATAATCTATGGATTCATTGGATCCGAGCCGATGTCTTATGGTAGTCATCTCCTCGACCGACATGTGGGATCCATCCTCCAACTGGTGTGGAGTTGGGATCAAGTGGATATCATTTGCTGAGTTTAGATCATCGTTAGGAACCTCGGGTCCCTCTTCAGCATGGAAGATATCCTGAGTTGGCCCTGGGGTGAAATGAAGCATCTCACCAAAAGGCCAGTACTCTGATGGGGATGGTGGTGAATTGACGCGATCCTAGTCTATGGCATCTATGTCTAGATACAATGACTATGTTGGATCAGTCGGATTGTGGATGGGGGTGGTTAAGTCAATGGAGATCATGTTGATGAAATGATTTTGGTCTCCATTACCATGGGTGTGGTGACTCGAACATTCTGGATGTTCTTTGTGCTCCGGATCTAGCTCTGGAGGTATTGGCATGAATGGATCGGCCCTATGTGCAGATAGGAGGACAGGGTCTACCCTCGACACTGATATCTCTATAGGGTCTCTAGGCGGAAGGTGTTCTCCGTATGCCCAAAGTGGCGGATTCAACACTTGGTCCCACTGCGCTGGGTTTAGGTGCCACTCATGCCCTGGCACTATGTTTTTTTTTATTTGTGGAAAACATCCCAAAAGGGATGCCACTTTCGGGTAAGACCCAAGGAGGCAGGGGTATCCATTCCACCAAAAACGCCCAGGACTCGGACACGGCCTACCACCTTTGACATACTCAAGGAGCAAACAAACACACAAAACCAAATTAAAAAAAGTAAATAACAACAAAAATAATAAAATAAAATAAAAAACATGCTCCTTGAGTGTGTCAAAACCAAAAGCACAACCAAACACGCACAATAAGATAAAAGAAACCACAACACAAACCACATAGAAAAACACAAGAACCACATAACAAAACACAAACAAGACAAAAACAACAGAACACTACAAAGACATAACCCAAAAAAACATGAAAAATAAACACAACCAAAACCTAAAAAAAAATAAAATAAAAATAAAAACAACCAACAACGAGACAATAAACAAAAACAAAAAACATAGAAAACACTCACACATAAAAAAATGAAATAACACAAACAAAGAGAAACCCAAGAACAAGAACGAAAAAAACACAAGAACAATAACAAAAAACATAAAAAAAAAACAAAACAACAAAAACACAAGAACAACAAAAAACAACACAAAGAACACAAAAACAAAACAAAACAAAAGAACCCACCCACCTTAAAAAACTAAAAAAACAAAGAAGACAAAAGAAAAAAAAAATGAACAAAACAATGACCTATCTAGACCAGAAGACTATTAATGCAAGAATCAACAGAGGAAACAAAATAAAGAATAGAATGAGCTAGGGAACTAAAAAAACTGAATGAACCAAAGAGAAACAAAAAAAAAAACAAGAAGAAACTAGGTACCTTGAGAATGGGGCCATCCAAAGAAATGATAGAAAGAAGAGCTTCCCTAATTTGAGAAGCCCACCATATAGGAGGGTGGCCATAACAAGTAAGATCACCTTTGTCCAAAGCCCAATTAGCTAAAGCATCAGCACTCTTGTTTTGATCTCTGACCACATGATTGTAATCAACTTTCAAAAATCCCATCTGGATTAACTGAATCTTCTCAATAATTCTTTTTATTCTCCAATCCACCTTATGATTCTTAGAAGGAGTCTTCAAGAGATTAATCATAAGTTGAGAGTCAGACTCAACTAACACCTTTTCCCATCCAACCTTAGTAGCCTCCTGAAGGCCTCTAAGGATACCATACCCCTCGGCAAGGTTATTGGAAAGAATACCCAAATTCTCAGCAAAAGTAAAAACCAGGGAGCCATCTGAAAGTCTACCAATTCCTCCCACACTAGGCTTTTCCGGGGTTCCCTCTAGAGGCTCCATCGGTATTGACTTTTCCAAAATCCTTAGGAGGAGGTTGCCAATTTCTAGTCCTATCCATCTTACTAATACTCACATTCCCTTTAAGTTGGTTGCCCTTAGAAGGTTTAATCTTCAATCTTTGCATCACTTGATCCCATCTTTGGTGGGAGTTTTGGGGGTGATTAAGGAGTTGATGGAGTGATTCAACTAAGTTGGCTATGGTCTTTTGCCAAATATAGTGAATATCCTTCCTATCTTGATTAAAAATTTGGTTGTTCCTTTCATTCCAAATATTCCAAAGAAGAATGGTAGAACCCATCCAAACTAACTGCCTAATAAAATGATCAACACCCTCTTGATTAGGCCAATCCCTCCAAAGTCTGTTCAAAAGTGAAAAAATTGGACCACTTGTAAGCCAAGTAAAGTTGCCATTCTCCTCCATAGCTCAGAGGCTAAAGTACACTCAATAAAAATATGGTTGATATTTTCTACATTCTCTTCACACATTTCACATCTAAAAGGGCCATGAAAACCACGCTTCATAAGTTGCTCACCGGTAAGCACCCTACGATGCAATAAAAGCCAATTAAAGAACCTCACCTTAGGCCAGAGCTTTTGAGCCCACAATTGAGAAAATATGTCAGAAGAATGGTTGGGATTATTATGGCATAAGGTCAAATAACCTTGAGCAACTGAATACTCACCCTTAGTAGTGTTGTTCCATCCAAAACAATCTTTTTCATGGGACCAAGAGAGGGATCTCATATGAAGGATGCCTTGGATATCTTGTCTTTGCCTTTATGGGATTTGAATAGGCCAGGTCCTCAATAGGGATCCAATATCTACCAACCTTTGAATTACCGGTATGGTACCGATAGTAATTAGCCACCTTTATCCAATTAGCTCGGTGAAGCTCCTCCATCCAAGGCCTCCAATCGGGAAACCGAGTTATCAAAGGCTTGTGACCATCCCAAGAATCTGTCCAAAAATTTGCATGTTGACCATTATGAATGATCCAAAATAATTTTTTCTTTATCAAATCCTCACCGAGTCTTAAGAACTGCTAAAATGGGAGAACCTTTGGTAGGAAGTTGATAGCGAACAAGGTCTTCGAGGACTTTTGTTCTCAGGCATATTTAGCACGGAGATTATTGGCCCAAAGAGCATTGGGGTTATGCAACATCCTCCAATATAATTTAGCAGCTAAAGCTTTGTTGTTATTAATTGAAGACCGGAATCCTAACCCCCCTTCACTCTTAGGAAGACATAAAGTATCCCATTTCACCAAGGCCCATTTTCTTTTCTCCTTAGTACCACTCCAAAGGAAACGATGGCTGATTTGATCCAATTCTCGAAGAACACCTTTGGGATATTCAAAATGGAAGAAACATAAATAGGAATAGCTTGAAGGACTGATTTTACCAAGGTGATTCTACCCCAGGAAGAAAGCCACTTGTTGGTCCACTTTCCAATTTTCTTCTTGACTTTGTCCAACAACCAATTCCAATATTTATTTTTTTGCCTTTGAATATTTATGGGAATACCTAAATAAGTGATTGGAAGAGAGGTCTTCTTATATCTTAATTTATCCAAGACCATGGATTCCTGTCTAGCGGAGCAGTGAAAGAAAATAACTTTAGATTTGTCTTCATTGATCAAGCTGCCTGATAGCCTTAGAAAAATAGCTAATGATTTGCTTAATATTAGAAGCTTCCTTAAGCTGTAGCTTTACCTAAAAGGGTAGAGTCATCCACAAATTGAAGATGAGAGATAGGTCTAGCTCCATGAGCAATGGTAACTCCCTCAAGGGTTTTGTTTTCCCTCTTTTTGGTTATAGTCCTACCCAAGCATTCAACAAGAATGATGAATAAATAAGGGGATAGCGGGTCACCTTGCCTAATACCTCTGGAAGCTGGGAAAGGCTGAGAAGGCCTGCCATTGATAAGAACTAAGTAGGAAGCTGAAGAGATACATCCCATAATCCAATCCATCCAATCCTTAGAGAAACCAAATTGCCTCAAAACTTTGATAAGGAAGTGCCAATCCACTCTGTCATAAGCTTTGGATAAGTCTAACCGGATGAACATAGAAGGAGAATTTTGCATATCCATGGAATGGATGGCTTCTGAGCAAGAACTATCTCATCTACTATTTGACGTCCTTCCACATATCCCCCTTGCTCTGGGGAAATAATCTTATGCAAAAGAGGCTTCAACCTTTACTGCCATGATTTTAGTAATAATTTTGAGAAGAACATTACATAAAGCAATAGGTCTAAAAGCTGAGATATGATCAACCTCTTGAGCTTTTGGAACAAGAGTAATATAAGTTTTATTGATAACCTTCAAAATTTCTTTGGATTTCTTGGCTTCTTCCACCACCTCTAATAAATCAACATGAAGGATATCCCAGAACTCTTGGTAGAACTCAATAGGAAAACCATCAGGACCTGGGGTTTTCCCTTTTTGCATTTTAAAAACTACTTGTTGAAGCTCATTGATAGTAACAGGAGCAGTCAAAATAGAGTTCTCCTCAGAAGTGATAAGAGAAGGGATTGCTTGAAGAACATTTTGTTGTGAAGTTGAGTCAAGAGGAGTAGCAGCAAAAATATTGGAAAAGTAATCAACAACAATAGAGTTCATGCCATCCCAAGTATAAACAACATCTCCAGAATCTGATTTTAAGGAAGAAATAAAGTTGTGAGATCTTCGAGCTAGAAGAGATTTGTGGAAGAAATTTGTGTTTCGATCTCCTTCTTTGAGCCATTGAATTCTAGATTTTTGCTTCCATAAGATTTCTTCTCTTTTTTCCCATTCCTCTAGCTGAGTTGTGAGTTTAATTTCATCTGCACTTCTCTTCTCTGTGAGGCCATCTAAACGGATTTTCTTATTCAAATTTTCAAGATGAGCAATAACTTCATGTTTTTTTTTATGAACATCCCCAAACTCTTTTCGATTCCAAGTCTTGATTTTAGATTTAATGTATTGCGGTCTTTTGGCAAAACAGAACATCTTAGTCCCATGCCTAGGTTTACCTTCCTTCCACCATTGTTGCACATGAGGTCTGAAGGAAATGTCTCTAAGCCACATTAATTGAAAATGAAAAGGAGAGAAACTCACATTGGTTTTCCACATTTCCACCAACATTATTAAGAGTCTTCACTTTAGGAATGTGACCATGGATTAAGAAATTTTTAGAGAGCAAAAACCTATCCAATCTCTCCATTATACAAGCTAAGCCTTGCCTTACGTTAGACCAAGTCATAAGGCCATTATCTGGTTGGATATCCACAAGATGGAGGTTTGCAATATATTCGCTCATGAGGTCGGTACTTTTGTCCAAATTTCTATTTCCCCCCTTTTCTCATCCAGAGAGAGGATGGTATTGAAATCTCCTCCGATCAAGATCCAAGCTTTAGGAAAATGAGAGATAATATGAGTAATATCCTTCCACTTGTCTTCTTTTTTCCTCCAAAGAAGTCGGGGCATAAACAGTAATGTCAGAGCATAATCTGGTTGGAATGTCTACTTTGAATAGCTATAGCCAACAAACCCCAACTGCCAACCATATGGTGAATAACTACCTCTTTTGGGTCCCAAAGACAAGCAATGCCACCCGAAGTCCCTTGGGAGCCGAGGGAAACCACTTTTCAGTGGCCAAATTTTCTTGGCAATTAAGTCCATATCCTCCATTGACATCTTTGTTTCTTGAAGGAAAACAAGATGTGGATGATTTATCTGAATCATTCTTCTAATTTCATTTTGTTTTGAAAGACTCCCTTTGAGTCCTCTAATATTCCAAGTGATGATCTTCATTAATACCAGGGCTAAAAATGTTGGGAAGGGCATTAATCTTACCTTCCTCTACAAGCTTTTCACCTTCTTTTACCATATGATATTGATTGGTCTTGCGACCTACTTTTTGATTAGAATCCATCTTCAATTTTTTTCCTCTGTTTCTTGACTTATTCCAATTGAATCTGAGATGGCTTCTAACCTTGAAGAATGCTCATACACAAAATTTTACTAGATGGTTCAATGGAGTCTATATTGGGACCTGCATTATTTGAAGTTTTGACATTTGAAATATTGTTTTTCTTGTGTAAATTTTCTCCTTTTTTTCTGTTGAAAACCTTTGATTTGTTGGTTTGTCTCTGAGTTCTTTCCTTCATATTTAAATTGTGTTTCTAAGATTTCAATTTCCATTATTTCCTCTTCCTCACTTGGGACATCATTTGTGGAAAGGATTTCAAACATATTAGCAAATGACTTTGATTGATCCTTCATTACTTGGTTTTTTAAGTGTTCTTCTTCTTAGGTATTTGGAAACCTGCTGAGTTTATATCTTCTTTCTTTTGATCGGGAATTTTATTTGGGCAAGCAGCTGGCCAAATGACCATATTCATGGCAAATTCTACAACGAAAAGGAATGTTCTCATAGTCCACTACTTGCTCCCAAGTGTCTTCCCCAAATTGTAATGTGATCTTTTTAGGTAGGGGTTTGTCAAAATCCATTAAAACACAAATTCGAGCATAAATAATATGTTCAAAATTTTGAGTACAATCGGCGAGTCATCATAAAAGTTCCTAAAGAGTTTCCAATTGAAGAAAAAATAGTAGGATTCCAAAATTCAATAGGGAGGCCAAAGAGTCTAACCCACACGGGAGCTATAGAAGGCATCTCTTCTTCGACTTTAAATTTAGTATGCCGGGGCTTCATGAAAAGCCCTGCCCTTCCAAAAAACCAAGGACCCCCTTGAAAAGTTTTCTCTCTATCTTCATTATTAGCAAATAAAACAAGAAAATAACCATTTGGATAAATAGAGATTTGTAACTCACCTTTAGTTTTCCAGCTTTTTGCAGCCTAGACTTTGAAAGCGGATAGACTCGGACGAAAACCCACGAACCGACAAATTAGTCCTCTTTTTTCCAAATCTTCAATGCCGGTCTGAATGTTACCCATATCAAGCTTAACAATAGGAGTTCCATCAAGTTGCTTTAAGACATCCGACTCCGTTTTCCTGGGATCAATCTTAGGCATTCTTAGAGGTTTATGAGAAGCCCTAATATTGATATTAGCATTGGGTGAGGCTGTCCACCATGAAGGGCATCCCTAAAATTCATTTTTGGGACTGAGTCTTCAAAATTCTTACCCTTGATAGGGGTTTTTAGAGTAGAATTATTTTGTGGGTGCACCTTAGCACCAGATTCACTTGAGATATGAGCCATTTTTTGATCAACTGCTTGAAACTTATTTCGTGGTCTCTTTAATCCTTGCCCTAGACGTCGTGGAAAGGTATGGTTTTCACTTTTCTTTTGTGCAGCAAATTGGAAGCCGTTGTCACTCAAGTTCACTAGTATGATCTATTGAAAGACAAATTTCTAACCCATCTTGTATCCCCTGCAACATTTCCTGCTAAAATATTGAGCATAAACCACAAAAATATTGGCCGCTAGGGCCCGAAGGCCCTAAAAACCAACCTCTGGAGCTGCTTGCACTCAACCCGAATGAAACCCTCGCATAGCCGCTTGCCAAATATATCGTTCACACATAGGGATGCGCTAGGATCTGTGTTGCTCCAAATGATATGAAAATTGGTGGAGACGTTCTAGGGTTTTTCAGGCATCTACCCTCAAAATTTTAGCTCAATCCGAGTTCGGATGAGTGAGATATGGCCGAAACGAGTTCGGAAGTTTGGGCAGTCCTGCGAAAAACGTCCCCCCCCTTTTTATATATATATCACAATTTTCAAAAACTAATTTATAGTGGAAAACACCCCTTTCGAGGTGCCACTTTCAACAGGTTGGGCATAGGAGGAATGGAGCCTTGTCGGCCTCTACCAACACATAGGACATTCCTAACTATACCATATATCTGCGGGATGGAGACAAGGGGAATGGAACCTGGGTCGGCCTCTACCAGCACCAAGGGCATTTACCACTGCACCACAACAAGCATATTCCTTGGAACTATGTTTAGTTGTTCAAACATGTCATCAATATCCAGGGGGTATTGTTGTTGTATCTACCACATGTGATTGATATATGCCATCT
Source organism: Wollemia nobilis (assembly GCA_028583015.1). Classification (NCBI taxonomy): domain Eukaryota; kingdom Viridiplantae; phylum Streptophyta; class Pinopsida; order Araucariales; family Araucariaceae; genus Wollemia; species Wollemia nobilis. The sequence goes on from JAQPPZ010015531.1 coordinate 433,521, forward strand.
CAGTTTCATCTTCATAATCACTGTCAGAGATCCAAAGGCCTTCATCGGTTCTAATAACTGTTTGTGATGTTAGAGGCTTGTCTTGCTTGAGCAAATAGATCTAGACCCATTGGGGTTGTTCGGATCTCTACAAGGGGACCTAATTTTCTTGAGGTGGCACTTGATCGATTGGAGCATCCAAAGGGAACATTGCCAAGAGGCTTTCTTTATAATCATCCATGGGGGTCACTTGTGAGTGAGTTTTATCTGATTCAAAGGGGTACCATGGTGCTACCTCATGTTATGACTCCTTCTGAATATCCTTCTTGACCTTGTCTATACCTCTCTTGTAGGTAAGTTCTCAAACTTTCTCCTCTCTCGAGCGAAGGGAAAGGGTTGTTGAGGTCAACAAGGTTGGTCATCAACAATGGGAGATAATAACCCAGTGTATATGTCATGTTAGGGTTGGCATATGGATCTAATGCTAATCCCCCCTTGTTGCCTATCCCTAGGCCTTGCATGTTCTCTACCAAGATTTCCAAGGGTAGGGGGTGGTTGAACCCTACTCCTGACTTGTCGTATGGAATTTGGTATCTTCGTTGGCAAAGAACACGCACTCCTTGCCCATATCTGCCTAACCCATATCCATGCTAATTGCATTGGCCAAGGTATCTCAAAGCGAAGTCTGGGTTGGAAAAATAGTTGACATATTTAGTAAAAGGCTCTTCATATTCGTCCTCTTGCATGTATGGTTCAATACCATGATCAAGGCCCCCATACACAAAGTTTTTCTAATTTGGTGGGTAGCCTAGAGGAACAATGATATCGATGGAGAGGTGAGGTCTCCCCATGTCTCGCATGGATTCTAATGTAGGTGTTGCTACAATATTCCACACTAGATACTCCCCTAGGCCCGTATTGGCCATTTCAACGGTGATTGTTGATGATTGAGGGGGAGGGAATGAAAGTTCTTCCTGAGTCCACTCCATGTCGGGTGAACTAGGAGCCTTGACTTCCATTCTGCTAGGCATATCCTTAGTAGAGATGGTTGAGACTGATGGTTGTGCCTCTTACAAGGGTTTCTTCCCTTTGTCCTTTGGTGTGGCCACCATAGGTGGCATTGTTGGTGAAGGACCAGATGATGAAGATGGACCCAGTTGGGGTTTTTATGGACTTGTTAATGGGGATGCCTACAAAATCGGACCTTGTTTAGATGGATTCAACTAAAAATCCAAATGCATTGATGGAAGGGTCGATTGTGGCATCAACTGCACCGCATTGCAATACTTGAAGGGTTCCAAGTCCGTCGGGACTACATGCACCTGCCATTTGAAAGTTTACTTTAAGAACTGATGAGCTATCGAAGGGACACACTTCATGCCCTTAATCCATGGTCAACCCAGCAAGATGTTATAGGCCATCTCACCCTCCAATATGTGGCACAATGTAGGTATAGTATTTTTTCCCACTTGGATGGGTAGGACAATTGTGTCAACTGTCAAGCATATTGCATCATTGAATGCTCACAGTGTATAGGTGGAGGCTAAAAATTCAGCAACATATGCTTCCTCCATGAAGCATTCTTCATCTTGTTGGTTTTCTACATACAGGCCTTCCTCTGCAAGAAATAATTCTCCATTACAAAGCATGACTTCATATGAGTCTTTACAAGACTCTTCAAAAGGATCTAATTCAGAAACTGCTTCAAGAAAGCAAGGTTCCTCCTTGCTTAAACAATCTTCATGATTGTCACTCATGGCTTTATGGGTATCCTCATCAAACCCATAAACATCCTTTAACACTTTCCATGCCATTGTAGCTGATCTACAATTGGCTATGAGAGGAAAAACATTATTTTCCATTCCTCTCCTCAAATCCATAAGAGCTAAGCAATTTGCATATTGCTGCTCCTTCTCTTTCTCTCCTCACCTTGTAGCTTATTCCAAGAGGGTTCCTCATAGCCTTCTTGAACTATATCCCATAAGTCTTGAGCCTTCAAGAAGGTCTTCATCATTATGCTCCAAATAGCATAATTATCTCCATTGAATTTGGGTACTTCCAATTCTTTATACATGGTGGCCATTCTGCAATTCACAATTCATCAATCTTCCACCTAGCTCTCAGCCACTCCTTTCTTGTAGAATTATGATATACTTATCTAAAAATCCACTAATTTTCAGATCCAAATTCACACAAATGAGAAATATGTGATCAATTTACTTTTGCCCTTTCTAGATCTTAGAGTGTTTTTTAGACAACCTCAATGTTCTTCACATAAATCAATCCATATAACCCCAAAATTTTTGAAAATTAAACTCTGTATTCTTGAGACAATAATCTAAAAACCCTCTAAATTTTAGAAGAAAAATCACAAAGGTGAAAAATATGTGATCATTTACTTTTTCCCTTTTTATCACAATTTCGGATCTAGGATTGTTGAAGGAAAAATAAATATTCACATAAATCAATAAATACAGATCCCAATGATCTGAAATTTTGTCTGAATTATGATTTTATCGAAATAATATTTCTCCCAAAATTTTAGAAGCAAATACCTTGTATTCCACCTTATACAACCATTTTATTGAAAAACTAAAAATGCTAATAAAATCAGAAAATTAGCTCCAAATCACCTAAAATTTTTACAGAATCCTCTTGATACAATTACCTAACAACCCTAAAAATTTCATAATCAAATACCTTATTATTCGTGATATATTAATGATTTACTCGAGCTCTTCCTTGCAAATCTGCTGAGTGCTGGCCACTTGAGTTTCTCTGACAAAGTGTGTGTTTCAGATCTCTTCACACCACTCTCCATAGGTTTTGATCCATTTGATAAAACCTGCTCTGATACCAAATGAGAAACAATGGTGAAATTGTTCTATTGATCAACAATGCATTACATAGTTTTATAGTTCTTGAAAGAACTAAAAATAGATATGGTGGTTGAGATAAATCCTCTTAAACTTATTACAACAAACTAACTTAAAGATAGCTCTTATCCTAACAACATGCTAATATTGGACTATGGTCAAACATTAATCAACCAAGCCAAAACCTCAACTTATTCTAATCAAATTAACTAGAAATATGTAAATCAAAACATTAAACTAAAACTAAACACTAGGACTTAATACTTAGGACTAAGGAGGCAATGTTGAAAATATTCCAACAAACTTTAGGTGCTTCAAGGCTGCTATTGTAATGATATTACTGGATGATCCAGTGTCCACCAATACCCTCTTGTATGGAATCACATTAACCCATGTGATGACGTGCAGGGGTGGATCCACCATGTCACCAGCCACTGATTTTAATTTGTCCTCTCGAAAGGTGATGACTGACTCAGTGCATCGTTTGACATGTCCCACAAAGTTGTTAAAGGAGTTTACTTTGTGGGGATGTAACTTGATGGATTTTAGTATCTCCATTAGAGCCTCCCGATGGGGCGTTTATTATTGTATGAGCTCATATATGGAGAGCCTAGCCGATGTTGTCCTTAAACTCTAGGTGAGTTTGGTTCGAATCGTGGCCACTGGTCTAGGTGGAGGAGGTTGTGCAAGGTGTTGTTGTGGTTGTGACATTGTTGGCACCTCTCCTGTAGCTACCGTAGAGGCAGCTATGCTCGGGTACCTCTTGCTCTGAGTCACTATACTGATCATCCCTACATACCCCTGCATGGGGTAGTTCTGTGTGACCTCATTGACTTGTAGGGTCTTTGCCTATGCATCATGGGTAGGTAAGGGGTATTTAAAGACCTCCATTTGTTGATTGCTTGGTGCCACGAGATTATCCACCACTAATGTCTTGTTATCTATTAAGTCTTGCACCAAGCCTTTAAACTTCCAACATGCATTAAGGTCATGTCCCTTCCGTCTATGGAACCTATAGTATAAGTCTTCCCTGTAGCCCTTAGGTTTTGGTGCATTGGGGTCTATGGGTTGAATCTCGAGCAGGTTGATCAAGTTTGCCACTAACAAGCGATCAAACAGGGAGTCTCTGGACTCTGTGTAAGGTGTGAATTATCACCTAGGGTGATGCTACTGATTTTGTTCTTGCCTTTGATTTTCTTTGTCATAACTGTTAAGAGGCACTTCCTGATAGTTAGCCTTTTGGGGTTTTGTTGCTTGTGCAAGCTTAGGGATGTTTATAGCAACCTGATTGACCACAATGGGTTTCTATTGCATGGTCCCTATTTTGGTGTTCTTAGACCATTCTTTCTTCTTTGGCTTGGTTATATCGGCATCCTAAATCTTGATCTCCTCAATGATTCTAGATTGCGCCAGAGCGTCCTCTAAAGTGGCATATTGCTGTAGTTGTAATAGCATAGAGATTGATCTCAAACAGCTCTTTGAGAACATTTGGGTGAGGTCAAACATAGGAGGGAGGTAGGGTAGCTTTGAAAGAAAATTCCTCCACCGGTTCCCATAGGCCACCATGGTTTCTTCCTCATACTTCCTGAGGTTGGCTAGGTCTCTTAGTGATGCCTTCTTCTTAGTGTTGAAGGCGAAGCGTTCGAGGAATGCATCCACTAGTTGATCTAAGTTACTAATGTTGTGCTTTGGCAATTGAGTGAACCAATCCAAGGTAGGGCCTGCGAACGTGGTGATGAATGTTCTTAACAACAAAGCATCATTGTCTTAAATGCCAAAGCATTGGCTCAAGAATCTAGTCACATGCTCTTGGGCATCTTCCTCCCCTCTAAATATTGCCAACTGAGGCAGTTTAAAGTGTTCAGGGTAAGGGGGTGTCGGAACTGATGGATGCACAGGATGACTACGAAGTTGGTGTAAAGTGGGATTTTGGGGCCCAGAAGTCTTGGTCTCCATAGACTCCAAGCACTCTAGCAGCACTTTATATGTATCGAAAGATTTAATTTCTTCCTCCTTAGTTTGCTCCTATTGTGGTTTGTGGGAAACTTGAGGCCTATGGAGGGGTGGCCGGATAGCAGCCCCTCCACATTGGTAGGGCATTTCGGCCCGCTCTTCTTCTTACTCATACTCCTCATAGGCTTCTTGAGGATTTTTTGGATGAAACCTATAACCATGGGTGGGTCCCCACGGGGGGTGCCCATTGTTGTTCTTGGGAGTGGCCTCCCGCTCAGGTCTAGGAGGTCTCAAAGGTAGCACTTGGTAAGGTCACGGGGACCTGTCTCACACCAAGGGGTTGCACCTCTCATATGGTTCTACTCTTTGGGTGTGAGGGGTTGGAACCCTCTCAGGCACCGTGTTATGGAGAAGCTCATCTATTTGGTGCCGAATGCACTCTTTGCTAAGGCGATATAGATGCTCTAGCTGCTGTTGGTCTTGCTCAAGCTACGTGATCCATGCTTGGTGGGAGACATGTCTAGCGACTGCCAAGTCAAATTTTTCCACCATCTTGAGTCTAGGAGACCTAGATGCCTCTCCTATGCATTTATCTCGATCATGATGATTCGAATCTCTATAGGTTGCTTCCCTCTATCGAGGTTGGCGATATTCACTTGAGGCTTTGGCCTTAGTAGGTGATTCTGGTAGATAGCAGGTGCGGAGGCACATTGCTCCCACGCTATGTATTGCTATTGATGAATGTAATGGTCTTCCTTGTGCTCCCTTTCATATATGTGAAAGGGGCAGGCAGAGTTGGCTCACCCTATTTGAAGAGCCTTGTGCTCTGGATTTGGCTTATTATTCCTAATAGTGATGGGGGGTAAATGAGGTATGACATAATCATGTGGCCTCTCCTCATGGACCCTATGCTATTCTAGCACTTCATCGCACGGTGGCCACTCATATTGAGCTTCTAAGGGATCCTTCCCATTTATATTGAGTGCCACGTGTAAGGACTCCTCCTGAAAGGGTCTATGTTGGATGGGAGTGCCCCTCGAAGGGGTGCCTCTATAGTCCCATTCTAAAATGGCACGATGTGGACTCTCTTATGGGTCGGGCTGCCAAGGTGGTATGACCAAGTCCTTGGGGCTATAGCGGAGGTGACTTGTGCCCCCTTGTACACTCTTCGTAGCTCCTACCCGTGATTGGGCTTGGCTATGGGTGTACACCATGGTGGTGTTTTCCTACAAGATGCATAGATTTTTATTTCTTTTTTTATGATTTTTATGCTACACTAAACAGAAAATATCACACACACAAAGCAATGATTATCTCATTTAAATATTAAAAGTGTGCCCTAAATCTAGTTTAGTGTGTTTTGATTTTTGTTTTGAAAGCTTTTGTAAAGAATGTTTAAATGCAATATGATGGCTCTTATGACTCCCAAAAATGGTCGCCCCTTCGATATACCATTTCCAGGCCGATATACCAACCTCTCTATATACCCGCCCTTACGTGAGGGAAACTATTGGTACGTGAGAGCAGATGGTACATGGAACGTAGGCGGTACGAAAGGGGAATCACCCTATTTTTGACACCTACCATAGAAGACTTATCCTCATGCATTGGGAATCACCCCAACTACACTTGGTCAGCTTTCATCAAGATTTACGTCTAGCAATAGTAGCGATCGGGGTTGTGAATGCAAAAATTCAAGCCAAGGTGGTGATGAAATCCACCGTTGGTCTTGATTAAGGGTTGGGGTTTTATGACCAGCTCCTTGGTGTTTATATTGCCACGTGATGTGTGGGGTTATTTTTAGTTTTGCATAAGATAAAAAAACATGCAGTAAAAAAAAACTTTCCCTAAGCAAGCAAATAACCAGAAAACAGAAAATAGAAAGCAAAAAATGACAAAAGGTTTTTAGGACCCCTACCTCTTCTCTGCCCAAATCGGCTGGTTCTAAATTTCTATCCTGAAACTACACAGAGAGCTATTCATCCCTAGGTGGGATGAATAATAGAACTGTATTCATCATAGGGTGGGATGAATGCCCATTCATCCCTGGGTAAGACGAATTCCAGCTCTGTATTCATCACAGACTAGAACAAACAACAGTCTAGCGTTTGAAAACTTGGTACCTACAAGCAAAAACAAGCAATTTTTAATCAGATTTATGATCTCAAAAATAGAGGACAATGTCCCACCGTGATCGCCACTGAAAGCACAAGGATACGGAAAAAAAAAAGGAAAATCCAAGATGCGATGCAAACAAAACAAAAGATAACACTAAATCCTATGAATTGAAAGTGCATGAAAGGAGAGAAGCATAAGTGAATCAAAACCAAATAGAAAGCCAATGTGGAAGATATACTTTTTATTAATATGCTTCAGAACTCGGTTACAATTTTCCTCCTCCCTTTTTAGGGGCTAGGAGAGTTAAATGTGTTCTTGTCACATCAATGGATGTCATTCCTTCTTTCGCGTGCCCACATGTAAAGTGGGCGGACCAAACGTCGCCACCACTTGCGTTGATGAGTCTTGAATCCTTGATGCTCCTCTAATGTTGAGACCCTATATTCAAGGAAACAAGAAATAGTCAGTAGCACCTGTAGATAAAATGAAAAATGCAATCCCCACGCCTTCAATTAGTACATGCAAAATATAAATAAAATGATAACTAAAATAGATCCAAATGAACTAAAAACTTGATAGGGGCATCAAAACATCACAGGGAAGACACTGCAAATGGAACAGTCAAAAAATTCACCACAGATTCGTATTCACTCCGAGGCGGGATGATTAGACCTGCAACAAAGTGTCAAAAAGCACAGTCCCAAATGTCACATCCAGGAAGCTCCAAATCACCTACAAAGTTGGGGGTTAGCTAAAAGGGGGTATTTTGGGAAGACCCAGAAGGTCATATTTTCCCAATTTGGCCTCTATCACTAGGAATTTGATGATGCTACCTGCATGTTAGTAAAGGTGAGAAATGATAAAAACATGATCAAAAATGCTCAAAACGATGTGAAATTTAAATGAAAACCTATCTAAGAAGCATAGAATCAGATGCAAAAATAACAGAAAGGAAATCTACTATATATTTCTAATCACTCTGGGGTGGGGCGATTAGAACTACAGCAGTGCGGGGGCGCCCGGGGGCAGGACGCCCATCGTTTGGGGCCCTATTTCAGCACCAATCCACTTGGGATGGGTCCAAAACCTCTTGTGGGGTGTTTTTGACAAATTTGGTAGGATTTTGTGGCCAAATGTCGGGTTTTGGTTCTAGATTTGCCCTTCCAATAATCACCCAATGACCTCCTCTCCAAAAGAGATCAAGGATGTGAAAGGCACAAATCAAAAAGGGTGTGTGGATGTAAAATGGTAGCACTTCATTGCTCAAAATTCTCCTTCTCTATATATTTTGGGGTGAGAAGACTCACCATTTTATAGACCTGGGGGTCTCTTTGATTGAGCATGCAGAGGCGCCACTTGGCAATCATGCCTTCCTAGGGGGGAGAAGATTCCTCCCTGATTAGGGGCTCCATGACTGCCCCTGTAACTGCCTCTAACACTCAAAAATGCTCACTCACACTCCCATGCAATGAAGGAAGAGTTAAGTGGTGGATCTGAGCTACCATTTGTCAAGATTTGACTTTTTGCCCGTCAAACCTGCTATTCGCCCCACCCTGGAGTGAATACTGCTAATCGTCCCTGGGTGGAGCGAATACTAGTTTGTAATCATCCTTAGGTGGAACGAGTATGGAGCAGAGTGCCTGAAGGTGCCAAATTGACCTCTGACCTTCCAAAACTATTGTGAGAGTGGTTAGGACCACTATTTAACCTCTGGGGGCTGCCCTGGGGGCTGTGTGTGTCAATGCGATCAGTGTTTGCAGTCACATAATTGGATTGGTGCCATTTTGGTGTCTACACCTACAGAACCTCCCCATGCTCCTCATCTCATCTCTGTAGTAGATCCTCCAATCATGCTATCTTAGTGTGATACCTAGCCCCCATGTCCCCTAGAACTGCCTAAGGCATGGGCATCTTTGGGATGGCGAGGCTACTCCGACACCCACTGCTCTAGAATGTCTTGTATATCGGCTATTCCAGAACCCCTAGGACATACCTAGTTAAGTCTTCAACCTCCACCATATCTACATCATCGAGAGAAGCTTCCCAACCCTCCCCCGATGCCTTTGCATCCTCACCACCTGTTGCTGTCGCATCTGCACCTCCTAGAGGCCCCTCACCCCGCCATCGCTACATCGTCCACCATTGGTCATACTCTAAAGTCGTCTCTACATTGTCCATGTCAAGGACATCAATAACTGCATCTGACTCCTCATCCAATGGCTCAATTATCGGCCAGGCTAGATTCCTCTTATCGCCTCGATGTTGATAGATCAAAGGCTCACCAAGAAATCCCTGGTGCACCCCAAACTGTCAAGTCACCCAGACGTACGAGAAGTACTCCTACTTGGTCCCATGTTGCCCGATCATCCACCTCCCCCTACGCACCCATTGAATCCACTCCTTAGCCTCAGGCCAGGCTGGACAGTCCTAGTATGGATGCTAGAACACCTCCCCTAGAGCAAGACGCTAGAAGGCATTGGCATAGTGCCCTATGGCACTAGCCCATCATTGAATCTGCTCCTGCTCCTCTGAAATTTTTCATAGAGTAGCATAACCAATATCCCTATCCACCATATCTACTCGAGTGGTCCAAGGCAATCCCTATGATCGCTCCACAGCAATGTCTTTGCCACCCCCAACACTGTAATAGGTAGCTGCATCCAATCCCCTTCTGCCTTTGACAGTGGACCTCGTACAACTCATCATAAAGTTATGCTAGTAATGTTTGACCCCACCTCATAATCAGGGGCACTGAGGTCAGACACTCCATAATTCTAAAAACCACCTCAAGCAGGTTCCAAGGGAACCTCACACCTAAGGAGTCGAGAAGCAACATGTTGGAGATGAGAGTCATGAGTAGTGCATGCCTCACTCCCAACACGCCCTTCTCCAGCCACCATCGCACCAAAATCTTGCCAATAAGGTAGTCCCCCTCTGCCCTCTCCACTGCCTCATCCAACCCCATCTTCGTCTCATGCCCAAAGAACCGTGTCAACACCGTCGTCCGCTGATCATGAGGAGTAGTCCGAATGGGTAGCTTGTCTATCAAAATATGTAGAATCTGATAAACATCCTCCAGAGTCACTATCATCTCCCCTATTGGGAGATGAAATGTGTTGGTTTGGGGATCCCACAAATTGATCAGGGTAGTCAAATATGCCCGATCCCCCACCACAGGCTCTAACCAAGTCACCTACTTGAGCCCAAGGGCATCAAGCCACTCCCAGTCTGCCATAGTCAGCGCCTCCCATGCTTCATAGAATACCATCAACTGACGGTACCAACTCTTCACCACCTGCAAAACAAAAAAAAACCACAAAAACATTAAAACATGACAACAAAAATAAATTGTACAAGCAAAATTAACAAAATGTACATCAAATGCATTCTAAAATTCAAAAATAAACTGTATAGCACTAAAACAAATATAAAACAATGTATACAAATTGTACAACAAAAACATTTAATAAGCTGTGTTAGTCTCACAATGACACTAGGGGGTGAATCAGTGTAGCTCTTAAAAACTTAAATCTTCAACTCTTAAAGTCGAAACAATGAAAACTTAAAACCCAATAAAGCAAATATAACAAGAGAGCATCACACAACACAAGATGTGTCGAGGTTCACAAATTTGGCTACTCCTCAAAAATTGATTGTTTGGACTTCCATCCAAATCTAGCCTTTGCAAAGCAACAACTTTATAATCAATTTACCAGCACCAACTGGAAGGAGCACCAACCCATGATTTATCTGCACCAATAGAAAGGAGCACCAACCCCCGATTTACCAAGACCAATCGGAAGGAGC
>JAQPPZ010015532.1:0-45232 GCA_028583015.1 Wollemia nobilis
ATTGTTGATGCTTGGGAGGGAGGGAACGGGAGGCCTTCCTGAGTCCATTCCATGTTTGGTGGGTTAGGAGTCTTAGCTTCCGTTGTGCTAGGTATTTCTTCTGTTGATACAGTTGATATTGTTGGCAACCTCTCTTCTAGGGGCTGAGCCTCTTTCAGGATCTATTTTCCTTTGTCCTTTTGTTTAGCCATGACAGGTGGCATTGGTAGTGAAGGAGAAGATGATGAAGACTCACTTGGATAGGATTTTTGTATTGGACCCTGTTTAGATGGATTTAACTAGAAATACAAATGCATTGAAGGGAGGGTCGATTGAGGCATTAATTGCACCACATTGCAATATTTGAAGGGTTCTAAGTCCATCGGGACTACATGTACTTCTCATTAAAATGCATACTTTAGACACTGGTGAGCGATCGAAGGGACACACTTCATGTCCCTAATCCATGGCCACCATAGCAGTATGTTGTAAGCCATATCACCTTCCAAAACATGGCACAATGTTGGTATCGCCTTTTCTCCTACCTGGACAGGCAAAACAATTATGCTGACTGTCGAGCATATCCCATCGTTGAATGCTCGTAGTGTATATGTGGAATCCGTGATATGAGAGGCTGGCAGCTTCAGATGTTTTAATGTTGTGATAGTAATGATGTTACTGGACGAGCTAGTATCTACCAACACTCTCTTGTACGGGATCCCATTGACCCACACGATAACGTGTAGGGGTGGATCTACCATGTCATTCGATATTGTTTTAACTTCATCCTCTTTGAAGGTAATGACCGGCTTCGTACATCATTTCACATGTCCCATGAAGTTATTGAAATAATTTGCTTCATGAGGCTGTAACTCGATGGCTTTCAAAATTTCCATGAGAGCTTCCCTATGGGGTGTTGACTATTGAATAAGCTCGTAAATGAAAAGCCTAGTCGATGTGGTCCATAAAATTTGTGTGAGTTTGGTCCGTATCGTGACCTCGGGTCTAGGCGGAGGCAACTGCATAGGGCTTTGTTGAGGTTGTGACATTGTTGGAACTTCTCTTGTAGCTACCTCGGGGGCAACTCCTGGATACTTTTTGTTCCTGGTCACTATGTTGATCATTCCCACAAATCCTTGCATGGGAAGATTCTGTTACACCTCATTGACCTGAAGACGTTTTTCCTGTGCCTCATGGGTAGGCAAAGGGTCCTTGAAAACCCCCATTTGTTGATTATTTGATGCTATGGGGTTGTCCACTACCAATGTTTTATTGTCGATCAAATCTTGTATTAATCCCTTGAATTTCCAACATCCATTTAGGTCATGTCCCCTTCGCCTATGGAACCTGCAATATAATTCCTCTCTGTATCCCTTAGGCTTGGGAGCATTAGGATCTATAGTTTGGATTTTTTGAAGGGTGACTAAATTTGCAGCTGACAAACGGTCAAATAGGGAGTCCCTGGACTCCACATAAGGGGTGAATTGTTGCCTAGGGTGACACTGCTGATTTTGCTCCTATTTTTTATTTTCTCTTTCATAAGTAGGAGGCACTACCTGATAATTAGCCTTTTGGGGCTGTATTTCTTGCACAGGCTTGGGGACATTTATCGCAACTTGATTAACCGCAGCGGGGTGTGATTGTGTAGTCCCAGTATTAGTGTTTTTGTTCAACTCTTTCTTTTTAGGCTTGGTGATTGTGCCTTCCCCTATTTTGATCTCTTCTAAAACTCTGGCTTGCGCCAAAGCTTCTTCTAGGCTGGCGTATTGCTACAGCTGCAATAGCCCAGAGATCAATTTCAAGCAGCTTTATGCAAACATCTATGTGAGGTCAGACATAGGGGGAAGGTAGGGTAGCTTAGAAAGCAGAGCCCTCCATCGATTCCCATATGTTGCCATTATCTCTTCCTCATATTGCCTGAGGCTGGCCAGATCACTCAGTGATGCCTTCTTCTTGGTGTTGAAGGCAAAGCATTCAAGGAACGCATCTACTAATTGATCTAGGTTATTTATGTTGTGTTTTGGTAACTGTGTGAATCAATCCGAGGTAGGACCTGCAAATGTGGTTATGAATGTCCTAAGAAATAATGCATCATTATCCTGAATGTCGAAGCATTGGATCAAGAATCTTGTGACATGTTCTTGTGCATCCTCCTCACCTTTAAAGATTGCCAACTGAGGCAAATTGAAATGTTTGAGGTAAAGAGGTGTGGGCACTGAGGGATGCACTTGATGACTACGAAGTTGACGTAATGTGGGATTTTGATGCCCAGAAGCTTTTGTCTCCACAGACTCCAAACGCTCTAATAGCGCTTTGTATGCATCGAAAGATTTAATTTCTTCCTCTTTTGTTTGCTCCTGTTGTGAGTTATGGGAGACTGGAGGCCTATGGGGGGGTGGCCGAATGGTAGCCCTCCCGCCTTGATAGGGCATTTTGGCTCGTTCTATTTATGGTTCATATTCCTCATGAACTTCCTGAGGAGTCTCTAGGCGAGACCTATGATACTGAGTGAGTCCCCGCTGAGGGTACCCATCATTGTTTTGGGAAGTGGCCTCCCTCTTAGGTCTATAAGGTCTCGGAGGTAAAGCTTGACGACGTTGCGGAGACCTGTCCTGCACCAAAGGATTATACCTCTCATATTGTTATGCTTTCTGGGTGCGAGGGGTTGGCACCCTCTCAGGTAGTTTATAATGCAGCTCATCCACTTTGTGCTACATGCACTCTTTACTAAGGCGGTATAAGTACTCTAACTCCTGATGACCTTGCTCAAGCTACATGATTTGGGCTTGGCGGGTGGCATGTCTGGCAACTGTCGGGTCAATTTGGTCTGCCATATTTTGCTCAGGAGGCTTGAATGTTTCTCCTATGTATTTGCTTCGGTCTTGATGATCTAAAATTTCAATGGGTCACTTCCCTCTGTCGAGGTTGGCAGCATTTACTTGAGGCTCTAGCCTCGATGGGTGACCATGATATCTAGAAGGTGCAAACACGTAGGGTTCCCATGCTGCATTTTATTCCCAAGGAATGCGATGGTCTTCCTCGTACTCCCTTTCATGGTTGTGAAAGGGGCAGGCAGAGTTAGCTCGCCCTGTGTGGAGAGCCCTGTGCTTTGGGTTTTGTCTTTCAGTTCTAATGGGAGGCAAAGGAGAGGTGCCGTATTGATGCTATCTCTCCTCATGGACACTTTGCCTCTCTAGCACTTCATCGCACTATGGACACTCAGATCTAGCCCCAAAAGGTGATTTTCTATTTACGTCGAGCGCCATATGTAAAGCTTCTTCCCGAAAGGGGCTTTGTTGAATGGGCATACCCCACAGAGGGGGGTCCCAATAATTTCTTCTTGATGTGGCCTGATGTGGACTCTCTTGTAGGCCAGACCGCGAAGGCAGTATGGCCAAGTCCTCAGGGCTAAAGCGAAGGTGACCAGCGCCCTCTCTTTGTGCACCTTCCGCAACATCCACCCTTGATTGGGCTTGGCTACGGGTGTACACCATTGTGGTGCTCTTCTACTAGCTAAGAAAATTTTTATCTCGTTTATGATGATTTTATTTTTGTTACACTAAGCAGAAATGAACACACACATACACAAATAGTGATTATCTCTTTTAAGGATTAATAGTGTGTCCTAAAATGGTTTAGCGCATTTTAATGTTTTGTTTTATTTTTGGAAAGTTTTGAAGAACGTTTAAATGCAAAATGTTGGCTCATATGACTCCCATAAATGGTCGCCCATTCAATATACCATTGCCAGACCGATATACCAACCTCTCTATATACCCGCCCTTACGAGAGGGAAACTATAGGTACGTGAGAGTAGATGGTACGTGGAACATAGGTGGTACAAAAGGGGGATTGTCCTGTTAATGACACATACCATAGAAGACTTATCCTCGCGCGCATGGGAATCACCCCAGTGACACTCGGTCAGCTTTCAGCAGGATTTATGCCTAACAACAGTGACAATCAGGGGAAATAGATGCAAAGTCAAGCCAATGTGGTGATGAACCCACCGTTGGTCTTGCTCAAGGGCTGGGGTCTTACAACCAGCTCCTTGGTTTAAAACGTGCCATGTGACGTGTGTGTGGTTTATTTTACTTAAAATTGAAACATGCAAGCAACCACTATTTTCTTTAAGCACGCAAGAATTGACAGAAAGTGAAAGCAAAAAATCAGAAAATGACAAAGACAGTTTTGGAACCTTACCTCTTTTCTACCCAGACTTGTTGTTTCTGATCCTCGGCTCTGAAAATTTACAGACAAAAATTCATCCCTCTGTGAGACGAATTACAGAATAAAATTCGTCCCTACCAGAGATGAATTTAAATTTGTCTCAGGGTCAGACGAATTACAGTAAAGTATTCGTCACAGTCAGAGACAAATAACATTCTGCTTAAAAAAAAAAGTGTACCTATCAAGCACAAAACACAGAAATGGATCAATTACTTGATCTTAAAACCAGGGGACAGAGTCCCACCGTGATCACCACTGAAAGCACGAGATTCCAGAAATAAAAAGAAACACTAATTGCTGCAATGTAAACTAACTAGATTGATGCACGAGACAAAGTGGATATAATCGAATCAAAACCAAACGTAAAAGGAGAAAGCAGGAGCACAACCCTTTTTATTAATTTGATTCCAACTTGGTTACAATATATCTCCTCCCTTTTTAGGGGCTAGGAGAGTTAGCAAGTTTCCATTACAAAAGAGAATAGTGATCTTCTTTTTGCATGCCCACATGCAAAATGGGCGGGCCAAAGAGTTTCCACCACTGGTATTGATGGGTCTTCGATATTTGTTGTTCCTCTTGCATTCAAAGAAACAACAAAAAGAGTTAGTAGCACCTGCTGCAAATAGGAAAAGTTTGTTCTTTGAAATTAACAAAAGATGCATGTAAAATATTATCGAAAACAATGAATAAAATGAATCTAAGTCACCTGCAAATTTGACAGAGACCAAAAGACCTTACCAGAGGGCCACTGCCATCAAAACAGTCAGCAAATCTACTTTTTACTGTAATTCGTCCCTGGGCGGGATGAATTCTGCTGCTATTCATCCCTAGGTGGGACGAATTCGCTTGTGATGAAAATCCGAGTTGATGCCGCTCCAATTTCGAACCTCGATACCTCCAAAACACCTACAAACATAGGGGTTACGTAATTGGGGCCATTTTGGTATGACCCAGATGGTTGGATTCTCCCAATTTGGCCTCTATCCTCAGGAATTCGATGTCGCTACCTGCAAGTTAGTGAAGGCTACAAAATCGACAAAGGATGATAATGTTTGATGAATGTCTTCTGAAATCAATATTGTGAGCTATCTAAATAGCATAGAACGTAATGTGAAATGAATAAGCAATAACGGAATAGACTAAAATGAAACTAACAAAAATGTATGGGGTGCCCAAGCGGGCCGCCCCCGTTAGAACTTGATTTTGATGCCAATCCACTAGGGATGGGCCCAAAATCTCTTGGGATTGTGTTGTCGGAAAATTGGTGGGTTAAAGTGGTCAAATGTTGGGTTTGGGTTCGGATCCACGGTTCCAAAAGCTACCCAATAACCTCTCTTATGAAAGAGATTAATGGATGTGAGAAGGTGAATAAAAGAGGATGCAAATGGGTGTTCAAGTGGGCAGCACTTCGTTGCTTGAAAATGCCTCCAATATCCTCTTTTGGGTGGGAAAGTCCACCATTTTATAGACCCATGGGGTCTCTTTGGAGGGGCATGCAGGGATGCCATGTGGCGGCCATGCCTTCCAAAGAGGGAGGAGACTCCTCCCTGACTTGGGCTTCCATGACTGCCCTTGTGACAATCCTCTAACTACCAACCTACCCACCTACACGTGCATGCACGATAGGAGGCAATAATTGACTGTCCTCGGCTGCCACTTGGTGGCATTTTTATTTTTGCCCATTAAACCCTGAATTTTTCCTGACCAGAGATGATTTCAGAATTCGTCCCTGGGTGAGACAAATCCCAGTTAGTATTCATCCCTGGGTGAGACGAATACTGGGCAAAGTGCCTAAATGTGCCAAATTGCTTCTTGACCTTACAAAATTGCTATGAAAGTGGTTAGGACCACTGTTTAACCTCTGAGGGCTGCCTTGGGGGCCGTGTGTGTCAAAGCGATCAGTGTTTGCAGTCACATAATCGGATTGGTGCTGTTTCGGTGTCTACACAAGTTACCACCTTTTCTATGAAGGATACAAGGGTAAATTAAAATCACCCACCACAATCCAATCCTCATGCTAAAAGGTTAAACATGTCTCCAGTAGAAACACCTAAAATTTTCTCCTATCCATATATGCATTTGGGGCATATATATTAGACAAAACCCATCTCCTATTGGTTAACTTACACCATAAAAGAGCATTTATCACCATATTCAACGAGGAGATAATATGCCCATCCAACCTGGAAGGATTCCAAAATAAAAGAAGACCCCCTGAAGAGCCTACTGATTCACTGGCCATAAAACCAACACCTTTCCAGACTGTGTTATGTACAACCTACCAAGAAGACACATCCACCTTAGATTCCTATATACAAAGGATATCAGGAGCCTTATATTTTTGAAAGGATACAAGCATCCAACACTTAAAGAAATTATTAAGTCCTATAACATTCCAAGAGCAATTTTTTATTGGAATTAGAAAGACAATTTCTTATCCACTCACCTCGATGGGGATGTCAGTAGCTCATTCGTCTTCAAAGACATTTTCTTCGATCCTTCACTTATGGATAGCAAAGTTTCCCCATTATTGGACTCCATAATTTCCATTGACCTCTTTATACCCGCCTTACCTAGAGGTCACCCAGGCTTCCTAGACCCACCGAGGTCTAGTTTCTTATTCTGACTTCTAGTCTTGAATTTAGGAGACCCCCTCTCCAATACCACAATCAGGGATGCTGGGCTTTTCACTTATCCTAAGCCAAAATCACCACCTTTTGACAAGAGGATTATGTACCAACATACCTAGAAATTTTAGCCTCAAAATTAGCAGCCGATACCAGCACTGGAGAGGAACGATTCACCTCCCCCACCAAATCCTTAGTAAGCCAACCTTCCTCAAGGCATTCAAAATAATTTGATAAATGCAACTCCATCGTGATCCTAGAAGAATCAAAACTGGGAGCTCCCCTATTGTTACTAAAGGAGAAAGCTAGGGAGGGTCACTTACTTGCACTAGATGCCTTCTTCTTTGATACTGGGGATTTCGATAAGTTCTTCTACCCAAATATCTCCTTGCATTTGAAAAACCTTGATTCCTTTTTCTACCACAGTTTCCTATGCTTGAAGGGAGTTTATTTTAGGGTTGGCTTATCCTTGGCCTCCCACAATGGGTTCTAACCCCCCAAATGATCCTCCTACATCTTATGGTCTATCTGGCCATCGAGCTCCTTATGAGAACTCTGCCTCTCTTGATGAGGATAGAGATTCTGATGATGTCCCCCCAAACCACACAACCTAAAGGCTTATGCTTTATTTTCATAAATTATTGGTTGCTTCCATGGTCCCATGTGAGAGATAAGCTCGATCGAATAGGGGAGATTCCTTTCAATGTCCACCATTACGCACATTCGAATATATTACCTTTAGTCATATGACAAAGAGATCTTGTTCAAAGAAACAAATTCTCCAATAATACTGGACACTACTTTGAAGACCAATTTATGCCAAAGAAAGATGGGAAATTTAGGCAATCAAACCCACACTAGAACCAAATTAACCCTTTACATATCTCAATTAAATTCATGGTCCTACTTTATTAGAAACAGGCCTCTATTACCATAGAACCAAGGACCCCATCCAAAGTTTTGCAAGCAACCTCCTCACAAGAAAATCGGATGAGAAAGAAATTTTTAGGTAATATGGCCACCTCTAGAGACCCTTGAGGTTTCCAATGATACAAGATCCAATGCATAAGAACATCTAAAGGTGGCCTTCCCCCCACCACTTTCCCCACTAGATCCCATGAACCCGTCTGTAACAAATTATTCATAGTGCTATCAGGGATACAAATCTGGTCTAAATCTGAGTTAACCATGTAGGGAGAAAATACCTCACCAAAGGATATTCCTGCCACCATTTGAGAAAATGATGGTGCCACCAGAGAATATGAATACCCCACATTCTCCTAGCCAACAAAATTCTCCACCACTGCTCCACACACCTTCCTCAAATTCCATGACAACTCTAGAACCTTGTCACCAACCCCTCCACACACTAAGGTACTACCTTTACTACCCCAAAACTCATATTCCAACACCAAATTCTTCAGATCGTAGACCTCATCCTCGCTTCCTTCCCTGCATGTAGACACTTTAGAATACCACATCCTCGCTTCTCTATGAGATTTTTTAAGGTGGGGTATTTTTATTCTTATCATAATTTTTTATAAGGACGAGAGTTGAAATTTTTATTTATTTATTTATTTTCTTATTGTGATAAAACCCCTATGACCGACGTATAGACCATGACCACTCCTAAAATTGAGATCTATATTTATTAATAGGAAATTTAACATAAAGCAACCATACACCCACCCCTCACATACTCGCCCACGGCGCAGTTTGAACCTTGGACCTCCTAGGTGTAAAATTTTATGATAGACAAGAGTTGAACTTATTAATAGGGACTAAACACACATCCCTTCTTTCACATACTTGCCTATATAGTGATTTTAACCATGACCTCTCATAAATATGAGAGTTGAGCTTATCAATATGGGCCAATCACACAACCATACACATACCTACCCCTCACACAATCATTTGAATGTTGAACCTTCTAAAGAAGAGCCAAAAGTCAAATCCCTTTGCAATGTCTCCTTGAAAATATATAGATTTTGAATTAAAATAATAAATTATATCTTTAATTCAATTGTCTTATATGCCAAATAAAAAAAAATTTCTTATATAATATATGATCATATAAATTTTAAAATATATTTTACTTTATAATTAATTATAATTGCCTCTCAGGATTAGTTGGATTGGTAAAGGCTTGACTGGAAAATAATTTGTTAAGAAGAGACTTAGGTTCAAACCTTGGGGGTATGTTGCTAGATTTAGTAAAGGTAGTAGTCCGTAGTGAATCTTTTGAGTGTGCATCATACCAAAGATAAAGGTACAAACACCAAGCGACTGTTCGTCTCCATATTAGACCGGATCAACAACAACGAGATAAATAAACTATTGAGAGAAGAGTCAAAAATAACAACATGAATAAACTATTGGAATAATTCCCTATGGTTTAAACCCTATGCTTATTAGTTAATAAAAATAGGAGTTGTAACCAACTCTCCACGTAAAAAATAATTAATTATAATTATTTATTTACCAAAAACAATATAAAAAGTTATCTCTAGGAATCGCATGTTTGTCTTTGGTTATATTAATTTTCATATGCCAACCACTTATGAAGTATGCTTATGATTTAATATTTGAATTGAGTATATGGATTGATGTAGAATTACCCATATTTAAATATCTCAAGATTTAAATATTATAATAAAAAGGTTTATGAAATGGCCCAAAGGAAAAAGATTAAATTATAATATATTTAAATATTTTCAAGATTTAAAATATTATAAATAAATATCTTTAAACAAAGAAGTAGCAAAAGTTTATATTCAACTCCCTCCATGCATCAACGTCCAAATTTTAAGAGGGCAACATAGTATTTAAGGAGGAAATTGAAAACCTTTGAAAATTTATTTAATGTATGTTACGAAGGTGAAAGACACTCGAGTGATTCATGAGAACTATGCATGATACCCAACACAAAGGCAATGAGAAGGAGAAAATCGTGAGAACAACACATGATATCCAATGTAGGGCATCAAAGGCAACACACGTGCTTTGGAGATAGATGAACAATGCATAAATTTCAAGGGAGATCAAGTACAGTTTGGTTTCCATCTGAGTGGGTAGCTTAGATGGTAGACAAACCCTGTATAAGGAATAACACGGTGGAGATCTCAAGATTGAGACACAGTGGTGACGATTTTTCTTGTTTTTTGTTGATGAGAGGAGCGATGCAGGTTTAAAGGAAATAAAGTGCACATTGGTTATTGTCTGGGTAGTTAGCCCACACGATGCTCTAAAATTCGCTAGAGCATGGGCTCCATGAGGTCATGCATTCAAATCCCCATGGTAGTATTTGGTAAGAGCAATGTTTTTTATTATAAATTTTTCTTGGTGCTTAGGGAGTCATAAGGGAATGAGTTTAAATAATTTTTTTATAAGGGTCAAGTGAAAAAAAGTGTTCTTTTGCTATTAGGGAGTAATAAGGGTTGAATTATTAAAATTTTTGTTTCATAATGAGGGAGTCAAAGTTGTGAAGCAATAAAAATTTATGTGCAAGGATTTTTTTAAGTCTTTGTTTTGCAAACATAAATTACAAAGAGTATCATATATATATTTTATTTTTCCAAAAATCATAAAGAAAAACAAAGGGGATATGTTTTACATGCAAGAATAGGAATAATAAGGTGTTATAGTGGTTTGATATTTTATTGTAACTTTTGTATGATGAAAGTGGGTTGGAAGGTCTTTGATAATTATTAATGCCCTATTTTTTAGAACAAGAGAAGGGTTATTGTACATCAATTTAAGATTTCATTGAACATATCTTTTTGAAAAGGAAATTCATGTGGATAGTTTTAGAAAGCATTTTTCTATCTAACACTTGTAGTGGCATAAGGAGGATAATTTTTTTATAAGATAGGTTTTGAGGACATATCTTCATCAGAGCAAAATAAGAGGTATCGACATATTATTCCTTGTTTAATATGTTTGGTTAAGTAAATGTTTTTGGAACATAAGGTAGAGATAAAAGGGTTGTTTGAGTTAGTGTTTGAGAATATTAGAGTTAGTGTTTGAGAAGAAGTGCACTTTCCTTATTTAAAGAGAGTGAGACATTTGTGCTAGAGATTGTGAACTACTTATGCTAGGTTTGAAGATAAGTTTGTGCATCATTGTGAAATATTTTGAACATTGGTTTGACAGATATTGAAAGCAATTGTGAAAGTGTTTGAGATTAATCTTGTGATGAAAATTTGTGTATTATTGAACTTTATGTTTGAGAGCAAATTTCCATGAAAGATAGATCAAATTTGTGAAGCAAATTAGCATTGTTTTGATTTAATTTGAAAGGGATTTTGTAAGAGATAGTTATTTGTATAGTTGAATACAATATTTGTGAATGTGAAGAACATATTGGGATATTGATAGTGCATATCATTTTCTATATGTTCTAGAGGTTAAATGAATTCTAGGTAGAATATTTCTGAATTGCCTAGTTGAAAACAATATTTTTGAAAGACATATAAGCATTTGTTTGTATGTAAGATTTGAAAATATTTGAGCAGGTTCAGTGAGCAAAATTGAGGTAGACATGAGAAAGTATTTTGAGAAGGCTTGAAGGTAAATTTGAGCAAGTATTTTTGAGAAGACTCAAAGATAAATTTTACTAAATATTCTGAGAAGACTTGAAGGCAGATTTGAGCAAGTCTTGTGAGAAAACTTGAAATAACATTGAGAGAATTTTTGGTTGCTAATTTGATCAAACTTTGTGTTAAGGCTTGGATAGATTTTTGATAGAGTTGAGACCAGGTTAAGTTGATCAAGCTTTATGTTAAGGCTTGGGATAAATTTGAGATAGATTTGAGAGTAGTTTTGATTGTTGATTTGATCAAGCTTTGTGTTAAGGCTTGTGAAAAATTTGAGATATAATTAAGAGCAGGTCTGGTTATTGATTTAATCAAGCTCTGCATTAATTCTTGGGGAATATTGAAAATAATTGAACTAGAGTATAAGGGATAGAGTTCTCTTGTGGAGAGAGATCCATGAACCAGACTATAGGGGATAGAGTTATCCTATGGAGAGATAACCACAAACTAGAGCATAGGGGATAGGGATCTCCTATAGAGATATATCCATGAACTAGAGCATAGGGGATATAGTTCTCCTATGGAGAGAGATCCATAAATCAAAATAGAGGGTATGGAGTTCTCCTATTGATAGAGTTCCATTAACTAGAGTATAGGGGATAGATTTCTCCTATGGGGAGAGATCCATGAACCAAATTAGAGGGGATAGAATTCTCCTATGGAGGGGGATCCATGGACCAGAGTAGAGGGGATAGAGTTCTCCCGTGGATAGAGATCCACAAATCAGAGCATAGGAGATATAGTTCTCCTATAGAGAGATCCATGAACTAGAGTTGAGGGGATAGTGTTCTCCTATGGAGAAATATATATGAACCAAAGAAAAGGGAATAGAGTAGAGAGAGATCCATGAACTAAAGTAGATGAGATAGAATTATCCTATGGAAAGAGATCCACAAATCATATAATTGAGGATTAATATATCCTTTAGATAGAGGTCCATAAACATTATAATAGGGAATTGATTCCCAAGATATTTTTTATGAAAAATTATAAGAAATATTTTCTTTGTGGATGTAACCCATATTGGGTGAAACATGTTAAATCTATATCTCTCATGTGTGTGATGATTTATGCATTATTTATTTTACTGCATTGATATTATTGTTGTTATCATTTAAAAAGAAAATTAAAATTTGGTATTATACTGTTCACCCCTCCTATAAGTATAATTTTATATTCTTCGATTGGTATTAGGGTGAGTTCCTTCAAAAAATTCTAACAACTTGAAGGAATATATTACAAGAACACAGATGACATCTCAAAATGGATCTTCATCAAATAAGGCACCATTATTCGATGGGAACAATTATACATTATGGAGTATAAGAATGAAGACTTACTTGATGGCATAAGGATATGAGACATGACAATTGGTTGAGGATAGATTGACATCTACAACTACTCCTCCCACAGATAAATATGGCAAGCTATTACATGTGAATAACACCAAGATTATGATTGGAATCTTAAGTGGATTATGTGAAGCAAAATTTATGAAAGCTATACACTACAAATTAGTGAAATAAATATGGGAGAAATTAAAGTAAACATATGGAGAAGATAAAAATTTCAAAATGGAAAAACTACAAAACCACAAGAAAAGGTTTGAAGATATGAATATGGAAGATGAAGAAGATATTGCTACATACTTACTTCATATGGATGAGGTTGTTAATACCATGTGTGGACTTGGATTTTAAATTGAAGACTCTAGTGTTGCTTAGAAGGTATTCATATCACTCCCTATGAGGTATTATGGAAAGGTTTCAGCTATAGAAGAGATGCGAGATATTGATCAGTTGACTATAGATGAGTTACATGGAATTCTCATAGCTTATGAGATGATAATAGTAAAGTATCCCAAATCCAATAGAGAGATAGTTTTCAAATATTCAAATAAGATAAAGGATAAGAAACCAAAATCAAGTGGTGAGTCAAGCAGTGATGAAGAAGCTAACTATATGAAAATAAACAAAAAAGACTCAAAAAATCCCAAAGGTATGAAAACTATGACATGTTTTAATTGTGGTAATTTCGTTCACTATGCATAAAATTGCCCATAATCCAGAAGCAGTATCAGTGAAGAGAAATAGGATCATAAGATAAAGGAAGAAGGAAAATATAGGCATGAAAAGAAAAATATGTATGGTCAAAGCAAGCATGAAAAGAAGTTCTTTTATAGGCACAAAAAGAGTTTCTATGTTAACAAGGAAAACAAAGCTTCAAGTGGCAGTGATGAAAGAATCTCAGGTAGTGAGGAAGAAGAGATTCTATTTTTTGTAATAGAAGAGGAAGAAAATGCTTCTATTGAAGATAAATTTGAAAAGTATGAAGATTCTCTTGGAGACTAAGAAGTAGAGAATTATTCAAAATGAAAAGGAAGACACAGTTTATGTAGAAGCAAAACTTATGGTTGCTCTCAGATAATTGAAAAAGGTTAGAAATTAGAGTTCAAGACTAAAGGATCAAGTTCAAGAACATGAGGAAGTAAAGGAAAAACTTCTACAAAACCTACCAAACTCAAAAGCTAATGCAAGGAGAGTTAAAGAGGTCATGGTTAAAAATTTAGAGGTAAAAGAGTTAGAATGTGAAAGATTAGAACATGAGATAGTTTCTGTAAGGATGGAAGTGAAATATTCTAAGGACAAGCTACACAGGTTTGGAAAAAGTTTAAAAACTTTGGATAAAGTCATCAATGCACAAAGATCTTCATCTATCAAAATAGGACTTGGTTTTGAAGAAGGACAAGGAAAACAAGAAGGGTCAAGCTCAAGCTCAAAAGAAGAAGAAGTTTCAAAGGAAGATATTGAAGAATAATTTAAGACTTATGAGGATAAGTTGAAGAATAAAATATTTACTAAGAAATGAAACAATCCACAAATAAAAAATAGGGATCATCATAGAGGAGACAAAGAAAGGACTAAGATACTGGAGGTTGTAACATAGAATTTCTTCAGAGGACATTATTTTTCATATAATCAGTTTGTCACAAGGCTATGCATTACAGGGTTCATGGAAAGAAAGAGTATGGCCTCACTAAGAGGAATTTCAACTCATTCAAAGATAAATATTTCTTTCAATGGTATTGCTACTCTTGTAATCACTTTGGTCATAAAGCAATCCACTACAGGGTTCATGATTGAAATGATTGTGGCTTCATCGAGAGAAAATTTAAGATATTTATACCTTCCAAGAATTATAATATTAAGTGTTACAAGTGAAATAATCTTGGGCATTAGACCAAGTGGTGTAGAACAAAATTTCTAGAACTTCCAGAGACAAGCAAGAATAGGGACACTCAAAAGGATCAAAAGGGTATGGCTACAAAAATATTGAAAAAGAAGGTTGACAAAGAAAAAGAGCAGTGTATGCTGGGAGTAGAGATACTCCCACCCCAAAAATAATCATCTTAAGGAGAGGAGGTGGGGAGGAGGCTGAGCTAAAGTCTTATATTTAGTCCCAAAGGAGTCCCTTTTCCATTGATGTCAAAGAGGGAGAGATTTAAGTAAGGGAGAGAGAATTCAGTCAGGGGGAGCAGATTTGGAATTCAGTGATAGGAAAAGAAATTTTTAGAAAGGGTTGCCATCAATGACAAAGCAGGATATTATTGGAAATTTTGAGTACATTGGTTGTCATTGATGTCAAAGGTAATATTTGTTCACAATGCAATATTCATGGTTGTGTGAGCAAGAAAAATACAAGGCATTATCCATGGTGGTTTTTACAAATAATATGGAAAGATTTAATTGTTTTTCCATGGTAGTATTTACAAATAAAAAGAAAAGTTTATTTAAGTTCTTCATGATGGCATTGGCAAAAGGTCAAGACCTAATGAAATGGCCCAAAGTGAAAAGGTTAAATTATAATATATTTAAATCTCTCAAGATTTAAAATATTATAATAAAAATGTTTATGATATGGCTCAAAGGGAAAATATTAAATTATAATATATTTAAATATTTTCAAGATTTAAAATATACAAAGTATATACAAATTTTCACATATAAATTTTAAATTTATGTTAAAAATTTAAATTTATTTATTAATATTATTTTTTATTGGTATAAATTAAATATATATTTTTAAATGATGTTAATAAAATATATAAAGTTTCACATAAAAATTGTAAACATTTCATTAAAAAAATAATAAAGAACTCAAATATTTTATGTAAAACAGTGTAAATTTTTAGTTATAGCAACTCAATTGAGATGAGAATTGAAACTTTATATAAACTTTCATGCTCTAAAGAAGAGAGTTTTGATTTTTCAAGGGTAAATACCTACGTACAACCATTTGTTCTCCCCTCGTATATATAAGAGCAAGAACTCAAATAGTTTATCTAAAATAATGTATCTTTCTAGCTATAACAAATGTGTCTGTAAAATTTCATGCTCTAAAGAAGAGAGTTGTGATTTGTGAAGGGTGGGGACCTAACTACAACTCCTTGTTCTCCCCCCATATTATATATGGGAAGAAAATGATTAATAAATTTATGTGCAAATATAATATTTAAACTCATGATGTAATCCATGGAAAAAGAGTTAAACATTATACTTAATTTTGATCTAAATAATATCTTTATTTATATAGATTTAAGTTTAGAGTGCATTGTAACTATCTACCATACATTTGTACAAATTTACATAATATTATTTTTAATATAATTTATGCATGAGCATATAGTACAAATATGGATTTCCTAATATTAATAGTTTATACATCTAAATATTAATACTATGTATCTAAACATTATTTAGGGGTGAAGGTAACATCAAAAATACATGCAGGTTAGCAAATTACAATTACAAAATACATTTACTAAGTCACTGATCCATCTAGATCATGATCTAGTGCTAAGTAAGCCTAAACTTATGGGCATATAGATCTATGTGATATTAAATGTTAAGTATGATTATATGAAACATTGAATTTTAGTTGTCAAACATATTTTTTTTATTGGACTTGGAAAAAAATAAATTTATATTAATTTTAAAATTAATTAATTTGAATACTAATTTTTCAATATAAAAATATAGAATTGAGTTTCACTTCTTCTCATTGAAACTATATTCTAAATTGTCTTCTCAATATTACTTACAATAAAAAATCAAAATAATAAAAAGTAAAAAATTATTTATATGTTATATTTTAAAGATATTTTTACTACCTTTAGAAGTAGTATTTTAACTAATACATTTTTTTTTGTATATTTGGTCATACATAATTGCTAATAAACTTGGACGTTACCCTGTAATTTAAAATTTTAGAAGGTATAAAACATTGTCGAGAACAATGTAACTACTAGATGTTAAAACTTTAAAAGAAGATACAAATCTATCCAAAAAAAAATCTATCTTTATAAACATAAATATTGAATTAATAAATCAAATGTATCGATAAATTCTTTATATCAGCAATAAATCTAATAACATTAAAAAAAATCAATACAATAAAATAAAATTCTTTTTGATCATATTCTTATAGAACTGAACCTATATAAACACCTAACCAAACCCTTGAAAATCACTCTCTTGTACAAACAAGAAATCCATTAGGAAAGAAAATTTTCTAAAATTTGTATGGAACTTGACTCATATAAAACCTTCCAAAAGAAATTTAAATTTCCTTTCTTATTTGTGTGTCTTTATGGGCCCAAATATTTGCAGTCGCCGTTTCTTGCAAAAACATGTTTTTTTGACTTAGTTGGAGGCCGTGCGTTCACCTGAAAATCCTCCTTTTAACACCTCCATTAACCTCAACCTCATTATCATCCATTGCTGCATTGTGATTTAGGGAAGCATAACTCGATCCAAAGTCGTTATTGTGATGATCTTGGCTTCTCCTTGAATTCACCACACTTTTATTTATTTGGTAGAGCTCCATCATCTGGTCGCATATGTTTTATAACTGCTGTGGACTCAAATCAAACCCTTGCACCCACTTGAGCGGCAGCTTCGCCTTCAGGAACTTGGCCGCAAGGAAGATCGCCGCCGCAGCAATATGCCCTGGTTCGAACTGTAGGCACAAAGAAGTTCTTAGACTGTCATTCACAAAATTCCATGCCACCTGACGGAAACATTCTATATTGGGTAGATTGAAACTGTTCAGGGCTTGCACCACAGTTCGGTATGGGAGGTCTATGTTCAAATCAAATTCCAGAGTTCTAAGTACCAACCATTCTGCAAGTATAATTAGATCTTTATGGCTTTCGAAGACCTGGGCTTGTTTTATCTTCTCACAAGCTTCAGGGTTCTTCTTGTTGGCAATTTGATAGGAAAAACTCACCAAGCGTTGTGATGGTATCAATATTCCCTCGACCTTTACTGCGAGCCACATGCATGCGCTAGCAATCAGCGTTCTGTCGTTCTTTGCGTGAGATTGATAGAGAAAAAAACGGTGGCACATAACTATGGCCCTCGCAATCACCGAATTTCATTCCCAGCCCTTGCAGAAAAGTGGAGTATGACATTCGAAGATATGTTTCCTTATTCAAGTCTATGCCATCTCTCCTCGATGGGGAGTTCGCTTCTATTTCCCCTCTGCTAAAATACCATCTGGGCGGATGACGATACCCTGGATCTGCATTCCTGTTAGAAAGGGAAATACTATTGTTGCTTATGATCGTTGGGTCCATACCTGTTTGTTGATTTCTGCAGTCCAATCTCTTTGCTTGTTGATTTCTCGAGTCCGGTCTCTTCCGAAGCCAAATGCCAAACCCTACAAGGTGCTGTCTTGAATAAGACCCCGAAGATATAAATGAATGTTAGGGCATTGGTTTCGATTTAGGGCAATTTCGCTAATCCGCATTTATCAACCAAGATTTAATTTTATCGTTTCTTAAAATTTATTTATATACATCAATGAAATTTCGAACGATTATGCCCATAACTTGTGCGAACGGGGATAGGGTTAGTAAATATGATGTTATAAATTAGGCGACCTTGAAGGCTATTGAACTTTTAGGGTAAGAATACACATTGGGAATAGGGTTGTATATCACTTCACCATGTTGCATTGACATATGATTTGATGGGGAGGTAAGGATATTTTAGCATGTTGGATTAACATATGATTTGCCTAGGTAGGGATACAGATTGGAGTTGGATTAACATATGATTTTCCAAGGTAGGGATACACATTGGAGTAGGATTTTTATATATATATATATATATATATATATATATATATATATATATATATATATATATTTATTTATTTGGTTATTTTAAGAAATTTTTATGATCAATGTATAAGGTTGAGTAGCCTTCTAATTAGAACTTTTCGTAAATCTATGATTTTTAGTAAAGCGGAGAGCTATACTTATCAATAGAGAATTTCCCCTCACACATTCGCCCATGCCACGGTTTGAACCTTGGACCTTCCAAAAAATTTTATACAAAATTTTAGGTTAGTGTGAGAAACCCCTAGGACCAACGCACAGGGCTGAGTTGAGCAGTCTCCTCCCAACATTGGCCCCTCGTAAATTCAAGAGCTATGTTTATCAATAGATAATTTAACCCAAAGCCTTTGTGTCTCTCTTTGCATTACATAGGTTCTAACCATGGATCTCTTGTTCAATAGGGCTAGGCTCTCCTCCTCCACTTTCCTTACAAAGGCGGACTAAAAATTTTAGGCTAGAGTGAAAAAATTTAATGATTAATTTTTAGGGTGAGGTATTCTCATTTCTATTATGATCTTTCATAAGAGTCAAAGTTGAACTTATTAATATGAGTTAAACACATAGTCATCACACATCCACCCCTTCACATACTTACCTATACAGTAGTTTGAACCATGACCTCTCATAAGGGTAAGGGTGAAAGCTAAGCTTATTAATAAGGGTCAATCACACAATCATACACACCTACCCCTTCCCTCACGGTAAGGTTTGAACGTTACAATGTTGCCTTAGGAACATATAAATTTTGAATTAAAATATAATAAGTTATATTCTTAATAAAAAAATTCTTATAAAATATATAATCATATAAATTTTAAAATTTATTTTACAATTAATTATAATTAATTATTTACCCAAAACAATATAGAAAGTTATCTCTAGGAATCACACCTTTTTCATTGGTTATATTAATTTTCATATGCCAACCACTTATCAAGTATGCTTAAGTTTTAATATCTGAATTGATTATACTGATTGATCTAGCAAATGACTACATGGGATTGAAGAGATGTAATATATACTAATATGTATTAAATTAGTAATATAAGATCTACAAATTTGGGGTTAGCTAATTTGGGGCATTTTGGGAAGACCCAGATGGTCGGATTTTCCCAATTTGACCTCCGTCAATAGGAATCTGATGATGCTACCTACAAGTTAGTAAAAGTGAAAAAATATAGAAACATGATCAAAATTGTTCAAAACAAGACGAGATTTAAATGACAACCTATCTAAGCATCATAGAATTGAATGCAAAAAATGAAAATGATAGAAAGAAAAATTTGCTACAAATTCCCAATCACTCCTAAAAGGGACGATTAGACCTGCAGCAGTGCAGGGGAGCCCGGGTGGGCGGACCAGCGTTTGGGGCCTGATTTCGACACCAATCCACTTGTGATGGGTCCAAAATATCTTACAAGGTGTTGTCAAAAAATTGGGTGGTATACTGTGGTCAAATGTAAGGTTTTGGGCTCAATATTCGTCCTTCCAATAGTCACCCAATGACCTCCTCTCTAAAAGAGATCAAGGGTGTGAAGGGTACAAATCGCATAAGGGTGTATGGGGAAATAAAATGATAGCACTTCGTTGCTCACAATTGCTCTTACTCTTCTCCTTTTGGGGTGGGAAAAACAACCAATTTATAGACCTGGAGGTCTCTTGGGATGATCATGCAGGGGCACCACTTGGCAGCCATGCCCTTCCAAGGGAGGGAAGATTCCTCCCTAATTAGGGGCTTCATGATTGCCCCTGTAACAGCCTCTAATGCTCGAAAATGCTCACCCATGCTCCCATGAAATGAAGGAGGCATTAAGTGGCGGATCCGAGCTGCCATTTGTCAAGATTTGACTTTTTGCCCGTCAAACCTGCAATTCGCCCCACCTTGGAGCGAATTATTAATTCATCCCCAAGAGGAGCGAATCCCATCTTGAATTTGTCCTTGGGTGGAACGAATATTGAGGAAAGTGCCTAATGGTGCCAAAATGATTTTTGACCTTCCAAAACTACTGTGAGAGTGGTTAGGACCATTGTTTAACCTCTAGGGGCTACCTTGGGGGATGTGTATGCCAATGTGATCAGTGTTTGTAGTCACATAATCATATTGGTACTATTTTGGTGTCTATAGATTCCCCTTTTTAGGATGCACTGTGCATGGCGCAACATTGAGCAAAAATAGATAACCAAAGCACTAATGTTTAGGGTTTCTTGGTAACCTAACCAAATCTTGATGCCCCAAGTATGAAGAGGGCATGCATTCTTGAATCCTTGCTTCTGACGAGCGAAAGAACTCAATTCAAGTGTTAACATTTTTCGGTGAGGTGTTACTTGAGCTTGGACATTGATCAGTCATGAATAGGCAAAGGGCGCAACCTTTTGTCTATGAGAACCTTGAGTTCATGATTCATGAATGCCAAGTGATTGATTAGCTTGCGATTATTTCTTGTTTACTACCCCAAGCAGGAGCGTGATTGTCTTTGTCAATGATTCTTCGAATGCATGCCATTTCAATGATTGGGTGTGTATTTGTTGATTGGTGACTAAGTGTGACTTCCCCCTCAAGCGACGAATCGATGAGGGAATGACAAACATGATAAAAGTGACGAGTCACTTGATCCAAGATGACTTAGGTAAGGGTACCTTCAGAGATTTATCTTTGAATGTGTGTGCAGTTTTTCAACATTTAGACCTATTTTTGGTGGGTGTTAACCCTTTTGGTGACGCCTTTTTGGAGCTGAAATTGTCAAAAATTTGTCTTCTGGTGGAGCAGTCCGGCCATGGTGGCCTTCTTAAGGCATAGTATGGTGACAAGTTATAACCCCAATGTCTATTTTGGATGCCGAGAATGTCAGGTGTGAAGGCACCTTCGTTCGGCAATGTCATTGCTATTTTTGGTTGGGTTGTGACCCTTTTGGCGATGTTGTTTGGTGATGAAATTCTTGAAGATCCGTCTTCCCGTGGAGCGGTCCAATTATGGTAGCCTTCTTAGGAAGTAGGATAGTGAGGATTTATGACCTCGACATCTATTTTGCATGCCCGGTATGTCAAGTGCAAAAGCACTCTCATCAGGCAAGTTTATTGTTGTTTTTGGTGTATTTTTGCTGTTTTGTGAAATGTTATCTCTGGATTCGTTCCTAGGTGGGATGAATTCCTATTGAGCATTCGTTCTAGGGTGGGACGAGTGCTAACCAGAGTGCTCATCCTAGGGAGGAACTATTACAAGCTCAAAAAGCCTATTTAAAGGCCAAAACTAGGGTTTGGGATCATTTGCACTTGTTTTTCTGGCAATTTGGAGCTCAGAGGAGGTCAATTCTGTGAAGTGAAGCGCTGTCAAATTTTTCCACCACCATGAGTGCATGAACCGGATCGAGTGGTGGAGCCGAAGCAAGACCAGTAAGTGAACTCCCTCTTTATTATTTTCTTGTATTAAATTTTGTTATGTTTGATTTTTTTGTTTGTTGTAATTTATCGAATTAAGAGTATAAACCCTAGGTTTGATAAATTAACTATTGTTTTTCGTTTATGCGGTGTGTAGCTGTACACTATTTTTCATGATGCTAATGTGCTTATTTTGTTGTCTATTGCAGGTTGTGAAGATCCGGTATCACATGCTGGCTATGTTCGCTGAAGCGCGGGAGGTGCTAGCTGTGGCTGAATGGGAGTGGCTTGACGCCCTCAGGCTCAAGCAGGTGGCTCAGCTGGAGCTAGTGATTGGGGATCGAGCCTACTTGATGGTCCTGATCAACTTGTGGGATCCCTGAACTAATACTTTCCATCTCCCAATAGAGGATATGATAGTCACTTTGGAGGATGTCTATAAGATTCTTAGGATTCCAATAGACGAACTGTCGATCAGGACGACACCGCGAGATCAACAGATAGCGGTGCTGACACACTGCTTCGGGCATGGGGAGGAGTTGGGGGTGGATGGTCCAATGGAGATGGCAGAGGTAGGGGATGATGGTGCGGAGGCACCAGGTGAGGTTTGGGGAGCTCTGATCGAGGATGAAAAATAGCAAGTTGGTTTTGAATGTAGTTAAGGTTTTCTGAGACTCAGATGTTTTAACTACCTAGCAACGACTGTACTTTATATCACAAGACTTTTTGAACAAAGTATAAATCAAACTTGTTTTGGACCAAGTTATTTCACATCCCTATGTGTGCAATTGAGTTTTTTTATGTGGTATTTGTTAGGATACCGCCACTTCCAGATAGGCTATCAACCAAACCTATACTGAGGATCACCTAATTAGCCCTATTAACTCCTTTGTTGTGTTTAGTCAGATTAATCTACATTGCTATCATAGGATACCATAAGATAGCTCATCCACATGCAAACATTGATCTGCACACAAGTTAATGTGACAAATATATCATCATGCAGGAGGTTTACCACCAATGATCGATAGGCTATCAACCAAACCGGTACTGAGGTTTGCCTCATGACCTGTCGAAATGCTGAGAGTTCTAGGGATTCAAGTTTGACTCCCTTCTTTTCTTCAATTGTATTGAGATACTTGCTCTTTTGTAGTGATAAAAATTACTGTTTATATATATATATATATATATATATATATATATATATATATATATATATTTTGAGCAAGGGATTTGAATAATGAGTGATGAGAACCACTATTGTATGTGCTTTTTGATGTATGCACTTTGGTGGTGATGTCAAATTTTTTGGAGTTTTGACGTTTTGCAAATTTGTATGATGTTTGCAACTTCTTTTGAGAACTTGGGATTCTTGGGGAATTCGGTAGGGAAGATTCTTGTCCTTTTGCCAAATCTCAGCATTATTGGGGTCATTCGCACAGGGGGATGAGCAAGATAACCGTTTCGCTTATGGTGACCTGGATTGCTTTGCAGGGTTCATCTTCCGTTCACACAACTTGGAAATTTTGTTATATGTTTTAACTTGTTTTGGGATGCTACGTAACGAGGTGTGATCCAAGTAGAATTCTACCTTTGTAAAATCTATCTGACTTGGTACAGTATGTGGCTAGAAAGCTAATGACGATTGAATGATGAGAAATTTGTGATACATTAAAAGTCAACTGACTATAGTATGGCAAAAAGATGCAAATGGCATTTATTTGTGATGGACTTGTTTATAGAGCAGAAAAATATGGAACAAGATGGATTTGCCAAGTAATTACAGTCTATGGCGCTTTGACCTTTATGACCACAAATATGCAATGTATGGGTTTGATGTTGAATGCAGCTATACATTTGTGTTTTTGCGGGATTGATTTTTGTGAATATGAAGGTGAGATGCAAAAAGAGCTCTATGCTGTTATGATGATTTTACGTATGCATGGGGAATGAGATTCAAATTTTTATTATTTTTGATGATTTTGTTGTTGGTTTTTTTTTTCTTTTTTGGATTTGCTTATTTTTGACCAAGCGATTATGAGAATCCTTGGAGCTTTTTGGGATGACCAAGCGATTTACGAGAATCCTTGGAGCTTTTTGGGTTGACCAAGCGATTATGGGAATCCTTGGAGCTTTTTGGTATGACCAAGCGATTACGAGAATCCTTGGAGCTTTATGGGATGACCAAGCGATTACAGGAATCCTTGGATCTTTTTGGGATGACCAAGCGATTACGGGAATCCTTGGAGATTTTTGGGGTTGACCAAGTGATTATGGAAATCCTTGGAGCATTTTTGGGGTTGGGCTATGGATCATTTAAATGTGGAAGGGCCGCAAATGACTCATGTTCAAGGGTTCTAGTTCCTTGATTCCATCAAGAGAGGCTAGCCGGTATGTTCCAGGTCCTATTTTACTATCAATTACATATGGACCTAACCAATTTGCCGTGAACTTGTCCCTTAGATGGGACGGTAAACTAGAGTTCTGCTGGTTCTCTTTTAAGACCAAGTCACCAATCTGAAAGTCCCTCAGGTGAACTTTCATGTTGTAAGCTTTCTTAAGTCGCTCTTGATAGATATGTAAATGCTTGAGGGCATTAACGCGTCATTCATCAAGAAACATAAGCTGGTCTAACCGGGCCTGCCACGTAGTGTCATCATCGATGAAATATTGCATTAATATGCATAGGGAGGGAATTTCCAACTCGAGAGGCATGACTGCCTCGGAGCCATACACGAGAAAAAATAGAGTCGCCCTAGTGGGTGTCCGAATGCTAGTGCGATAAGCCCATAGGGCAAGTGGGATTTGGATGTGCCAATATTTATGACTGTCTGTGACTGTATTTTTGAGGATAGCAACTAGCATTTTGTTTGACACCTCTTCTTGCCCATTTGCCTGCGGATAATAGTGTGTCAAAAAACTATGCTGAATTTTGTACTTTGTGGTCAAAGCATGCACATATTTGTTCTTGAATGACGTCCCATTATCCGAGATTATTTTGGATGGAATACCAAAATGACATATGATGTTATGTAAAATGAACTCCACAATGCGGGGTCCAATCATAGAGGTTAGCAAAACCGCTTCCACCCACTTGGTGAAGTACTCTGTGGCCGTTATGATAAACGTGTGACGGTCGAACAACGCAAGGGAGATATTTTCAATGAGATCTAAGCCCCACTGTGAAAACAACCAAGCCAACTGGATCGGCTGCAAAGCATGGGAAGGTACATGTGTCAAATTGGCATGATGTCGACACTTCATGCACTTCCTAACATATGCATAACAATCTCGCTCTAAAGATGGCCAATAATAGCCCATGCGAAGAATACACTTTGCGATGGCCATACCGCTAAAGTGGCCACCGCATGTACCATCGTGTGCTTGGGTGATTGCCCAAGCGGACTCCTGTTGGTCCAAGCAACGGAGGAGAATCCCTTCGTAGATTCGATGGTACAAAATGTCTCCTAACAAGACATGCTTTTCCACTGTATATTTGAATAATCGTTGTGCGGCATGCGTCAATCCAAGCGGGAGGTTACCTAACTTGAGGTAGTCCCTTAAGGGTGAATACCAATCCTATTGATCAGAACCCTCAATGGTATGAACAACCAATCCCTCTTGCAGTTCCTCCCTAGCAAACGTTGAGCGAGAGAGAACTTGTAAGAATAGTGTTGTGTTGCTATTAATGGGAGTAGGGGAGAACAAGGACCCCTAGTTGGCATGTTTCAAATGATCATGGATTCGAGAGAACCTGTCCATGGATGGCTCAATCTATATCATGTGTATTCCTGTCGTTAAATCAGAACTTGCACGCTCCATCGCTGATTACGATAGTGTTTTGACTTGAATGGTGGTCATATCACCATAAATGTCTTGCGGGATTAGTGACCCCAAGGAGGCCATAATGTCTGCAAAATTATTTGATGACCGAGGGAGTGCCTCGCTGTCGTACCATTCAAGCTTTGCCAGGAATTTTTCCACAAGTGCTTTGTAGGCCTACAGTACTGAGCATTTGCATTGGAATACCCCTTTGACTTGATTGACAATTAACAACGAATCATTGAAGATATTCAATTGTTTAATGTTCATGGTGATTGTTGTCTAAAGACCTATAAACAAGGCTTCATACTCTACATTGTTTTTGGTGCATGGGAAATTTAATTTAAATGACAGGGGCATTGGAGTGCCCTGTGGTGTGAAGAATACTATTCCCATGCCACCACCTTGCTCACATTTAGAACCATCAAAAAATAGGGTTATGTCAGCCTATGACTCAGGCTCATCAGAATCTGGTTATTTTGAGACATGGAAGACCCCATCATCGGGTAGTTCTATGACCAGAGGCTGATCATCTTCGAGAGGAGCCTCTGCTAGTTGATCGGCTATGACCTGACCTTTTATGGATTTTTTTCCAATAAACTGTATGTCAAATTCCTTCAACAACATGATCCATTTCATCGTGTGGCTACTATGATAAGTATGACTCATCATGTACCGCAATGGATTCTCCTTAGACACAACATACGTCTTGTTGCTCAGCATGTAATGGCATAGCTTTTTGGTAGCAAACACCACTGCCAAGAAAAGTTTTCCAACGTATGCATAGTTAAGTTCATAGCTTACCAGGGTGCAGCTAAGATTGTAAGTAGCCTGTTCTCTATGAAGTTCATTCTTCTGGGCTAACATAGCTCCCAGTGCCACCTCAGTAGCTGATATGTATAAGTAAAATGCCACTCCTGGTCTAGGTGGTGCCAATATTGGCGATGAAGCCATGTATTTTTTAATGTCATCGAAGGCTGACTTGCACTCGTCATCCCAGTGAAATGCTACCCCCTTGTGCAACAATTTGTTCATTGGTCAGCACTTGTCAGATAGTTGCGCTATGAAGCACTTGATAGACATGACCTTTACCTGCAGTCTTCTGAGCTGCTTGATGGTAGTTGGGGGAAGCATTTCAAGGATTGCCTTGAATTTGTTTGGGTCCACCTCGATACCTCACTTTGAGACTATGAAACCCAAGATTTTTCTAGATGTGACGCCAAATATGCACTTCTTGGGATTCAGTTTGACTCTATGCTCCATGAGGCGATCGAGGATCTTGCTTAAGTCACCAAGATGATCCGGGCGCAAAAGATATTTGGCCAACAAATCATCCATGTAATCTTCCAAAGTCTTGTGCATGTAATCATGGAAGATGTATGTCATGGCACGTTGGTAGGTAGGGCTAGCATTTTTAAGGCCAAAAGGCATGAACTTATAACAAAATGTTCTCGAAAGCATTATGAATGCCATTTTTAGCTGGTCCTCGAGATTGATACAAATATGATTGTATCCCGAGAAACCATCCATGAGGGAAAGCATTTTGTGACCCACTGTAGTGTCTACCAATGTGTCGATACTCAGCAAGGGAAAATCATCCTTAGGACTCTCTTTGTTTAGATCTCAAAAATTAGTACATATATGAATCCTCCCTTCAAGCTTCTTGACGGACACCATGTTGGACAACAATGGTGGATAATCCACACAGATGTCAAACTGTGCATCCAAAAACTTTTGCAATTCATATTTGACCATTAAGGCCACTGTTGGATGCATATTGCATAGTTTTTTCTTAACTAGCTTGAATGTCAGATCAAGCATTAGGTTATGCGTGACTAGCTACGGGTCTAGTCCTGGCATGTCTTTGTATGACCATGCAAAAACCTCCTTCTTCTATTTGAGAAGGGTAATGTAGTTGGCTTGCTCTTCGAGGGATAGACTTACCCCCAGCTTGATAATCTATGGATTCATTGGGTCTGAGCCGATGTCTATGTCAGTCGTCTCCTCGACTGACATGTGGGATCTGTCCTCCAACTGATGTGGAGTTGGGATCAAGTGGATATCATTTACTGAGTTAAGATCATCGTTAGGAACCTCGGGCTCCTCTTCAGTGTGGAAGATATCTTGAGTTGGCATAGGGGTAAAATAAATAATTTCATCAAAATGCCAGTACTTGGATGGGGATGGCAGGGAATTGACGCGATCCCAATCTATGGCATCTATGTCGAGAGACAATGACTGTGTTGGATCAGTCGGATTACGGATGGGGGTGGTTAAGTCAATGGATGTCATGTTGATGAAATGGTTTTGGTCTCCATTACCACGGGTGTGGGTGCTCAGACATCCAAAATGTTCTCTATGCTCTGGATCTGGCTCTAGAGGGATGGGCACGAATGGATCAGCCCTATGTGTGGATAAGAAGACAGGGTCTGCCCTCGATAATGATGGCACTATAGGGTCTTTGGGTGGAAGGTATGCTTCATATGCCTAGAGTAGCGGGTCCAACACTTGGTCCCACCGCGTTGGGTCTATGTACCACTCATGCCCAAGCCTTATGTTTAATTGTTCGAACATGTCATTAATCTCCAAGGGGTATGGTCACCGCATTTGCCGCATGTGATTAAGATATATCATCTCACTTTCATATTCATAATCACTATCAAAGATCCAAAGGCCTTCGTTGGCTCTGACTACTTGTGGCATTGAAGGCTCGCCTTGCTCAAGAAAATTGATCTGGCCCCATTGGGGTTGTTTCGCTCTCTACGATGGGGCCTGATTTCCTTGGAGTGGCACCTGCTTGATTGGAGCGTCTAAAGGGAACATTTTTAAGAGTTTTTCTTGACAACTATCCATGGGTATCACCTATGAGTGATTGCTATCTGATTTTAAGGGGTCCCATGGTGCTACCTCATATTCTGATTCATCCTCTAAGGACCCTTCTTGCCATTGTCTAGACTCTCCCTAAAAATGAGCTCCCAAGACCTCTCCTGTCTCGAACGAAGGGAAGGTATGCCTATGGCAAACAAGGTTGATTGCTATTAATGGGATATAATCCCTCAACGTATATATGGTATTAGGGTTGGCATATGGATCTGATGCCAAAACCCCCTTGTTGCCTATCTCTAGGCCTTGCATGTCCTCTACCAAGATTTCCAAGGGTAGGGGGTGGTTGAAACCTACTCCTGACTTGTCATACAACATTTGGTATCTTGGTTGGCAAAGAACACGTACCCCCTGCTCATATCTGCCTAACCCATATCCGTGCCAATTGCATTGGCCAAGGTATCTCAGAGCAAAGTCTGGGATAGACAAATAATTGACATTTTCAGCAAAAGGCTCTTCATCTTCATCCTCTTGCGTGCATGGTGCAACACCATGATCAAGGCCCCCATACACAAAATTTGTCTGGTTCGACGGGTAGCCTAGGGGAACAATAGTGCCAATGGGAAGGCGAGGTCTCCCCATGTCTTGCATGGACTCTAGTGCAGGTGTTGCTACAATATTCCACACCAGATACTCCCCTAGGCCTGTATTGGCCATTTCAATGTTGATCATTGGTAGTTGAGGGGGAGGGAATGGAATTTCTCCTTGAGTCCACTCCATGTCGGGTGGACTAGGAGCCTCGACTTCCATTCGACTAGGCATTTCCTCCGTAGAGATAGTTGATACTGATGGCAGTGTCTCTTCCAAAGGTTTTGCCTCTTCCAGGGGTTTCTTCCCTTTGTCCTTCTATTTGGTCCCCATAGGTGGTGTCATTGGTGGAGGACCAGATGATGAAGATGAACCCAACTGGGGTTTTGAGGAACTTGCTAACGGGGATGCCTACGAAATCAGACCCTGTTTAGACAGATTTAATTGGAAATCCAAATGCGTCGATGGCAGGGTTTATTATGGCATCATCTGCACCGTATTACAATACTTGAAGGGTTCTAAGTCCACTAGGACTACATGCACTTCCCCTTAAAATGTGTACTTCAAACATTGGTGAGCTATCGAAGGGACACACTTCATGTCCCTGATCCATGGCCGACCCAACAAGATGTTGTAGGCCATCTCACCCTCCAATATGTGGCACAATGTAGGTATGGTCTTTTGTCCCACTTGGATTGGTAGGACTATTGTGCCAACTATTGAGTAGATTCCATCATTGAATGCTTGCAGAGTGTAGGTGGAAGCTATGATGTGAGATGCTGGCAACTTCAAATGCTTTAGGGCCGTAGTTGTGATGATATTACTAGACGAGCCAGTGTCTATCAACACCCTCTTGTATGGGATCCCATTGAACCATGTGATAACGTGCAGGGGTGGATCCACCATGTCATCAGTCACTGATCTCAGTTCGTCTTCTCAAAATGTGATGACCGACTTAGTGCATCACTTGACATGCCCCATGAAGTTGTTGAAATAATTTATCTTGTGGGGTTGCAACTCGATGGCTTTCAAAATCTCCATTAGAGCTTCTTGATGGGGTATATATTGTTGTACAAGCTCGTATATGGAGAGCCTAGCTAATGTGGTACTAAAAATATGAGTGAGTTTGGTCCGAAGTGTGGCCACTAGTCTAGGAAGAGGAGGTTGTGCAAGGTGCTGTTGTGGTTGGGACATTGTTGGCACATCTCCTGCAGCTTCCGTAGGAGTATTTGTGCTCAGATACCTCCTATTACGAGTCACTATACTTATCATCCCTACATACCCCTGCATGGGGCAGTTCTATGTGACCTCGTTAACTTGTAGGGTCTTTTCCTGCGGAGCATGGGCAGGAAAGGGGTCTTTGAAGACCTCCATTTATTGATTTCTTGGTGTGACGGGATTATCCACCACCAGTGTCTTGTTATCAATCAATTCTTGCACCAAGCCCTTAAATTTCTAACAGGCATTTAGGTCATGTCCTTGCCGCCTATGGAACCTGCAATACAAGTCCTATCTATACCCCTTAGGCTTGGATGCATTGGGATCTATAGTCTGAATCTCTGGCAGGTTGATCAGGTTTACCGCTAACAAGCAATAAAACAAGGAGTCCCTGGACTCTATGTAGGGTGTGTATTGTCGCCTAGGGCGATGCTACTTATTCTGCTCTTGCCTCTTATTTTCTCTCTCATAGTTGTTGGGAGGCACTGCCTGATAATTAAACTTTTGAGGCTGATTTTCTTGAACAAGCTTAGGAACGTTGATTGCAACTTGGTTAACAGTAGCGGGTTTTTGTTGCATGGTCCCGATTTTAGTGTTTTTAGTCCACTCTTTTTTCTTAGGTTTGGCTATCTCGCCATCTTGTATTTTGATGTCTTCGATAATCCTGGCTTGCGCCAGAGCTTCTTCTAAGGTGGCATATTGCTATAGCTGCAATAGCACAAAGATCGATCTCAAACAACTTTTTGAGAACATCTGAGTGAGGTCAGACATAGGAAGGAGGTAGGGCAGCTTCGAAAGCAACGTCCTCTAATGATTCCTGTAGGCTACCATGGTCACTTCCTCATACTTCCTGAGGCTAGATAAGTCACTTAGTGACACCTTCTTCTTGGTATTGAAGGCAAAGCATTTGAGGAACGCATCCACTAAATAATCTATGTTTATGATGTTGTGCTTTGGTAATTGCGTAAACTAGTCTGAGGCAAGGCCTACGAATGTGGTTATGAATGTTCTTAATAACAAAGCACCATTGTCTAGAATGCCAAAGCATTGGCTTAGGAATCTCGTCACATGCTCTTGACCATATTCATCACCTCTAAATATTTCCAACTGAGGAAGCTTAAAGTGTTCAGGGTAAGGAGGTGCTGGCACTGACGGATGCACAGGATGACTACGAAGCTGGCATAAAGTGGGATTTTGGGGCCCAAAATTTTTGGTTTCCATAGAATTCAGACACTCTAGCAGTGCTTTATATGCATCTGAGGATTTAAATTCCTCCTCTTTGGTTTTCTCCCATTGTGGGTCGTGGGAGACTTGAGGCCTCCGAAGGGGTGGCTAGATGGCAACTCCTCTGCCTAGGTAGGGTGTTTCGACCCACTCATATTCTTGCTCATACTCCTTGTAATATGCCTGAGGAGTCTCTAGGT
Source organism: Wollemia nobilis (assembly GCA_028583015.1). NCBI lineage: Eukaryota > Viridiplantae > Streptophyta > Pinopsida > Araucariales > Araucariaceae > Wollemia > Wollemia nobilis. Next base: position 31,868 of record JAQPPZ010015532.1, read on the forward strand.
GAGACCTATGACCCTAGGTGGGTCCCCGCAGAGGGTACCCATAATTGTTCCAAGGAGTGGCCTCCCATTCAGGTCTAGGAGGTCTCGGAGGTAGCGCTTGGTATGGTCGCGGGGACCTATCTCGTACCAAGGGATTGTGCCTCTCATATGGTTTCGCTCTTTGGGTGCATGGGGTTGGAACCCTTTTAGGCATCGGTTTATGCAATAGATCGTCTATTTGGGGCCTAATTCACTCTTTGCTAAGGTGATATAAATGCTCTAGTTGTTGTTGATATTGCTCAAGCCACATGATCTAAGCTTGGTGGGTGGCATGTATGGCAACTTCCAGGTTGATTTGTTCTGCCATATTGATCCTAGGAGGCCTAGACACCTCTCCTATGCACTTACCTCAGTCGTGATGATCTGAGATCTCAATAGGTTGCTTCCCTCTATCGAGGTTGGCGACATTTACCCGAGGCTCTGGCCTCAGTGGGTGATCATGGTATCTAGCTAGTGCGGAGGTGCATGGCCCCCATGCTGTATCTTGCTCTTGAGGAATGTAATCATCTTCCTCATGCTCCCTTTCATATGTGTGAAAGGGGCGAGCAGAGTTAGCTCACCCGATTTGAAGAGCCTTGCGCTCTGGATTTTGTCTATTGGTTCTAATAGTGATGGGGGGCAAAGGAGGGATGCCATAATTATGTGGCCTCTCCTCATGGACACTATGCCACTCTAGTGCTTCATTGCATGGTGGCCACTCATATCGAGCTTCTAAGGGAGCCTTCTTATCTATGTTGAGTGCCACGTGTAAGGAATCCTCCTGAAAGGGTCTATGATGAATGGATGTGTCCCTCAAAGGGGTGCCTCTATAGTCCCATTCTGAAATGGGATGATGCAGACTCTCTCGTGGGTCATGCTGCCAAGGTAGTATGACCAAGTCCTTGGTGCTATAGCGGAGGTGACTTGTGCCCCCTTGTACACTCTCTGCAGTGTCTGCCCGTGATTGGGCTTGGCTATGGGTTCACACCATGGTGGTAACTCTCTACAAGCTATGTAGGTTTTTATCTCTTTTACGATTTTTTATGCTACACTAAATAGAAAATATCATACACACACACAAGCAGTGATTATCTCGTTTAAAGATTGAACGTGTGTCCTAGACCTAGTTTAGTGTGTTTTTTATTTTTGCTTTTTTTGTTTTTGAAGATTTTAAAGAATGTTTAAATGCAAAATGATGGATCTTATGACTCCTAAGATATGGTCTCCCCTTCGATATACCATTGCCAGGCCGATATACCAACCTCTCTATATACCCGCCCTTACGTGAGGGAAACTATAGGTACGTGATAGCATATGGTACATGGAACATAGGTGGTACGGAAGGGGAATCACCCTATTTATGACACCTACCATAGAAGACTTATCCTCGTGCACTGGAAATCACCCCAGCTACACTCATTTAGCTTTCATCAGGATTTACGTCTAACAACAGTTGCAATCAGGGTAATGGATGCAAAAATCAAGCCAAGGTGGTGATGAAATCCACCGTTGGTCTTGATCAAGGGCTGGGGTTTTACGACCAGCGCCTTGGTTTTTAATTTACCACGTGGTGTGTGGGGTTCCTTTTATTTTGCAAAAGGAAACAAGCAAATGACAAAAGGAAAAACTTTCCCTAAGCAAACAAATAATCCAAAAATAGAAACACTAAAAATAGCAAATGACAGAGAAAGTGTAGAATCCTTACCTCTTCTCTGCCCAGACCTTCTGATCCTGAGTCTTTATACTAAAAATGTGTAGAGATAAATTCATCCCTAGGTAAGACAAATAATAGAACTGGATTCGTCACAGGATGGGGCGTATTTCCATTCGTCCCTAGATGAGACGAATTATAGTTTTGTGTTCACCACAGACTAGAACGAACAATAGTCCCACATTCCAAAAAAAAGAGATACCTACAAACAAGGCAAATTTTGATCAGATTTATGATCCAAAAAGGCATAGAACAGTGTCCCATTGTGATCGCCACTAAAAGCATGAGGATATGGAAACAAAAAAGGAAAAACTCCAAGCACGATGCAAAAATAGAATTAAACTCAACGCTAAATCCTACGAATTAAAAATGCATGAAATGGAGAAAGCATGAATTGAAACCCAAATGAAATAATAGCCCTTCTCTTTTATTGATGTATTTCACAATTTGGTTACAATTCGCATCCTCCCTTTTTAGGGGCGAGGAGCGTTAAATTCATCTCTTGGTTACATCCATGGATCGCCTTCCTTCTTCCGCGTGCCCACATGTAAGATGGGTGGACCAAAATGTCATTGCCACTTGTGTCTATGAATGTTGATTCTTGTATGCTCCTCTGATATCCCGATCCTGCGTTCAGAGAAACAAAAGATAGTCAATAGCACCTGTGGACAAAACAAAGCATGCAATCCCCGAGCCTACAATAAATGAATGAGAAAATGAATTAAAATGTGACTAAAATGAATCCAAATGCTCTAAATATTTGATAGGGGTATTAGGAAATCACTAGGAGGGCACTACAAAAATAACAGTTAGGAAATTCCTCACCGATTTGAATTCGCTCTGGAGCGGGACGAATTCACCTGCAACAAAACGCTGAAAAGGTACCATCCCAAATTTCCTACCTAGGAATCTCCAAAAGATCTACAAATTTTGGGTTAGCTAATTGGGGGCATTTTGGGAAGACCCAGATGGTCGGATTTTCCCAATTTGACCTCCGTAAATGGGAATATGATGATGCTACTTGAAAGTTAGTAAAAGCGAACAAATATAGAAACATGATCAAAATTGTTCAAAACGAGATGAGATTTAAATGAAAACCTATCTAAGAATCATAGAATTGAATGCAAAAAACAAAAATGAAATAAATCAAAATTTTCTACAGATTCCCAATCGCTCCTAAAAGGGATTGGGCCTACAGCAGTACAAGGGCGCCCAAGCGGGCCACCCACCATTTGGGGCTTGATTTCATCACCAATCCACTTGGGATGGGTCCAAAATATCTTACAATGTGTTTTCAGAAAATTGGATGGTATACTGTGGTCAAATGTCAGGTTTTGGGCTCAAGATTCGTCCTTCCAATAGTCACCCAATGACCTCCTCTCTAAAAGATATCAAGGGTGTATGGGGAAGTAAAATGGCAGCACTTCGTTGCTAACAATTGTTCTTACTCTTCTACTTTTGGGGTGGGAAAACCCACCAATTTATAGACCTGGAGGTCTCTTGGGATGAGCATGCAGGGGTGCCACTTGGCAGCCATGCCCTTCCAAGGGAGGGAAGATTCCTCCTTGATTAGGGGCTTCATGACTGCCCCTGTAACAACCTCTAATGCTAAAAAATGCTCACCCATGCTCTCATAAAATGAAGGAGCAAACCTGCAATTCGCCCCACCCTAGAGCAAATTATGAATTCATCCCCGAGAGGAGTGAATCTCATCTTGAATTCGTCCCTAGGTGGAACAAATATTTAGCAAAGTTCTTGAAGGTGCCAAAATGATTTTTGACCTTCCAAAACTGCTGTGAGAGTGGTTAGGACCATTTTTTAACCTCTGGGGGCTGCCCTGGGGGCTGTGTGTGCCAATGTGATTAGTGTTTGCAGTCACATAATCGAATTGGTGTTGTTTTGGTGTCTACAATTATACTGATTGATCTAGCAAATGACTACATGCGATTGAAGAGATGTAATATATACTAATATGTATTAAATTAGTAATATAGGATCTTATTATAAATAAGAATTTATTTACTTAAATTTATGATATTTAATTAAATGTTAAGGTTTATTTCAATGTTCCATGAGCTAGGGACGGGGGGACGAGTTTCAAGGAACGATAGATGACGACAAGCTGATTTTAGGGGATGGCTCGAAGACGGTTGGGGGGACATCTGGTATAATACTATGAAATTTGAATTTTTTTAGAATTTAGAATAATATACACATTCAGAATTCTACACACAAAAAAAAGATATTAGGATTTCATATTGATATTAGTTACTAAGTGCAACTATTTAATTATTTCAACTAATATAACTTGAAGGTTCAACCAAGGATATCAAATACAATCTGCCAATCTCTAAAAGTTAGCCAAATTAGTTGCTATTGCTCAAGTAATGAATGCCACATTATTCAGCTTTTATACATCATTTTCAATAATGTACTAAAGAACATAAAGAAGGATTAAAGCAAAAGTTATAATATTCAAATATTACAGTATTCTAAAATAAGCGAATTTGTCATTAAAGTCAATGTCCTAAAGCAAAAGTTATAATTTTCTCATTGAATTCAATGTCCTAAACTCAATGGGATTTGTCTCTTTGTAAGAATAAGACAAGTTTATACCAAGCATTCCTCATTTGTATTTTCTCAATGAAAGTGTATGCAAAGTAAAAAATTTAGGCCACTTTGCAGCAAATCAATAACCATTTATATCAACAAAGGAACATACATAAAAGCAAAATAGTGAACATGAATCTAATTGGATGATGTCTGTTTTACAAAATCTTCATTCTTAAACATTAGATAAACTAACAATAGAAGCATTTTGGACCAGGGTCTTTTCCCCACCAAATAAATTGTCATTCCAATAAGAGTTGTCATGCCGCTTTTACTAGCCAACAATTTCATCATGTTTTTGCCTTACATGATTTTTTGAATTATGAACCTAAATTAAGACATGCAAAACCATGATCTAAAAATATTTTCAAAAATATAGTTAAAAGACACGTTGTTCTGAGTCCTGTAAAAATTGCTTGTTTCACTTTTTAACATCCTCGAATTTAACTATTTTTTTCCTTGCCAAATTCCTTCTCAAAATATTTTTATTAACTTTGTTTAAAGGAATTTTGTAAATTAATGCTTATTAATTTTGTATTCTTGGTTTTTCTTTGGAAAACTATTTCCAGCTCTCTCCAGACTGTTGTTACACAATGTAATATTTGATTCCAAATACCTGCTTTGATCATTTGCGGACATTAAGAAACTTCATTTCTTTCTAAGTATCTTTCACTAGTATGAGTAGGGTCTCTCTTTGTTACTCTTTATGTTACTCAGTGATCTCTGCTTATTATATCAACGATCTTTATCCCTCACTTATAATTTTAGAATACTATAACTTTTGCTTTAATCTTCATAGAATGGATTGGTTAAGGACTTGCTTTAGAATACTATAATTTTAGAATACTATTTTTTTTACTTTAATCTTCATTTGTGGAAATTCAAACTCATAATTTTCAAAAATGTACTAAAGAATAGATTGAAGAACACAAATGTCTTACAATGTACTAAAGAACAGATTAAATTTTAATTTTTAATTTTTTTAGTTTTTCTTTTGGCTGAGGATGCCCAACCATAGGGGACGATTGGGTCCCTTTGGGGATGTCCAACCATCCCTAAGGATGGCCTGAGTGTCCCCAAAGGGACCCAACCATCCCCAAGGATTGTTGGCCATCCCCAAAGACACCCCAAAATAGCGGACATCCCAGGGACGGGAGGCCTTAGGCCTCAGGCATCCCTACGGATGTTTTCTAGCTGCCCCCCAAAAGGGGGATAGGGGGAAACATACCTAATGTCATCCCCCCATGTTGGGGGACACAAGGGATAGGGGTATGCATCCCTCAGGAGGGATGCATCCCCGTGGAACACTGGTTTATGTATAGATAGATAGATATTAATGTGAAACAAATAGTATTTATAAACATAAAAATTAAATTAAAAATAAGATTTTTTTCTTTCAATTTTGTTCCCATAATCCATGATACCTCTTTATAATAGTCTAATGTGATATTCATGGAGCTCCAAATTACACGGTGCTTGATTTCTATCAATTTCATACTATGCAAAGCTACACTCTTCTTATCAGAGACCTCTAACACATAGATATCTTTCACCATTTTGTCCTTATGGAAGTCCCTAGGTAGGATCTCCACATCAATGGAAGGGGATAAGGAGTACGATCCATCCTCCTCCTACTTTTTGCCAATTAGATGCAACAATTTTTGGGTTTCGCTTCCTTTTACTTGACTAACCGACGGAGGACCCCCCATGTCAGGTGAAGTATTTAGATTGAAAGAAATGTTTCTCACAAAAATATAATTACTACATCACGATGCTTTTCCCCTCATACCTTTAGCTGAGACTTGAATTTTATGTGAAAACATCCTCACTTTCATTGCTAGACCCTTCAGAAACCATCTTAGCCTCACCAAGCCCAGGGACCAGTAAATCAACTAAAGGTTTCAATATTTCCTCTGCCACCATCCCATTCTCTTACGTCATTTTTTAAAACACTAAAAGAGCTAGACCTTGGTGGAGAGGGAATTGGCCTCGATCCCCTTATACATCCAATATAGACTTCTTCAATGATTGGAATAAAATTAAAGGAATATTCATCCACATATGCCTCCGTAAGTGGTTAAGAAACATGGCATGGAAGCTATGTATGACTTCATATGTAGATTCTAGGGTAAAATAATCCATAATAACTTTAGCCACCCTATCCCACGGTGGAGACAAAGCCTTGGCACTAAATCCATTCTAAATTTTGGGCAAAAATTCCTCCCCATCCAGGAAAAAACTTCTCTTTCAAAAGTGAATGTCTATCCCTATTGTGATAGGCACCATCCAATTGTATGACTAATCAGTTCTGCAGAGATCTCAAAGGACCAAGATCCAATTCTCACCCAACCATCGCTCCACATCGCTGCCATCCACTTGGAAAACATCGGGTTGTGCCCATGAAACTTTTGAACACAATCCAAAAGACCATCATTCTTTAGAATAGCTTTAACTTTGTTATAAATATTCAGATAAGTGGGTTCCAAATGAGATTTAGCAGGCCTCAAATTGAAACAATACATCTTAGCTTTCCCATATTCAAATTAACAACCCCCCTCAGTATTTAGCATAGTACTCTTCCACGAGATGGAAACAAAGGAGACTGATTAAGAAAAAAAGAAATATGTAGAAGGCTCCAAAGCACACCAGATAAGAAATAGGTATCCACCATCTTTGTGATTGAAACCGTGCCATAAAATACACCATCGAAAGTCAACAACCAAGGACACCCAAGCACCCCAAGAAGAACCATAGCTGAAACAATGCACTTTCAACTAAAATCTAAAAAGAGAAATGTTCTCAAGAGGAGAAATGACCCACCATTCAGAGTAAGCACAAAAAACAAAGGCTCGTGAGAGAAGAACCCAAAAATAAAACCCACCCTTTAAACACTAAGAAAAATCCAAAGTGTAAAAAAGGGGGAAACAAAAAGGGCCCTCATTCAAGCCACAAAATCCAGCAACCCCAAGAAAGGACACCTAGAACAAATAAACCATTCTTGAATATAAGTGTAGGAACACTAGAGGATATCACCAGGTTTTTTGATATGATGGTAGAGACACAAAGAAAAGCCTTATTATCAAAAAGAGGATTCACTAAAAACAATGAAAAATACCTTACCCAACAATCATTGCCCAAAAACACATCCCAAGAGAGGGAGATAGAAGACATATGAATATTCGTCCTACAAAACTTTGAAAAAAGCTTCCATATCCACCACAAATGCCCTAAAGGAGACACGAAAGGGGTGAACCTACACCAAACCAATATGAAATAAAAATTCCACATCCCAAAGGTATACTTAAAAACCAAAAAATTAAGGCCAAGGAGGGGGGTCTGACATAGAAAAAACTTCCAACGATAGGAAGACCCAAAACCATTGACACCCAAAAAAGGACCAAATTGCAAACACCATAGGGGGAAGAGACTCATCACATGAAATAAATAAAAATCTCTATCACCCATAGGAAATCAATCCCACTACAAACATATTTTGAAACAAATTAACCCTAAGGAAAGAATTGACAAGTATGAATCATAATTAGAATAAAAATAGCTCCTTCCACACTCGGATAGAAAAGAGAAGTCATACCAGCTATAACCATGCAATACACCATCAAGGACATCCTATTGTCCCAAACAAACCCCCACAAGAGTAGCAAAAGAATAACCTTCTTACATCAATTAAGGAATCATTTCATTTGAGTGATGAACGACCTTGATAGGGAAATCGCTTTGTGAAAATGAGAATCCTAGATGAGAAGCTCTAAGATTCACCATTAAATATACCATCGTATTACCTTCCCTAAACACATGTACTATAAAAACATTATCAAGATATTGAATGTTACAAATTACTTCATCGATCATATTAGACACCTTCAAACTAATCTAATAGGTCCCCTTGAGCATATTAATAACATTTAAAGAGTCAACCTCAATGATAGGATTTCAAATCTCTAGTTCTTTTAATAGTGACACACCTAAAAAGACTGCCCTCAATTATATGAACTGAAAGGAATGGACACCAAGGTTTTTTGAAAATAAAAGAATAATACCCCACTACTATCATAGATCACCCCTTGACACCATCCAATCCAATGTTTGCTTTTGATGCCATGTCAAAAATTTAATTTAAACTATATGATAGGAGGTGGTGACCAACGCATAACACTTTTAGGATTAGGAGCTGCCAGAGGCCAAGCCCCTGATTAAATTTAAGTCTCTCCTCAAGCTTGATTTCACTGGGATGGATTACCGTAGAAGAATATAAATCCTTGAAGGTAGACAAAATACTCTCCACCGTCTTCCATAATATTCTAAAACTTATTCAAATAACCTCCCTTTCCATGTCTTTGAATACTCTCATGTTTCGCTCCTTCCAAACACCCGACAACACATGAGGTAAAAAAGACTTCCAAAAACACTTTAGTATAGGCAAGGAAAATGGAGATACCCATTTAGAAACACAATAAAAAATCATATTAGGCATCACCCATGAAACACCAAGCCAACTGAAAATGGACGAGAGCACTTCCTGAAAGACCTGACATTTGATTAATAAGTGAGAAGATGATTCCCAGTATTTCTTGTAGAGAAAACATCTATTAACCAAATTCAGACCTCTTTTAAGGAGATTTTCTAAAGTCAAAATCTTATTTTACACCACAAGCCAAAAAAACATGTTAACCTTAGGGGATAAATTCTTTATTCATATCATTCTAATAGGGAATTAACCATCCCAATCAGAGCTCAGAAGCTCAAATGTTGACTTAATAGAGTAAGACCCTTGACAATCTCCATTCCACACCTAGTGATCCTTAACATCCTCTTGTCACACAACATAGATATGAATCTCCTCCATCAAAATACTCCATGCCCAAAGATCAATGGTATTCCTTGCAATATGTGGGGGATTGAACGAAACATTTCTGCCTTCACAAACCACAACAAAATCAACCACCTTATACAATCTAACAAATTTAAAAATTAGATTCAAATATTTGAAACATAAATCCTCACCTAGAGGACCATCTTTGAGTCACATATTTTTCTAAAAATTTACTGCCCTATAATTTCCAACAAACCAAATACAATTACCTTTGACAAAGTCACAGGACTTAATAAGGCAATTCCAAAAGGCCAAACGACTAGTCAGGAGGAAATATAATAAGAAATATTTGAAATTGTACTTCACTTTCAGGATCCTACACCAAAGGTATCGTTAGAGGTAACCTTCTAACCAATCTTCGCCACCAAGGCCTTGTTCATCCTAGCTATATTCTTCAAATTTAACCCATCATCCTTATTTCTTCTACAAATTTACTCCCATGAAACCAAGTGAAATTTTCCTTTCAGCTCAGGGCTATCCCAAAGAAAGGCCTTGCATATACTATCCAATTTTGCTGCAATTTTAACAAGGAGATGAAAACAGATAAAAAATAGATAGGAATGCTCTTCAAAGTACTTTGACCCAACACAACCTTACTAGTTTGGCTAAGAAAGGTCCCTTTATATGATGCCAACTTTTGCTAAACTCTTTCAACCACCAAATTCCAAATAGAATCTTTGATATGACCAACAAAAAGTAGAAGATCTAGATAATAAGTCGGAAGACAAGAAATCCTACAGTTCAGAATACCAATAATTTTTTGTTGACGAGCCTTCGGAGTATTGATGAAGAAGATGTTGCTTTATAGGAAACTTATCTATTGACCAGCTACCTTTTCATAGCATTCTAGAAGGGACTTAACTTCCTTAGCATGGACCATCAAAGTAACACAAGAGAGAAGGGTATCATCAACAAACTGTAGATGTAAAATCAGACTATAAGGTAAAATCGGTTGTATTCAAAACTCATCTCGTCTCTGAGAAATAGATCTTCCAAGAGCTTCTGCCATAAGGATGAATAATAAGGGAGATAACAGATTGTCTAGATGAATTCCATGGCTATAATTAAAGAATCCAATAGGAGAGTCATTGACAAGGACCAAGAACCAAGTTGTCAATACATAGGCCTCCATCAACTTAATCCAAGCATCACTAAAACCAAATTTCCTTAAGACGTTTAATAACAATGGCCAGGAGACCCGATCATAAGCCTTGTTAACATCCAAATTATGAAATAACACCGCTCTATCCATCTTTTGAATAGAATGCAATAGATCATGAATCACAATCACCCCATCCAAGATCTGCCTCCCCATAATGAACCCACTATGAGAAGAATCAATTAGCAGTAGAAGGAGCAACTTGAGTCTATTGGTCATTACTTTGGTAATAATTTTATACACCGTATTGCATAATCTTATCGGTCTAAAGTCATTGAAGAAGGACGCAAAATCTTTCTTAGGAATGAGATCTATCTTCAGGGTCCTTCTTGTTGGCAATTTGATAGGAAAAAACTCAGCAAGCGTTCGGATGGTATTAAGATTCCCTCAACCTTTACTGCGAGCCACATGCATGCGCTAGCAATCAGTGTTCTGTCGTTCTCTGCGTGAGATTGATATAGAGAAAAACGGTGGCACATAAATATGGCCCTCGCAATCACTGTCTGATCCACACCGAATTTCATTCCCAGCCCTTGCAGAAAAGTGGAGTATGACATTCGAAGATATGTTTCCTTATTCAAGTCTATGCCATCTCTCCTCGATGGGGAGTTCTCTTCTATTTCGCCTCTGCTAAAATACCATCAGGGCGAATGAAGCATTCCTGTTAGAAAGGGAAAAACTATTGTTGCTTATGATCGTTGGGTCCATACCTGTTTGTTGATTTCTGCAGTCCAGTTTCTTTGCTTGTTGTTTTCTCGAGTCTGGTCTCTTCCGAAGCCAAATGCGAAAACCTACCAGGTGCTGTCTTCAATAAGACGCCGAAGATATAAATGAATATTAGGGCATTGATTTCCATTTAGGGCAATTTCGCTAACCCGCATTTATCAAACAAGATTAAATTTTATCTATCTTTTGTTTCTTAAAATTTATTTATACACATCAATGGGATTTCCAACGATTACGCCCATAGGGCCATAAGTTGTCCGAATGGGGATAGTGTTAGTAAATATGATGTTATAAATTAGGCGACCTTGTAGGTTATTGAACTTTAAGGGTAAGAATACACATTGGGAATAGGGTTGTATATCACTTGAGCATGTTGGATTAACATATGATTTGCCGGGAGGTAAGGATACACATTGGGTGTACGCTTATATATTAATTTTGTTTTTATTTTTTTAGTGTATAAAACTGTATTTTAATTTTTATAATGATTTTTTATAAGGGTAAGAGTTAAATTTATTAATATGGGTTAAACATATAGCCATCACCAATTCAAGTTTTCACATATTTATCTAGTAGTTTGAACCATGATTTCTCATAAGAGTGAGAGCTATTAAGGACCAATCACACAACCATACACAAGCCTACACCTACCCCTCATATAGTGGCTCAGTTTGAAATATTGAACCTCCTGAAAAAGAGTCAAAACCCAAACAGTTGTAATATCCTTTTGGAAACATATATATTTTGAATTAAAAAATAATAAATTATATCTTTAATAAAATAGTCTTATATAATATAAGATCACTTAACCATGTTGGATTAACATATGATTTCCCGGGAGGTAAGGATACACATTGTGTGTAGGCTTATATATTAAATTTATTTTTATTTAGGTTACTAAAACTTTTATGATTAATGTTGAGAGTGAGATATTCACATTTCTATAATGACTTTTTTATAAGTGCGAGAGTTAAACTTATTAACAGGAGCTAAACACATAGCCATCACACATCCAACTTTTCATATATTTACCTATACATTAGTTTGAACTATGACCTCTCATAAAGGTGAGAGCGGACCAATCACACAATCATACACACCTACACATACCCCTTATATACTTTCTCAATTTGAAACATTGAACCTCCTTAAAAAAAATCAAAAGCCAAATAGTTGCAATGTCCTCTTGCAAACATATAGATTTTGAATTAAAACATAATAAATTATATCTTTAATACAAAATTTCTCATCATTAAATTTTTAAATATACTTTAATTTACAATTAATTAAAATTAATTATTTAAAAAACAATTTAAAAAGTCTAGGAATCACACCTTTGTCTTTTGTTATATTAATTTTCATATGCCAACCACTTATCAAGTATGCTTAAATCCATGTGAGTGTGATTTCCAATCTCTATGGTGGATGTGTATAAGAATTATTACTCAAAAAAATAAATAAATAAGTATGCTTAAGTTTAAATATGTGAAATTATATGGATTGATCTAGCAATACCTGTATTGCATTATGAAAATAATGTGGCAACTGATTACATATGTATTAAATTAGTATTACAATATCTTGGTAATATAATATCTTTTTAAAAATAAGAAATTATTTATTTAAATTTATGATATTTAATTAAATTTTAAAGTTTATTTATAATATTTGAATCTTTATTTACATTGCAACATTTTTTCTTCCGTATTATAATAAATCTTATTGACATTTTAAATTTAAATGATGTTAATGAAGTTTCATAGAAAATTGTAAATATTTCATTTAAAAAATAATCAAGAACTCAAATATTTTATGTAAAACAATGTAAGTTTTTAGTTATAGCAACTCAATTGAGATGAAAATTGAAACTTTTTATAAAGTTTCATGCTCTAAAGAAGAGAGTTTTGATTTTTCAAGGGTAGAGACCTAAGTACAACTACTCGTTCTCTCTTTATATATATAAAAGAGCAAGAACTCAAATATTTTATGTAAAATAATGTAAGTTTTTAGCTATTGAAAATCTGTATATAAAATTTTATTTTTTAAAGAAGAGAGTTGTGATTTGTCAAGGGTGGAGACCTAACTACAACTCTTTGTTCTCCCACATATTATATATATATATATATATAAAGAAAATGATTAATAAATTTATGTGCATATATATAATATTTAAACTGATGATGTAATCCATGGAAATATGTAATTTTAAACTAAGTAATACCTTTATTTATATAGATTTATATTTAGAGT